>CM032327.1:69264879-69595470 GCA_019022515.1 Quercus aquifolioides | reverse complement strand
TAGTTTAGAGGATGTGAAACAGAGTTAGAGAGAGAGAGACTAGTCAAACACTCAGTTTTTTTAAAAAGTATTTTTTAACAGTTTTTATCAGACACTCAACTTTTTAAAAAATTTTAATTTTATACCGCACTTTTTAAAACCCCCACTTTTTAAAAAAACCCAGTTTTAAAAAGCTGAAAAAACTCACCCTTAAGTATTCTATCTACTGGATAAGTGTCTTCAAGACTTCAAGTCTTCCAACTACTTGACACGTGGCATTCCACGTAATATAATTTGCCCAAAGACACGTTATGTGTGGCTACCAAAACTAACACATGGCTTTATGCCAACTATAAACCAGTGTATTTTTTTTTTTTTTTTTGAGAATCATAAACCAGTGTATTTTAGTATTTCAATTGTGCAACATTAGATATAACTAATAAATTAAGTTTTTTTTTTTTCTTCTTAAAGTATCTTTTTATTTTGAATAATTAGCTATTGTTGATGCATTTATTTATCTATCTATATTATATATAAGAAGATTCCTCTATTTGAATTGGACTTTTATATGATTCAAAAATACCCTCATTAATGAAGGGTAACTTCTTTTAGAAATAGGGTCATAAATGTTAAATAACAAATTTCATTTTGAATTAAAAAAAAAAAGAGCTCTTAAAATTTAGGATTTTTCTTTTCTCACGTTTGTCTTTTTATTCCCTAAAATTTAACATTTTTTTTATTCATTTTTCATCCGAATAAAAGTAAAACACCTCCAATTTAAAAAATAAAAAACTAAGAGAACTCCTAAAATTTAGCCTTCTATCTCCTCACGTTCATCTTATTTTTCCTTATCTCTAAAGTTTATCATTTTTATTAATTTGAAAAATAAAAAAATATATTTTAAAATTATAATAGATGTAAATTATTAATTTTTACAAAAAATAAATAAATAAAAGAGCATTTGAGCACGCGCAACACACATACTTAGAGGCTAGTCAAAAGTAGAAAAATGTATCTAGAATAGCATTTTAAAAGTTGTACCTAGCAGTCAATCCAAATGCATTTAGAGCATAATTAGCAGCTCAACAAATGCTAGTTTTAGCAAAAATGTTATCTAACCAACCAAAAATCACCCCACATCAGCCTCAATAAACTTTCGAAATTTTTTAACAATTAACAGTACCCTTAATACTATTATTGAGATACAGTTTATTAGCAATGCTAAAAAAATTATTTTCTTATTTGTTCTTTCTGAATTCTGATACACACACACTCTCTCTCTCTAACTTCTTTGTTCTCTCTCTCACTGCAACCAAGATTAGAACAAAGGAACAATTTCACCATTACCAGCCACAAATCAAAGTAGATCAAAGGGTGGCTGTTTGGTGGTCTGGGGAAAGAAAAAGGCTATGCTGGCTTTAGTTTTCACAATTGTGTTGAGAGGATGAGATAAGTGTTTGGGTATTGCGGCTAGGTATGAGTATGAGAGATGTGAATAGAGGGATGCGAAGAGACAGAAAACAAAAATAAATAATCAATAGAATAAGAATTTAAATGAAATTAGATATAGATTATTGAGTTTGATGCAAGTATATTTCTAAATCACTTGATTAAAATAACAAAAAAGATATTTTTATACCAAAAATAACTAGAAGAGTTACACTACACAACTTGTGGCACCTGTATAACTCTAACTAAAATTGTATTTAATTTGATGTGAATGCTTTTATATTAAATTAAAATATTAAATTAAATTGAAAAGAAAGAAAAATACGAAAAAGAGAGAGAAGAAAAACAAAATAAAATAAAAAATGTACGAAGTATATTCCTTGATTGGTTGATGTTACTGTTTTTTTTTTTTTTTTGAGGAGGTGGTTGATGTTACTGTTTTTTTTTTTTTTTTTTTGAGGAGGTGGTTGATGTTACTGTTTTTTTTTTTTTTTTGAGGGTGTGGTTGATGTTACTGTTAAGAAAAAGAAAAAGACAAAAAAATAAAATAAAAAATGGAGCAGTTGGAAAGGAACGTAATGATGATGTACTAAACACAACACAACACATGTTTCCAAGGAAGGAAGGAAGGAAGGAATGAAAGAAACAAAGAAAGAAGATATCTAAGAAATATCATGGATAAGCCACTTCTGTCAGACAATATTGTGGACGCTGTAGTAGACTACAAAGGCCGCCAAGTTCTCCGATCAAACAAAGGTGGCTGGAAGTCTGCATATTTTATCATAGGTAACACTTTAACACTATAGTCAGTACGGTACCCACGATTCTTCTTTTTTTGGTGGTAAAATTAAATTGCGTTTTGTGATGATTATAGGTATGGAAGTGGCGGAGAGGTTCGCTTACTATGGGATAAGCGTGAACCTGATAACGTACTTGACGGGTCCGCTGGGTCAGTCCACAGCCACTGCTGCGGAGAACGTTAACGTTTGGTCCGGAACGGCGTTGTTGCTTCCTCTTTTGGGAGCATTCCTGGCTGATTCTTTTCTGGGTCGCTACCGCACCATTCTCATTGCTTCTCTTATCTACGTCTTGGTATTTGTCTTCTCTTCTTTGCTTGCTTCACAATTTCTCTTGGATATTGGTAATAAAAATGTGATATTAGTGATGAGCCCACATGAGAATTAATAAGAATTTGTAAAATTGTTGTAAAATGGTTTGTGTTTGTAGCATTGCTCAATTAAATAACTGCTTGTGCTAAAACTTCTTTGTGCGTCGCCAATTTATTCTTTTGTGATCAGGAGACTCAGGACTTTATTTATTCAAGTAACAGTTTTTTTTTTGCATAAAAAAGAAGTAATAGTATTGAGTTCATTTGTGTGGTCACTTCATGAGACCACTCTTATGTAAAATCCATACGTGTAAAACCGTGTATGGAAGAACTAAGAACACATGTGGGATAAGAAATTATGAATGACAGCCCAACCCTGTAGCTATAGATTATGCTTTAGTTTGTGAAACCTGCTCCTCAGAGCAAGTTAAACCCCTCCTCACCCCCAAATCTAATGCCTAAATGCATTTAAACATGTTAACATCTTCATTATGGATTTGGATCCTCTCCATTTCAAGTGAAATGGAGAGTGTCCATTTCAAGGCTATGAATTAAAGTTGAATAAATCTAGGGACTAGCTTTGTAAGGATACATTTGTAATGGGTTTTGGATAGGCTAAAGCTATTATTTTGAACTCAAATGCTTATCCAAATTGGTTGATTGAAATTTTTTTCTTAACTATAGCCTGTTTACCTTGAAAGAGAAATTTGCAGAAGTTGATAAAACATGTCAAATTGCAGGTTTTTAGTTATTCAATTTGGCCCCTCAATTATTAATTATGTTAATGTAGTCCCTCAACTTTCAATATCAACTGGGTTCTTAGTTCTTCTCTCCCTTTTAAGTTTATACAAAACTAGCTAATGTGGCAAATTGAGCACACGTGAAAAGGTTATTATAGAACATGTAAAAAATTCAAAAATTAAGTCAATTTCAACTGTTAGTTCCATTTAAAGATATATAGGTGGGGGACACAAGGATGACATTGTACTGGTTTTGAAATTAATGGTTGAGCGACCAATTGAACTTTTACTAATACTTAACATTTTTCTAATATCTTTCCTTGGAACAAGTTCCCATATATGGCATCTTATGTACAATGTTGACGGTCTAATGAGCATTCATACAAGCATTCATACCTTCTATGAATGCTCTTAAGAAAGTAAACATTGTACATAAGTCTGTGGAAAGGCCAAAGGTGCAAAATTTTTATTTTTCAATCCTATTCTGTTCCTGCTTGATATGCTATTTGCTAAAAGAAAAAACAGAGCAAACTAACACCTAAACTAACAGAACTAACCTGTATCAAAAACAGAAACAGAAACTCTCCTGAAACTGGACAAAATTAGATTCTGCATAGTAATCTTTATTCTTTACATTCTTGCACAAGTACAACCTACACCCAAACATCCTGCCTTACAGCTTGATGTTGATTGATGTATTAGAAGGATTTGATTCTTTTTTTTTTCTTTTTTTTTTGTGTGTGTTTTGTTGTTTATATATATATATATATATATATATATATTTCCATTATGAGTTCATTTATTTCCTTCAAAGGTGTGATTTGGGAATCCTATTTAAAGGTCCCATAATCAACTATTGTAGAAGGCTTAATAGAGATTACCAAAAATTTTGGATGGGGATATCTGATTTTCCTTCCGGTGCTTGATGTTGCTGATTCCAAGCAAACCTATGCGCTGAATCCTAGGTTTTAGACTACTCTAGGTGGTGAAGCTTAGGGTTTGTTCTATTTTTATTTTTTATTTCCTAAAAGTGTTCCTTTGCAAATTTGTCCTGCATCAATTCTAATCCAGCCAAATGTGATAAATGACAACAACCCAGCAATTCTGCAAGTTCTTCCCCTTCAATTTCCTCAAAGCCCAAGCAAGCTTATCTTCCCAAGGACCAACTGCCTATCAAATAAACACCACCTCAAAGCATCCTTCCATAACCTCTTGGAGAAAGCACTCAAAAATAAATGGTCATGGGGACTAGGCTATCACGGGGAGTCAGAAATAAACACCACCTCAAAGCATCCTTTTAAAGAAACACACATCAAATCCCCTTTATTATCCCAACTGGCCAGCCTATCTCTGGTAGTCAAGCTATTTACTGTGCTAGCCCTATAAATAAAAGACACATGCTGAACCTTAATTTATACGTTATCTTGACTTTGAGAGAAATTCCTTATTAAGCATTGTGTTTTAAGCTTCTTTCTGTCATATTTTTCTGTTAAATAATCTTTGACTTGGATTGGGATGAATCACAGGGACTAGGCTTGTTGACTCTGTCGGCTCTGCTTCCTTCTCTAAACACTGCTGATTTCATTGACCCCAACAAAATTATGTTACGTTCTACTCGTCAGCTCCAAGTAATCTTATTCTTCTTATCTCTATACCTAGTCGCTGTTGGGCAAGGTGGACACAAACCTTGTGTTCAGGCTTTTGGAGCTGATCAGTTTGATGGACTAGATCCTGAGGAGTGCAAAGCCAAAAGCTCATTCTTCAACTGGTGGTATTTTGGTATATGTGGAAGTGCTGCTGTAACAAAGTTGGTCATATGCTATGTACAAGAAAACCTTAGTTGGGGTCTGGGATTTGGAATTCCTTGTATACTGATGGTTGTTGGATTGGGTGTTTTCTTACTTGGTACCAGGACTTATCGATATAGTGTTAAAGGGGATGAGAAAAGCCCTTTTGTGAGGATTGGTCGAGTCTTTGTTGCTGCAGTTAAAAATTGGCGGACTACCCCTTTGGCAATAATTATTGAAGAGGAAGCTCATGCAACCCTGCCACACCATAACTCTGAACAATTCAAGTAAGATAAATGCATTTCATCATATGCTGATAAATTAAGAGGAAAAGGGAAATAGAAATGTAGCAATATAGGTCCAGTAACAAATTATGGTACATTTGAAGTCTTAGATAAGCTTTTATTTCAGTATACTCACAATATCTTTGACAATTTCAAAAGAACTTGGAAATAGTAAAATTAAATTATCGAGTTTTGGAATTGGTAGTAGTAAAATTAATTTATCAAGTTTTCAAGAGGCTTCCAAACGGACTCTCTTTTGTGCTTCCATTTTGATTTCATTGAGGGCTAGTCATTGTCCTTGACACTCCTTAAGAATAAGGACCCACAATGCAAAAGAAAAAAGGTGGGGGGGGGGGGGGGTAAGGCTGCTTATTAGTCATTGGTGCATTAATTGCAAGCCTTTTAAGATTGAGATCGGATCTTCGTGTAATGGCAAGTGCCTTCCAACAAAAGCGATAGGTTGCAAGTCAGGAATTAACCTCTCTAAAAATTGAAGGTAGGGTTGTCTACCAATCACCCTCACAAACCCCACAAAATTCAAGGTAAGGTATAGTTACTCTGGAAGTTGACAACTATGCATCCATGTTATGTGGCTATTCACTAAACTAAAACTACATATACCACCTGACAGTGGTCCCACCTTAGAGATTAGAGGGCTCTTACATCTTTGTAGGATGAAACCTTTTAGCATGACACAAGGGACTTCTGCCTACACAAAGAAAGGGAAACAAATTTGAAAATAGTACGATGAACTTCTCTTATATTAAGAAGGCCGTAATGTGATTCTCAGGTACTGGACAAGTCTTCCTCGTCTTGTAATAGAAGTTGACTCACTAAAACAACTTTGAATTGGTTATTTAATTTAGATAACAAGTCCTCTTATAGGGCATTTTGAATCCTGTGATGTTGCAGGTTTCTCAACAAAGCCTTGCTGTTCCCAGATGGTTCAAAAGAAGAAGGCAATGTTTGTTCTGTTAGTGACATTGAAGAAGCAAAGACAGTTCTTAGGCTTGTTCCAATATGGGTTACGAGCTTGGCATATGCTGTTGTGCATTCTCAGATCACAACTTTCTTTACCAAGCAAGGTGCTACCATGGACAGAACAATTTTTCCTGCCTTTGAGATACCAGCTGCTTCACTACAGTCCTTTGTTGGCCTGTCCATTATTCTTGTCATTCCCATATATGATCGCATCTTTGTTCCTATAGCAAGAGCTTTTACTAGAAAGCCCTCTGGCATCACGATGTTACAGAGAATTGGAATTGGGATGCTTTTCTCTGCCATTGGCATTGTAGTTGCAGCTCTAGTTGAAATGAAAAGGCTCAAAACTGCTAAAGAATATGGGCTAGTTGATATGCCAGATGTGACTATTCCTATGAGTGCGTGGTGGCTTCTTCCTCAATATGTTCTGTCGGGAATTGCTGATGTTTTCACTGTGGTTGGCCTACAAGAATTCTTCTATGATCAAGTCCCAATTGAATTAAGAAGTGTGGGTCTTGCCCTCTATATCAGTATTTTTGGGGTCGGGAGTTTTTTAAGTAGCTTTCTCGTCTCTGTCATTGAAGAAGTGTTTGGTAGGGATGGCAAAAATAGTTGGTTTGCTGATAATCTTAATCGGGCACATCTTGATTACTTCTATTGGCTACTTGCTGGACTCAGTGCAGCAGCATTGGCTCCTTATGTATATTTTGCAAAATTTTACATTTATAATAGGAAAAGTACAACATAGGCACAGTCATATCACGTTGACTTCAATTTGTAGCAAGTAGTAAGCAAATAAGGTAGGGCTAATACACGAGTGAAGTGTGCTCTCATATTGTTGCAGTATAATCATTATACATGGTCGCAGCATATGGGATGTGAGGCTTGTGTAGAGAGGTGAGCCATGTATATCTATTTGCAATATTTTATCCTTTTCTCTAAATATGTTTGTAAATAATTTGCATAATCATCATTTTCTATAATATTAGAGTATTGGCAATTAACTTTGCCAATCTTTTGTTGTCCCATGTCAAGCACTTGTTTCCAATTAATGCCTTTAATTCTCAACTCTTCTTCCAACCATACCTCTCCCATTTTTGACTTCTTTCTTCCCTTCATAATTCCTCACCTTTAGAGGTTTGGCACTTTTTAATGATACACTTCTTGCAAAACAAGCTTGGCGTCTTCTACACAACAAATCATCTCTTTTTCATAAGGTGTTCAAAGCCCGGTTTTTCCCTAATTGTTCTATTATAGAGGTCATAGATTCTAGATCGGGTTCATATGTTTAGTGGAGCATTCTTATAAGAAGAGATGTATTACAAAGAGGAGCTAGATGGCGGGTTGGGAATGGAGAAAAAATTAAAATCTGGTAGCACCGTTGGCTGCCAAGGAAACACCTACCGCAGGTGACATCCTATCCACTTAAGTCTTTGGAAAATACTACTATGGCTACCTTGATTGATTCCACTACAAGGTGTTGGAATGAAGAGCTAGTCGATGGTTTATTTGCACCAAGCGAGGCTGTGGGCGCAACGGGGAAGTACGCCTTGGCCGAGTGGACAGTGACGGAGAAAAATGGAGTCGCCACCTAAATTAGGTCTAGGAACCATAAATATGGCACCCTTGTCGAAGGATTGATATTTACTAGAGCACGTGTTTGGAGTTTAGGTATGGGGATGGGAAGATATTAGGCACCCAACCCCACCCAACTCATAGGTCGGCCTCCACTTATTGTGTTCCAAATCCTAATCTCATCAAAAGGTCCTCTAACATGTTATTTTAAACTCACACACACTAACAAGCAAAACATGGCAAATGTCCCACACTTATCCATAGCATAAAAACCCTACCATTCATCTAGCAAAATACATATCCAAGGGCAGTAAGCACATCCAAGGCAGTAGCATCAACAAGGCATTTAATCAAGCATATTCAATCATCCAAACCTAGCATCATGATATTCATCAATCAAGGAGACCAATCATCATATTCAAAGATGCATGTTCGTATTCATATGCATGACTTACCTTCACTTACCTCGCTACACCATAACACCTCAGCACCTATGCATTGATGCATGTTCAAGTTCTCATGAATGTTCATGTGATTCAACCAAGACATAAACCCTAATTATTAATTTATCAATCCAAGCATGTGGAACATGTTATTCTACTAACTCTAATGCTAAACATGTGAAAACTAGACTCAACAAGACCTAAACATGTGATTAAAAATAAATAAAGAAAATAAAAAAGCAAGAGTAACTGTATGCGTACGCGTACTTCGAGTATGCGTACACATGCATAGAGCAACTAAATGACAATCAAACAAAACCTAACATGCTTTTAATATATTAATCCAACTCTTCATTCAAAACATGGTGAGACACAACAAAGTAAAACCAAATAAATCATACCATATTTCTAAACATGCATAACATATAAATTAATTAAGAACAATAAAAACACAAGTTATAAAATATCCAAATTAAGGAAGAGCCATGAAGAGAGACTCACCTTACTTATGGAACACAACTTGGTTGATATTTAACCGGCCCCTCAGTGCCTACACAACAAGATTCAATTGAAAGAACAAGAATAATTGAAGAAAACAATAGTTTTTAGGATAATCACAACTCAAGAACAAACTTATAATTGAAAAGGTTTTAGAAAACGATTTGGGAAAATAGTTTCTACCTTAGAAGTAACTAAAGAGAGGTTTTTAATTTGTAAAAAACGTGCAAAGGTGCTGCCCTAGAGTTTTAGAAAAGAGAATTAGGGTTTTAGAGAAGATGATGACAAAAAATAACTCTCTAGAGCTAGGGTATCGATTGGAGACATAAGATGAGTATTTATAAGTTAAAATTAGGGTTTTCGGGGCCTTTTAATGGTCTTTGGACGTATCCAAAAGTCTATGGGCCGGCCCACATCAAAGCATGATGTTTTGAGCCCTTAAAATGAAATTTTAAAACCCAGAAAATCGGACTGCTCAGTTGACCCAACTTCAAATAGTCATAACTTACTCGATATAAGTTCAAATTAGGCAAAATTTGTGTTCAACTTGAAGCCCAGGATGTCTACTTTCCAATGAAATAAATCTCACTCAAAAATTCTTTTTGGATCAAAAGGTATGGTCAAAATAGTGAGCAAATGTCATTTTTTAGCTTTGTTTTCAAAGTGATTTGAACACTTTTGAATTGTAATTACTTCCAAACTATCAAAATAACTTCAATTACTTTTTGTAAACATGTCAAGCTCATCATTGGGACCGGAGACTAAAGTTTATTAACCGGGTACAAAATGAGGTGTCTACAAAGGCTGAAATTATTAAAAAAAATTCCTTTGTCCCGAACAGCTTTTGAGGATGTATTATTTTGGCCTCTCTCACAAGATGGTAAGTACAATTGCAAATCTGGCTATCGGTTTTTAAAGGAGAAAGCAGAGTTGAGTACTCCACCGAACTCTACCAATCTTGATACGCAGCTATGGAAGGGCATTTGGGCTCTAAGGATGCCGAATAAGGTCAAGAACCTTGTGTGGCGTGCTTGTTGTAATGCCATGCCAACAAAGGCAAGCTTAGTCCGTCGTACCATCATCAATGATCCACTGTGTGATCACTGCCATACAGTCCAGGAAACTCCACTACACGCCTTGTGGTCCTCCCAGCAATTCATTGTGGTGTGGTCCGATCTTGAACTATGGTATTTCCGAAGAACAGTTCAATTTCTGGACTTCAAGGAGCTGCTGTCATGGATACTTATGCAACAAAAAAATACAGAATTATTTGCTATGATGGTTTGGTCGATATGGACACAAAGGAACCAGGTAAGGCTTCGACAAAATGCTTTGGCACTCCACCAAATTGCCCAACTCTCAAAAGAAAGGTATGCAGAATTCCTGGCTTGTCAAATTCTGCCTGTTGTTTGTCAACCCCGCACAAGTTGTCGTTGGCTTCCTCCACCAATAGGTTATGTGAAAATAAATTTTGATGGGGCTGTATTTTTCAATGAGAACAAGGCTGGTTTGGGGTGATCACCAGGGACAGTTCCGATTTAGTTTTAGCCTCATGCTCTGAAATATTGTCCAAAGCCTATACCAGCAATGAAGTTGAAGCACTTGCATGGGCAATGGCACTCTCCTTTGCAAAAGAATTGGGAATTACGAAGTGCTCGAAGGTGATTTGTTGGTCGTTATCAAAGTCTTGCTAGATGAAGATGGTTCCTGGGCTTCCTATGGTTTGTTGGTTGAAGATGCGAAGATACACTGTCAATGTTTTGATCAATTACTTTACTCTCATATAAAGAGAGAAAGTAACTCTGTTAACTCTAGTTAGATATGCTATTAATATTCTAGACTTTTTAGTATGGATGGAGGATGTTTCAACACAAATTTTTTTTTGGGTATGGTGGCTAGGGGGAGGGGGGGGGGGGGTAGAGAGAGAGAATAGATAATTAATTTAAATGAAATTAGATATAGAGGATTGTTTGATGCAAAAGTATTTATAAATGACTTGATTAAAATAACAAGAGTGAGATTTTTTAACAATAGGCAAATGTAACTAAAATTGAATTAAAGCTGATGTGAATGGTCTATGACTCTATGTTAAATTGAATTGAAAAGGAAGAAAAACACGAGAAGAGTGAAAGCAAAATAAAATAAAATAATGCACGAAATATAATCCCTTGTTTGATTGCTTTTTTTTTTTTTTTTGGGGTATAATTTTATTTTATTTTTTATATATCAAAACGCATACTGTAATAAGAAACAGGTGGTTGGTGGTTGCTTTTTGAGAAGTGTTTGGAAAGTCCAAAGATAGGCCATAACATGGACACCCCATTTCTGTCAGAAATAGTGGATGGTGTCGTTGACCAGGGGAGGAGCTATGTTGGTGACTGGGGGGCCATCGGCCCCCCCCCAAAAGTTTTCTTTTAAAAAAAATTTAGAGCAAATAAAATTGCATACTTGAACCATATTTCTAAGAATTGGCCCTCACATGAAAAATTATTTGGCCTCCCCATTTGTCTACGTTTAGTGTTCATTCCAAACTTGTTTTTCATCTTTTAATATTTTCCCTCATTTATTATTAGTCTTTACTATCGAAACTCCTTCACATGTCAGACCATTGGCTTGATTAGAAATTTTACCTTTTCAATTCCCAAACTTCAATATATTTTTCTTAATCTGGTCTGAGCTAATATTGCTCTTTATTGTACATTATATTGCTCTATGTTGTAAGTTGATATTGTTGTCCGAATTTGTTGCTACTTGCTAGTAAATGTTGCTCTCTATTATTGAATATACATATTGCTATATTTCCTGCTCTATTTTGCTGTGGCCATTCTTTTGGCTTTGTATTCTTTCTTTTCTTTGCATAAAATTTATAATTTTGTCTCAAAAAAGAGTGTTGAGCTTATTTGGAACTAGCAAAAATGACTCTAAGATCTTGAGAAGTACTAGAGTATTTTTCTCCTTTTTATTTTTTTAATAAACCAATCGATAAGCTTTATTCAAAATTTCATTTTTGGCTTCTATTCTCCTCAAACAGCCAAATGTGAAAGTCATCTTGTATTTTTATATATAATTTCATATTGGCTTATAAGGATTTTGTTATTTTTATTTTCTAAAAATATTATATCTTCTTATAGATGTAGTTGTTATATTTATATTTAATTTCTTGAATGGTTTGAACTTATGGTTTGTTAAAAGTGACTAAGAGAAACTTAGAAGGGACAATGAACTTAAGATACTTAATTGGTCATTTAGTTTTGTTAAGTGCTAAGAGCATCCACATCAATGGAGTTAAAAATTTAGCTATTTGGCACCACAAAAAGTTACTTTATCTATTTTACCTATTTACTTTACAAAACATCCAGCAGCAATAGATTTATTTTAACTTTCAACACAATAAAATAATATAAACATCATAATAAAATAATATATCTACTACAATAAAATAATATATCCACTACAAATCATACTTGGTTCACTAAAGTTTCTCTTCGCTAGCGAAAGGTGGTTCCTCTCCATCTTCTCCTTGGTTGTAGAATAGCCGACCCTTCCTTGGAAGGTGTCTTTGTACTTTGAGGTAACAGGTTTACCTTCAAGGTTTAGTGGTTTTCCTTTCTTTCGAGGGTGGGGAAACACTTTTTTCTTTTGTTTGTTCTTGAGTTTTGTTTTTTGCTGTTGGGTGTTTCTAGTTTTTCAGCTTTATGGAGGAGTTAGCAAAGTCTTGGAGTTGTCTTACTCTCTCGGATGTGGAGGGTTCTCAAGTTAGCATCATAGAGGAAGAAGCAATTCCAGAGTTCGTCCTTGCAGCAAAGTTTCTCACCAAGAGGCCTTTGAATGTGGAGGCTATTGCCAAAACATTCACACCCATATGGAGGATGAAAAACGGTTATAGGGTGACAAAAGAGAGCGACCACGTGGTGCTCTTTACATTCAATAACCAAACTGATCTGGAGCAAGTTCTTAATATAGAACCATGGAGCTTTGATAAGCACCTTATGGTTTTGCGTAGGTATGATAAAGAGGTTGATGTATCAGAGATTGATTTTAATATGGTGGCTTTTTGGATATAGGTACATGAATTACCAGTTTGTTTTCGAACAAGGGCTGTAGCAGAAAAGATTTGTGGTGCTGCTGGATTGGTAGACAAGAACACGGAGGAGGGTGACAGTATGGGAGATGGCTTTGTTCGAATAAGAGTCAAGGTGGATATTTCGAAACCTTTATGCAGAGGTTGTGTGGTTTCTTTGGAGAATAGGAAGGAAATCTGGGTCTTTTTTAAGTATGAGAGGCTGTCAAACCTGTGCTATTGGTGTAGTAGCCTCACACACGATGACCAGGATTGCAAGTTGTGGATTGAGAGTGTATGGATCACAGCATTACCGTTTATGCGATCAAAAAGAACTTCAGTATTTGTTCCGGGTTTCTACAAACAAAAAGCTGCAGGTCCAAATACAACGACCACCCCAAAGCAGCCTGCAAAACCACAGGTGGTGATCTGACGAAGGGGTCCGGTGTTGGAGATTATCAGGTCAGGCCAAGGGAGTGAGACGCCAAATCAGGAAGGAATTAAATCCCCTGATTTTCAGGAGGCAAATCCGTTGGAATCAATGCCTTTCCATACGGATGCACACGTGGAGACTGAAGTAAATGCTGGTAATACGGATTAGATTAGAGGGAGCTTATCTGCTGAGTTGTTTAAAGAGAAATTAGAGGAGATAAATTGGGATTTGAGTAAATTTGACACGACAACAGAATTTCAGTCCAAATCAACCTCTCCCACGGGTAAGGAAAATATTTTGGAATCAATGACAATTAATGAGATTTTCATGAAGGCCACTCAAGCATGGGCAACACCATCAGACAGTACCCGTGCACCATTATCTGTTCTACCCGATACTTCAAACCTCAACACAGTGAATGCAGCTACCTAGAAACGTCAAGTGAGGTATACCATAGGCACGGATGTTATCATAGAAGATGCAGTGGGGTCAAAGAGGAGTGCTCATCCTACTGGGGGTTAGCCAGAGTTACAGAAGAAAAAAAAATTGTTTCTCGGGTTGGCAAAGGTGACAAAGAGATGGTAGCCTCCGCCAGAACCAATGAGTCTTTTATGTTGGAATTGGGGCTTAGGAACCAACGTACAGAGAATCAGCTAGCAGAATTAGTGTGGGCAAAAGATCCCTCCGTTGTGTTTTTAGCCGAGACATGGACGGATGAAGCTAGGCTAATTTTCATTCAAGATCGTTTGAAGTTTAAGCATAGATTTATTGCACCTAGGTGATGCGAACCTCAATCGACACGCTTTGAGACCCAACAAAAATATTGGAATACTTGCCCAAAAAAACTAAAATTCAGATTTTTGATAAAAACCCTGACCCAAAGTTTATAATCGAAACGCGAACCAAAGGTATAAGTGTAACACCTTGACCCAATGATTATAATTGAATCACGAACCAAAGGTATAAAGTTTGAACGCCACAAGGAAGAATCCCTGATAAGTTCACAGTTCTTGAAGAACCAAAAGAAGAGCAAAGCCTCACCTTTTCTGATTTTTATTCAATAATTATCTCTGAAAAACGTTTACACACTTAGGAGCCTATTTAAGGGCTCCATAAAACTTGACAGACAAGAAAATATATTCTAAAATAACTCTTAATTGATACCTAACCATATCAGGAATCAAATTTGACCTAAAAAGCATTAAATGCACCTAAAAACAAGGAAATAAATCACCTAAACCTAAAATAACGTTTTTTACATAAAAATACCAAAAATAAAAAATTACAATAATTAAATAGTAAATTGTGTCCTACATCAAACCCTTCCACTTGAAACAAACTCGTCCTCGAGTTGATCTTTGAAATCTGAAATCTTCCGATCCAAATAAACAAATACTTCGAATGCTTTAATAACTTGATCCGGTTTTGAAACTTGAATCCTTCATAAAGTGTAGCATAAAATTTCTTCTCATCTACTTTCAATTTATTTGCAACATCAATCAACAAAGGGTTGATAATAAAATTAAAATTTTCTACTCCAAGAAAATCAACATATTGTATGGTCATCTTCAACAAATCAACTGAGACTTGAGGATTGTGAGTTGTGGAATCATCCTCATATTTGACCTCAATTGAATCTTCCACAATGTTTTCAATAATTACCATCTCTTCTTCTTCTTCTTCTTCTTTTTTTGGAGCTGGGTGCACGATTTTAACCTAGTGCACGTCACAAAATAAGAACAAGGAATAAAGAACACAAAAGGAACAAGATAGGATGATAACAAGAAACAAAAAAGATAAAGGGATAGAAAACTGATTTCAGAACCTGTGCTTTGATACCAAATGATGCGAACCTCAATCGACACGCTTTGAGACCTAACAAAAATATTAGAATACTTGCCCAAGAAAACTAAAATTCTGATTTTTGATAGAAACCCTGACCCAACGTTTATAATCGAAACGCAAACCAAAGGTATAAGTGTAACACCTTGACCCAATGATTATAATTGAATCACGAACCAAAGGTATAAAGTTTGAACGCCACAAGGAAGAATCCCTGATAAGTTCACAGTTCTTGAAGAACCAAAAGAAGAGCAAAGCCTCACCTTTTTTGATTTTTATTCAATAATTATCTCTGAAAAACGTTTACAGACTTAGGAGCCTATTTAAGGGCTCCATAAAACTTGACAGACAAGAAAATATATTCTAAAATAACTCTTAATTGATACTTAACCATATCAGGAATCAAATTTGACCTAAAAAGCATTAAATGCACCTAAAAACAAGGAAATAAATTACCTAAACCTAAAATAACGTTTTTTACATAAAAATACCAAAAATAAAAAATTACAATAATTAAATAGTAAATTGTGTCCAACATCACTAGGAGAAATAAATCAGGGGGTTTAGTGATGTACTAGAAAGAGGAGTTTGATTTAACCATAGAGACTTTTTCAAAGAACCATATTGATGCCACAATTTGCAAAAACAAGGAAGGGGATTGGAGATTCACAAGTTTTTATGGAGAACCGGATACACAACTCAGACATGAAGCTTGGACACATTTGAGAAATTTGAAAACACGAAGTCAAGCACCTTGGCTATGTGCAGGAGATTTTAATGAAGTTACAAAGCAATCAGAAAAATTGGGTGGTAGAACTCGGCCTCATAGTCAGATGCAAGCTTTTAGAGATATATTGGATGAGGGCGGTTTTATGGACCTTGGGTTTGTGGGATCAAAGTTCACGTGGCATAAGAATTATCATAATTTCATAGTATGGGAGAGATTAGATAGGGCAGTGGCAACCAATGAGTGGTTTTCTTTGTTTCCAGATACACAAGTTCATCATCTTGATGTTACCACTTCGAATCATAAGCCCTTGTTAATTAATTCGGATGGAATGGACTGCAAGCAACAAAGGCCTTTTCATTTTGAGCAGATGTGGATGAGTGAATCGGGGTGTGGGGCAACAATTGAGGTGGTATGGCAATAGGTAGGAGATGATCCAAGGGGTGAAAAAGTGATAAAAAAAAGTTGGTAAGTGTGGGAAACGTCTAACCAAATGGAGTAAGACTTGTTTCTGAAACGTGAGATGGGAGTTGGAACAAAAGAAAAAAAATTAGCCCGGGCCGAGAGGATAGCATGTAGTGGGGGTTCGGTGATATTGACGAAGAAATTGGAGAAAGAAATAAATGTACTTCTTGATAAAGAGGCACAGATGTGGGGGCAACGGGCTAAGGTGCAATGGCTGAAAGATGGGGATAGGAATACGAGGTTTTTTCATAGCAAAGCCTCACAACGAAGAAGGAAAAAACTACATCAAGGGGTTGTATGATAATGATGGTCAATGGCGCACTAATCCTAGCCGAGTGGAGGAGATTGTTTTGGAGTTTTATCAGGCTCTTTTCACTTCCCAAAACCTGGAGAATTTTGATGAGATTTTAGCACAAATACCTCGGGTTGTAACAGATGAGATGAACAATGATTTGATGACTGAGTTCCAAAAAGAAGAAGTAGAGACAACTCTTAAGCAGATGGCTCCTCTGAAATCACTCGGACTGGATGGAATGCCACCCATTTTTTACCAACATTATTGGTCTTTGGTGGGCAATGATGTGGTTGATGATGTATTTCCTAAATTTGGGTAATCTCCCTCCATCTTTGTGTCATTCATTTATAACTTTAATCCCTAAAGTTCATAGTCCTGAATATATTTCACAAGATCGCCCTATTAGTCTCAGCAATGTATTGTATAGAATTTTTTCAAAAGTGTTGGCTAACAGGTTGAAGAAAATTCTTCCCCACTTAGTGTCGGAACAACAAAGTGCTTTTGTGAAGGACAGATTGATTTCTGACAATATTATGGTGGCTTTCAAAACCCTCCATTATATGAGAAACCATAGTTCAGGGGAGACGGGGTATATGACACTTAAACTAAACATGAGCAAGGCGTATGATAGGGTGGAGTGGTTGTATATGGAGAAATTGATGAAGAAGATGGGTTTTGGAGACACTTGGGTAAATCTGATGATGCAATGTATTTTAAAGGCTACTTATTCTGTTTTGATTAATGAAGAGCCACATGGTCACATCACACCCTCCAAGGGGTTGCGCCAAGGAGATCCTTTATCTCCTTACTTATTCTTATTATGCACGGAAGGGTTCCATGGTTTGTTGAGAAAAGCGGAGGAGAATGGAGATAGAAGGGTTGTTTCTATTTGTAGAATTGCACCAAAGCTAACACACCTTCTTTTTGCAGATGATAGCCTTATTTTTTGCAGGGCAAAAATTAATGAGTGTGAGAAGCTTTTGGAGATCCTAACCACTTACAAGCAAGCATCAGGGCAACAAATAAATAGAGATAAAACTACTCTATTTTTTAGTAAGTCCACTTCCTAGCAAATGCAAGCTTCAATTCAAGCAGCCCTTGGAGTACCCGTGGTCAAGCAATATGAGAATTATTTGGGATTACCAAGTTTCATAGGACGAAAAAAGAAGGATAGCTTTGACAACATTAAGCAAAGAGTCTGGAAAAAGCTTCAAGGGTGGGAAGGCAAGCTTCTATCACAAGCTGGGAGAGAAATTTTAATTAAAGCAGTGGCTCAAGCATTACCTACCTACACTATGTCATGTTTCAAACCACCGGTTACTCTTTGCTATGACATTGAAGCTCTCATTCGAAGATTCTTTTGGGGGCAGCGAGGAGATAGTCGAAAGGTGCATTGGGTAAGGTGGGAAGAGTTATGTAAGCCAAAGGAGCAATGAGGGATGGGCTTCAAGGATTTGTCCCGTTTTAATGATGCTTTGCTCGCTAAACAAACTTGGAGACTTCTACATGATAAATCCTCATTGTTTTACAGGATTTTTAAAATGAGATTTTTTCCAAATTGTTCAATCATGGAGGCCACTTGTCCAAGTTCAGCATCCTATGCATGGAAGAGTATTATAAAAGGGAGAGATGTGCTTAAACGTGGAGCTATTTGGAGAATTGGAGATGGGAAGTCAGTCCATATTTGGGGGGATAGGTGGCTGCCACAAAAACATTTAGCACTTGTT
This sequence comes from Quercus aquifolioides, assembly GCA_019022515.1. NCBI lineage: Eukaryota > Viridiplantae > Streptophyta > Magnoliopsida > Fagales > Fagaceae > Quercus > Quercus aquifolioides. The sequence goes on along the minus strand of CM032327.1, from coordinate 69,577,077 downwards.
TTATCTCCACAGGTAGATGGTTTGGCTAAAGCAAAAGTCCAAAGCTTGATTGATGAAGAACGAAGATGCTGGAAGACTGAGTTAATTGATGAAACCTTGCTGGATTTTGAGGCAACAATGGTGAAAAGCATTCCCCTCTGCCTTATCGAGCAGCCGGATGAATTAATTTGGCCTCACAGTGCAAATGGAGTCTACATAGTCAAGTCGGGTTATTGGCTTCTGCAGACAGAATTTCAGAATCAACAACTAGGTCAGTCCGATCCTTTGATTCTCAAGCCACTGTGGAAAGGGATATGGAGTCTCAATGTGCCAAGCAAAGTGAAAAATTTAGTTTGGCAAGTTGCAAAAAACTCTCCCCACAAAGCGGAATTTAGTTAAAAGAAAGGTGTTAACTGATGATTGCTATGATCATTGTAAGATGCAGCAAGTAGACACACTCCATGCTCTTTACCTCTGTCTGAAATTGGAGGAAATTTGGCTCTTGGTACAAGCTTGGAACCAGCACAGTCTACGGCAAACGACAAGCTTCGTTGATCTCATGGGTTGCATTTTGGTGGAGAACAGGGACTCAAACCTGTTTGCTATGGTTGTATGGGATGTATGGAAGAGAAGGAATGATATGAGGGTAGGGAAAAGAGGCGAAAATCTCCCAAAGCTGGTGCAGCAAGCTCAAAACAGATTACAGGACTTCTTGCTACATAATTTTACAGCAAAGGCACCTACGAGATGACCTCCAACGTAGTGGCAGCCCCCAGCGCACCAACAGTACAAGGTTAATTTTGATGGGGCACTTTTCAAGGCTGAAAACCAGGTTGAAATAGGGGTGGTGATTAGAGACAGCAAGGGGCAGGTGATGGTCTCCTTGGTGTAGTGAATTCCACTGCCTAGTACAACTATTGAAGTTGAGGCCTTGGCAGCTCGGAGTGCAATGGAGTTGGCATTGGAAACCGATCTCAATCAGGGGGTGTTGGAGGGTGATTCACTGATCCTCATGAATGCTCTGAAGTCAAACTCTCACAGCCTTGCATAGTTTGGTCATATTATCAATGATATACAGTACCTAGATTCTTAGTTCTCCATTATTTCTTTTTCTTATGTAAGGAGGCATTGTAATACTGTAGCTCACTCGATTGCGAGGCTGGCAATTTCTTTTTCTTCATTACAAGTCTGGATGGAAGATGTACCACCAGAGATTGCAGATGTACTTCAGGCTGATTTTCATAGCCTTAGTTGAATAAAAGTCTTACGATGTGGATTCTAAAAAAAAATATACACACACACACACATATATCCACTATAATAAACAACAATCACAACCACCGCAACCGCTACCACTACCGCTGCCACCACTGCCATTGCCACCGCCACTGACACTTCCACCGCTGCCGCCACATGATAGCAAATAATCGTCTAGTGTTAACAAGTGATTTTTTTAACCCCAAATTATACTTATACATTTTTTTTTACTAAAACAATTTCTCAATCATCATGATAGCAAATAATTATCTAGTGTAACAATAATATTTTGTTTTAACCCCAAATTATATATATACAAATTTATCTTTTGACTAAAAAAAATTTCTCAATCGTCATGACAACCTATTATCCTCTAGTATAACAACATTATTTTTTTTAAAATGAAATTATATATATACAAATTTATATTTGACTAAAACAATCATCTCAATTGTCCGGAAGCAATCTTGGAACAATGTGAACTATGAAATGGAGGAACTTTATAAGAAACCATATAAAGTAGAACACATATTATAGTTGGAACAATGTAGATTACTCACATAAATAACTCAAACCAAATTACAATAAAACTCACACACTCGTATAAGTTCCTATGACTCATGCTTCTCAACATATAAAAAAGGAAGTTCCTACGACTCGCCTTGCAATTGCCATAAATGTTCAATGAGGTCCAACTGGAGTTGAGAATGAATTTCTCGATCTCTAATGTATCCATAACTCTCAAGAAACATAACCAATCCATGCTTTTAGTGCCATAAGCAGCCATTATACCCACAAGCACACACGCACAAGCACAACACAAACAAGATGAACAATAAATTTAAAGGTTTATACATACATCTAGTTTAAGATTAAAGTCAAGAGACATAAGCCATTACTAAAATACATGAAAGCCTCTCATAAGTTACTACCAAAATATATAAAGGCCTATCATAAGCCACTAACAAAGTATCACCTAAATGTGCCAACCTTTTCCTAACATTACAAAATACATAAAGGTCTAAGCTACATCCAAAATGCAATCAAACCCATTAATTATGTGAACTACGTCTTGCCATGATTTCCTCTTGGAGTTGTTCATAAAAAGCTTTTTGTGCTCCGGTCAAGGCACCTGTATCTTTCATCATTATTCTCTCCTCGTCTAACATATATTGCATCTCAAATTTTTTCCTCTCAATCATGACTTCCCTGCACACAGAAAATTCCCAAACTAACATTTGTATCAAAACTTAAAATACTTAGGAGTATAACAATAGAACAAGATTATGCATAAATACTTAATTTGACATGTAGCTTAATCACACCGATAAAGAAAACAACAAATTCATTTTTGAGCATCTCAAAACCAAACTAACAATTTCTCATTAAAACTAGAATTCATGATTCAAGTTTGTTTGTAAGAATTTTGAAATTAAAAAAATCAATTCCTCATAAATTAATTCCAAAGATTCACCAATCAAATATTCATCATACAAATGCTTAATGTTTTGGAAGGTTTTGCTCATTTGAGTATTGACCTAACAGTATGAAATTATATTAGATGAATATATAGTCTAAGTTTGCGTTTTTTATTGATCAGCATCATATACACTTCAGTTTCTAAGTGCTTAGTAGGTTCTTCAAACAAAGACAACATAGGTGATTAGGAAGAGTTTTAAAGGAATTTATAATGATTAAGAAGGCTCATGAGTCATGAAGGATTTGATTAGAAACAACAAACATAAACTTCCCTACAACCAGAAAATTCCCAAAACAATTTCCAACATGACATTTATTGTAATAAATTAGAATCAACAAATAGAAAATCAGCAAGAAGCAAAAACAAAATCAAAAAAAATTGTAGCCTTCCTTGCACACAGAAAATTCCCAAACTAACATTTAAAAACAAAAACATAAATTCCTGCAAACAGAAAATTCCCAATACATTCCAATCCTCAACGATTTATCATTAGATTCAAAAAATATTATAAATTTATCATTCCAATTACTCAAATAAAAAATCTGAAGCATGTAGATGAAGAAGACAGAGACAACTCACTTGAAGGCGAGTCGGGTTGGAGGCGTTGTTCGGCGGCGGGACAGAGAGGTGAGAGTTTGAGAGAGTTGAAAGCATTAAAGAAGGCCGAGATGGGTCGGAGGCGTGGATTGGCAGCGGATCGGAGGCGCGAGTCTGAGGCGTTGATTGGCGGCTTGGGGCTTGGGAGTTCGACGAAGTGGGTCAGCTGGTGGATCGATGACGTCGAGCTTCGGTGGGCTGGTGACGTTCCAGATCGAGTCGGACCGGTGGCGGTGAGACAGAGAGGTGAGAGTTTGAGAGAGTGGGTTTGAGGGAGTTGAGTGTTTTGTCTTCAGAAGCTTGCACGGTTGGAGAAAAAATATATTATTTTAAGCGAATGGAGAATAAAAAATGAATTTTTTTTTTTAGCTCTCACCTGTAGTGCACATTCATATATAGTTGTGCACTATACCAATGAAGGTAAAATTTTTTTTTCGGTCAACCATGATATAAATTAAAATTAGGAATTAATCAGTCTATTACAAAAAGTGCTAGCTTTATCAGCAGCCAACAAACATTCCACCACAGGCGGTGGATTACAAAAAACATGGTAGCTGTACAAAGATTGCGCGCCCATTCTAGCCAGAGCATCAGCGCATTGATTTGCTTCCCGGAAAACATGGGTCACACGCTTGCTTGGAAATTCTTGCAGTAGGTTCCTGCAGTCGGATAAGAGTGGTTCCATTAGTAAGTTATTAGTACCATTATTCATCAGCATCACCACACATAAAGCATCAAGTTCAATTATAATTTGCTGTATCCCCATCTCCTTAGCAAGTGTTAACCCATCCCTCAAAGCCCAAAGTTCAGCCAATGCACTGTTAGTGAAGCCGAACCCCCTCACAAAACCCATCAACCAATTCCCTTCATGGTCACGGAGTAAGCCACCACCCCCTGCTCTGTCCGGATTCTTCATTACTGAACCGTCAGTGTTGAGTTTCACCCACCCCCTAGCTGGCTTCACCCACCCCACTGGAATCACAGTTTTTGGTTTCTTGGCCTTGTTCACACAGCCAATTGAGAAGAATTCAGCACTGTTATGGATGCATCTTCTCCAAACTAGCGGATCAATAGTACCTGTCTTGAACAAAAAAACATTCCTATGTAACCACAGCTGCCACAATCCCATCGGAAAAAGGACCTTCCAAGGAACTCCTTTGACATCAGTATTCATATCATCTTTACAATTAACTTCCAACCAATCCTTTAAAGGAAGTTTGAAAGAGTTTCTATAGCAATGGGGAACATGAACCTGCCTCCAAAATAAAAGGGCAATCTCACAATCTCTAAGCAAGTGATCTATTGTTTCATTTTCTTTATTACACATTCTACACATTTTTTCAACATTTAAACCTCTAGAACCCAGCACAAAGGCCGTGGGAAGACTGTCATGGAGACACAACCAAATAAAGAATTGAACTTTTGGAAGAGTTTCAGTACTCCACACCCACTTGAATGACACAGAAACCGGATTCAGTGGATTTAATCCCTTAGCAATAAGATAAGCTGCTTGAATGGAAAAGGATCCATTCTTAGAATGGTTCCACAGAAGAATATCTCTCTTGAGAGGATCATAAGAGAGAGGAGTAGCCCGAATGGCGTTAAGAACATACTCAGGGAGCTCAAAGGATAAGCATGAACCCATCCATGCATGATTTTCATCAAAGCATTGACGTACAGTACACTCGTCTTCTCCCCGGTTTAAGGGGCCCTCAACCAGCTCTCTTAGCCTCCCACAGGGCAGCCAGAAGTCCTTCCACAAATTAACAGACTCACCATTATTTACCATCCATCTCAACCCCTTCACATAAATAGGACCACCCTTCTTGCAAGCTGCCCAGATCTGTGAGCAAGGCAACTTGCTTCCTTCCACAGTGGTTCTACTGGAGCTGAGATATTTAGATGCCAACATCTTCACCCACGGCTTCCCCTCCTCATGAGCCAATCTCCAACAAAGTTTGGCTAAAATGGCTGCATTCCTTTGCTTCATAGAAAAAATCCCCAATCCACCCAACTCTTTTGGAAGAGTAACAGTATCCCATTTGACCATGTGCATTCTTCTTCTCTCTTCAGTTGACCCCCAAATGAAATCTCTCATCATTTTATCAAGGGAATTACAAACTTTAGCTGGAAGGTTATGGCATTGCATATAATATTCAGCAATAGGAGCAGCCGCAGTTTTGGCAAGAACAAGTCTCCCCGCTCTTGACAAACACTTAGTTTTCCAGCCAGCCAGCTTGCTCTGAACTTTATCAAGAATAAAATTAAAAGCATTCCCCACACGACCTTTATGAATGATAGGGAATCCCAAATATCTTCCGATATTATTAGTGGCTATTAAACCAAGCCTTCTGCAAATAGTTCTTTTTCTTCTACCAGCAACATTGGGAGAAAAGAAGATTCTTGATTTTCCAAAATTCACCTTTTGACCAGCTAAGTTACAAAAATTATGGAGCACCTCCATAATAGCCGTGCAATTCCTGTTGTTCGCTTTAGCAAACAGTAGAATGTCGTCCGCAAAAAACACATGAGAGAAACCAGGGCCATTTCTTGAGGCTTTAACAGTATCCCACCGGTGCTCCTCACACATATTAGAAATTTGAGCTCCCAGAAACTCCATACAAAGAAGGAAAATATAAGGAGACATAGGATCCCCTTGCCTGATGCCTCTTGAGGGACAAAAGGAACTGAGCTTACTCCCATTAAAAAGCAGTGAAGTAGAGGTAGTTGATACACAACTCATAATAAGACGGATAATATTTTCGGGGAATCCAAAGTGAGTGAGCACCATCCTAATGAAGCTCCACTCTAAGCGGTCATAGGCTTTCTCTAAATCTATCTTCACCACCATGTAGCCATCTCTACCTCTCCTATTTCTCAAAGAATATATCAATTCCTGGGCAATAATAACATTATCCGAACCCCTTCGACCTTCAAGGAATGCGGCTTGCATGGGAGAAATGAGCTTAGGAATAATAGGACGAAGCCTAAGTACAAGAATCTTAGTAACAATTTTGTAAACGGTATTACAAAGGCTAATAGGGCGATACTGACTGACAGTTTCAGGGCCCAGTTGCTTGGGAATCAAAACAATCAAAGTCTGGTTAAGCACATCAGGCATTATTTGGTTAGCAAAGATATTCTTCACCTCATTCCTTACCGATTCTCCAACAACAAGCCAAAACCTTTGGTAGAACCCCGCATGCAACCCATCACACCCAGGGGCCTTATAGGGCTTCATAGAGCTAAGAGCGTCCCAAATCTCCTTATCGGTTGGCATCCGACCCATAAACCTTGCCTCCTCATCTTCTAATTTCAAGCACCAATCAGAATCCCAATTCTGCACCCAAGGGCAAGCAAGCTGGTCAGTTTGGTACAGCTTGATAAAGCTGTTAGTAAAAATTTCTTGCACTTGATCCAAATTATGCACCCACTCCCCTTCTTCATTCATAATGCTGTAGATTCTGTTCTTACTTCTTCTGGCCAGAGTAGAAATATGAAAGTAATTAGTATTTCTTTCTCCAAAAATGGTCCAATTGACCCTCGATTTCATAGCCCATAACTCTTCTTCAAGCTGGAGGATTTCATTGTATTCTCTGGACAATTGCTCTTGAAGATTAATCAAAAAATTATTAGGCCTAAGGGCAATGCTTCTCTGAGTCCCAAGTAGTCTTGCCATGATGAGCTTCTTTCTTGCAAAAATATTCCCAAAGATTTCCTTGTTCCACCTTTGAGCTTTGAGAGTAAATCTATTAACTGCATCCATAAGGTTATTCTCCATACCATTCCAGGATTCACTAACAATGGCAGGAAAATCGTTATGACTCATCCACATAGGTTGAAATCTAAAGGGCCGACTAGACTCATAAGAAACATGAGCATCTAATCTAAGTAAAAGGGGACAGTGGTCTGAATTAACTCTCGCCAAATGGGTAACAGTAGCTTCAGGGAAAGCTGCCTTCCATTCAGGGTTGGCCCAGACCCTATCCAGTCTACATTGTATGAGGCCCCCCATTTCTCTTTTATTAGTCCAAGTAAATTTGGGCCCCGAAAAACCCAAATCCAACATGTGACACTCAGACATGCAATCCATAATAGCCCGCACCCTTCTTTGACAAATAGGATTACCCCCAGCCTTCTCTTCCTCATCAATAACCTCATTGAAATCCCCCATAAGAGCCCAAGGGAGGTCATGTAAAGTAGCAATCAGTCTCAGGTTATCCCAAAGAATACATCTTTCAACAAACCTAGGACTAGCATATATGGCACTAATAATCCAGCTAAGAGATTGAGATCTTACCCGGATAATCGCATGGATCTCCTGTTCAGTTGATGCAAGGACCTCCACATTCACCAAGTCAGTCCTCCAAAGTAGCCAAATGCCACCCGCAAATCCAATAGAATCAGCAACCACCGACCCATCAAAAGGCAGAGACTCAATCATCTCCTCTGCTCTAGCCCCGCTCATACGAGTTTCCGTGATGACCATCACCATTGGAGCATGCCACTCCACTAAATCTAACACAGTTTTCCTGAATTGAGGTTTCATAGCACCCCTACAATTCCAAATCAGCGTATTCATCATCTTAAAAGTAGACAAAGACAAGTCAGCAACCACAGAAGCAGAGGGAAAATCAAAGTTCCTCAACTTCCATGCCCCCATCACCTCCGCCTTGCTCATCAGCATCTCTCGGAACAACGTTACCGAGTGGTGGATAATACCCCTCTCCCCCACAGACATCTTGGCTAGGAAGGTACCCTGAAACCTTGTTCCCACACATCGGATCATTTTCACCATGTTCAGGTTCCCCAACATGACGCACTCCGCTGCTTTGTCCATGAGGATCTTCTTCTCTGAAATCTCCATCAGCATCATCTCCCTTTCTATTTCGGATAGCGATCTTTCCGAGAGTAGCTCCTCTGAACTTGTCTTTAACAAGGTTGAGTTTGGAAGTGGAAGTGGTGGCAATGCAGGTCTGTCCGTCACAAACCTCCACCACGGATTCGGTGTCTCCTCCCAAGCCGTGCTCGATAAAGGCAGGAACCCCAACTCGCTGCTCTCCGCCGTCAGCGGAAATAAATTCTTCCATGCCAGCATCAGTTCCAAGTCGAACCACCCCCAGATTTCCGTTGGGTCCTGCTTGATCCACCTGATAGTTTCGTCTCCGATTGGAATTATTTTGCTTTTGTAGAACATTGCCCAATTTTTTGCTCTCTCCATGCTTGCAACCACTCTGACTAATGCCTTCCTTTTCTTTACTCCCTGAACTTGGCTTATAAGAAGACCGTGTATCATTCGAAGTACCCTTAGGACTCACATTCGGCCCATTATGCTTGATTGGGCTTGAGTTAGCCCCAAATGTAAAGCACGCTTCCTTACTTACCAAGCCCATAGTCTTCTTACAAGAGTCAACAAGACCCACCTCCTTATGTCTCACACTGGTATGTTTTTCCTTCACAAGAATACTCTTCCCATCAGCTATAATGAACTGATTTGATTGCTGAGCAACTGGCGCCTTTCTCTTCACAGCCACCCTACCACTATCCGAAGTGCTAGCCCCTTTCTTGTCATAGCCCGAGTTGGAAGACTCCCCCATCTGGCTCCCACTAGAGCCATTTGGCTTCTCTCGGCCTCTGTTAGATGGCTTGCGCCGAGTCACCAGCATCCATTCCCCATAGTCCTATTTTTGGCCCCTTACATTCTTCTCCATCTCAGAGTTACCAGCACCAGGATTCTGCTCTTCTTGACCATTATTTTCTGAGCTTCCCTGCGTACTAGTAGAATACTCACGCACAACAAACGGACAAGCTCCCCGGTAATGGCCTATTCTTCCACATTCAAAGCAAAGAGTTCTGATGCCCTCATACTGGATGACTTGCTTAAGTTTCCCAAGATAAATGGTTTTCTCAAGAGGCTTATCCAGGTTCACTTGTACACACAAACGGGCAAATCGTCCACGGACTCCATTCGCCGTATTAGCATCTATACGTAAAACCGGTCCAATTGCTCTGCCAATCTTTAACAGAGCATTGTGTTCATAAAACTCAATAGGCAGCTCAGGCAGCCTGACCCAAACTGCGACAGAGGAAAGCGTTGCAGATGATGCTTGGAATTCAGGCTCCCACTGTCTAATAGTAAGAAAATTCTGACCTATAAACCAAGGTCCTCCTTTGAGAATGTAATCCACATCTTCACTAAGTTCAAACTTAATAAGAAAGAAGTCAAAGCCCAAATCTATACAATCCATACCTCCTTTCGGATTCCACATGCCACGAAGCTTAGATACCAAATAAGTGTACCCCACCTTGCTTCCAAACGGCTTGATAATAAGACCTTGATACCAAGGAGATCGCATCCGAGTCTTCTCCTCTCTGGAAAAACAAACTCTGAGACCATCATCTTGAGCATCTTCATCTTCATTATCAGATTCAATGTCCTCTTGCATCTCACTATTAAACCCAAAAGCTCTCTCAAAAGCTCCAGGGATGCAACCCACCAATTTATCTCTATAACTACCAATCCTAGCTTGAGGCTTGCTTCCTTGATCACCTTCCAACTGATGGCTATCCTTAAATTTCTTAGTGCTACAGGCCAGATTATCAGCTTCCTCATCAGAGCGTTTCAAGCTTTCTCTCTCCATTTTCTAATAGTTTCAACCAATGAAGGTAAAATTTTTACCTTTAGCTTCACTATTGCAACACTCTTTTTTATATGTAGTGGCGTTAAAAATAGTTTTTTAGTACCACTATTGCTAGTGCTCTAATAAGATTTGCATTGATTAAACTAATGCACAAAAACATATATGTAGTGTGTTTGGATTGCGTTTCACCAGCTGCGTTTGCATTTGTGTTTTTTTTTTTCTTTTTTTTTTTTGATGTACGTGTTTCAGGAGACAGAGCATTATTCATTGGGTCTCATGCACTGTTCACGGGACTCATAAGTACTTTATTAAAAAATATTAAAAATGGGTCCCACAATACTATTCACACATTTTAAAATTATTTTACTACAGTGTTTTCAGTTTTCTGTTTTTAGTAAAATAAGCTGTATCTAAATGGACCTGTAGTATTTTGAATTTTTTTTTGAATTGTGAATTACTACGAGATAGTTTAACCTTGGCCCCAAATCAAAATTCCTAGCTCCACCCTGTCGTTGACAACAAAGGCCGCCTAGTCCTCCGATCCAACACAGGTGGCTGGAGCTCTGCTTATTTCATCATAGGTAAGACTTTAACACTACAGTCAGTACAGTACCCACTATTATATTCTTTTCTTTTCTATTTTTGGTGGTAAAAGTAAGGCGTAAATGCACTTTTAGTCCCTACATTTTGACTTTTTTTCATTTTAGTCCCTACATTTTATTTTTACTACTTTTAGTCCATAAATCAATTTACACGTTCCATTTAAGTCCTTGAAGCTACCTTCCATCACTAATCTAACGGGCAAACTAACGGATGAATAAAATAATATTTTAAAATATTAGATTATAATTTAAAATATTTAGTTTTCAATTTTAACAAAAGAAAAAATATGAGTTAAAAAAAAAGAAAAAAGAAAAGAACACACCAGAAACATAAGAACAAGAATAGAAGGTGGAGAAGGGGATTTGGTCGAGCATGTTCCATTCGGGTTGGATGTCGACGGAGGATTTCAATGGCTCTCGGCGCATCATGTTGTTGTGCGCCTAAACCCTAAACTCTTCACAACCCGATTTTGACATGTACGAGAAGTCTCTTTCCACATTCAAGGTCTCGTGGTTACCGTTCATGGTGATGACTTCGCCACCGGCTTTCACCACTTGCCATCGAAGTCTCTCGAGAAAATAGAGTATTTTAATCTCATCGCCGCCACGATCGAGTACATCGCCAACTTGAACCACGGTCGTTGACCCGCCGGTCCAGTCGCCGGAGTCGTTTATGTCGTAACGCTTGCTTTGACTTCTCCAAATCGCTGTGGAGATTGCTGATCGCGACGAGTCGACCTGTTGACACATTGAACTTGTTGTGGGTTTTTCCATTATGAGATTTTTTTTGTAGTTTAGGTGTTTGTGTTTTTGTCTAGGGAGACTATGGAGACGAAAGAGTAGGGAGATTGAATGGACTTTGATGGTGCTGTCCAAATTTTTATTCTTTCATTTTCTTGGCAACCAAACAAAGAATGAAAAAGAACTGAGAAATGATTTTGCTTGGGTTTGAGGATGGGGGCTTTGGAATTTATGATTTTTTTTTTAATGGTGTTTTTATGCTGAATTTTCTAGGTTTATGAATTTGGTTTTTGGGTTTATGAATTTTATTTGCTGGAGGTTTTGTTGTTGATTGAAAGATGAGAAAATCTGGGTTTGAGTTGAAATTTTGTATATCTAGGTTTTGTGGTTTGAGAAAATCTGAGAAGATCTGCTGCTAAGTTTGTGTTTGTGTTCTTGCCGGAGATTGATTTGTGTTTGTGTTTGGTTGACAAGAAAGGGCAAGAAAATGCAAGAAAAATGCAAGAAAATCTGGGCATGTGTTCTTATGTTTAAAATTTGGGTTTGTGTTCTTTGGTGTTCTTGTTGAAGATGAACCTAGATCTGGGCAACTCATATTTTTTCTTTTGTAAAAATTGAAAAATAAATATTTTAAATTATAATCTGACGTGGCATGCTACAGTAAATTTATTATTATTATATTCATTCGTTAGTTTGCCGGTTAGATTAGTGATGGAAGGTAGCTTCAAGGACTTAAATTGAACATGAATTGATTTAGGGACTAAAAGTGGTAAAAATAAAATGTAGGGACTAAAATGAAAAAAATTCAAAATGTAGGGACTAAAATTGCGTTTTGTGATGATTATAGGTGTGGAAGTGGTCGAGAGGTTCGCTACTATGGGATAAGCGCGAACTTGATAACGTATCTGACGGGACCGTTGGGTCAGTCCACAGCCACTGCAGCGGAGAACGTTAACGTATGGTCTTGAACAGCGTCGTTGCTTCCTCTTTTAGGAGCATTCCTGGTTGATTCTCTTCTGGGTTGCTACCGCACCATTGTCGTTGCTTCTCTTATCTACATTGTAAGGTTGAATTTAATTAACTATCTTGTTGGCTTATTCTGTGCCAAATTTGCTTGTAATTTAGCAATTAGTAACCCTGTATTTAGGTGAGAATCATGTAAGGGTAGTGAGTGAAAGAGTGTGAAGAAATGCTTAAGATTGTGCAAGGATGCAGAGAATCGCGGTTGGGGCTCGCGGGTGACTCGCGACTGGCAAGCCGCCAACTGCAGCACACTAGTGAAGCGTGCGAGAAGATGAACAGTCACGCTAGCTGGAGCACTACAGGACAAAAAGCCTAGCTTGGCCATTTTGTTATCTCGTGGCTTGAACTCACGACTCAGTCAAGTTGCGAGACCAAGCCGCCAACCAGCCCTGTTTTGAAAAACCTGACTCTTCGCATTCCATTCTCACCTTAGTGTAAATATCCCTTATACCCACGAAATGTAGAGAGTTTCCAGAGAGAATTTTGAGAGAGAAACCCTAGAAAAAAACAAGATTGATTCATCCACAATATTCACATAGAGACTCTTCAAATTCCTCTACTCTCACCCTCTCCATTGTTACATCCTTGAGAGGTTCTTACCCAAATCCTTATCTCACCATACCCATATCTGTGAGAAGGCTTTTTGGTGCTTTGGGAAGCAGTTAGGAAGGGACCAATGACTATTGGTTGATGCTATGAGCTATAGCGGAATCCGGTAAGCTAAAGAAGAAATAGGTTCGGCGTAACCTCGTTGGAGCAAGAAGCTTAGAGGGCTTAGGTACATTGGGTAGATTAGGCTTGGAGTGTCTTCTGCTGTTCATGTATCCCAACTACATTCTTTAGTGGATTATTTACCGCTTGGAGGGCGGCGGAGAGGTTTTACGCTGAGGGTTTCGGTTTCTTCTTCGATAACACATCGTTGTGTTATCCTTGTATTTGCATTTCTCTTCCCTTAATCTTTGCCATTTAATTTCTGTTGTGGATGTGATTTTATTTGGTTTAGATTGTTTATCAATTCTGGTATAAGCTTATATTCATTTTCCGCACATACATTGTTTGATATTAAGCTTGAATTGGTAATTTGTAAATTGGGGGTCTAAACGTTCATAGTGTTTTCAACGCTATTTGAACATTCATACATCTTGGTATGTGTAATCTGCTTTGCTTGCTTCACAAGATCCTTTAGCATTTGCCGCAAAAATTAGCATAAAAATCTACTTTTTCTATTTTATATACTTACCTTTCAAAACATACCACAACAACCACCATTTATTCTCTTTCTTTGTACTATACTAGGATTCGTATAAAAAAAATTAAAGAACTAAATGCAAAATGAATAGTATCAGTATAATAACCATGTAAATTTACACAATTATACACTCACATGTGAGCCATTTTTCTATTATACAACCACTGATACGAGTGCTATAACTATTTTAGCTTCCTTGTGCTATGCTTTGAACTCTAGAAGCATGGAATTAAATTTATGCTTGTGCTAAAATGTCTTGTACATCACCAATTTAGTAATAGTTTTTTTTTTTTTTTTTTTTTTAAAATAAAAAATAAGTAATAGTGTTGAGTTCATTTGTGTGGTAACTTCATGAACCCTTTACCTATATATTATGCTTTAATTTGTGAAACTTGCCGCTCTTGAAAGACACAAGTTAAACTCCTCCTCACCCCCTAATCCAATACCTAAATACATTTAAACATGTTAACATCTTCATTATGGATTTGGATCCTTTCCATTTCAAGGCTATGAATTTAAGTAGAATAAATCTTGGGTCTAACTTTGTAAGAATACAATTCATTTGTAATGGGCTTCGGATAGGCTAAAGCTATTTTGAACTCAGATGTTTCTCCAAATTGGTTGATTGAGAGTTTTTTCTTCTTCTTATCTATAGCCTATTTACCTTGAAAGAGAAATTTGCAGAAAGTTGATAAAACATGTTAAATTGCAGGTTTTTAGTTGTTCAGTTTAGCCTCTCAATTATTAATTATGTTAATGTAGTCCCTCAACTTTTAATATCAATTGGGTTCTTAGTTCTTCTCTCCCTTTTAAATTTATACAAAACTAGCTAATGTGGTAAATTGGGCACACATGAAAAGGTAATTATAGAACATGTAAAAAATTCAAAAATTAAGTCAATTTCAACTATTAGTTCCATTAAAAGATAAATCAGTGGGAGACTCAAGGATGACATTGTAATGGTTTTGAAATTAATGGTTGAGAGACCAATTGAACTTTTTCCCATACTTAACATTTTTCTAATATCTTTCCTTGGCACAAGTTCCCATGTATGGCATTTTATATACAATGTTGACGGTCTTGTGAGCATTGTATGAATGCTCTTAAGACAGTCAACATTGTACATAAGTTTGTGGAAAGGCCAAAGGTGGAAAATTTTTATTTTTCAATCCTATTCTTGATATGCTATGTGCTAAAAGAAAAAACTGAGCAAACTAACACCTAAACTAACAGAACTAACCTATATCAAAAACAGAAACAGAAACTCTCCTGAAACTGCACAAAATTAGATTATGTATGGTAATCTTTATTCTTTACATTCTTGCACAATTACAACCTACACCCAAACATCCTGCCTTACAGCTTGATGTTGATTGATGTATTAGAAGGATTTGATTCTTTTTTTTTTTTGTTTTTATATATAAACCCATTATGAGTTTTTTTTCCCCCCCTTCAATGGTGTAATTTGGGAATCCTATTTAAAGGTTCCATAATCCACTATTGTGGAAGGCTTAATATAGATTAATAAAAATTTTGGTTGGGGATTTTTGATTTTCCTTCCGGTGCTTGATGTTGCTGATTCCAAGCAACTCTATGCGGTGAAGCCTAGGGTTTAGACTACTCTAGGTGGTGAAGCCTAGGGTTTGTTCTATTTTTCTTGTTTATTTACTGAAAGTGTTCCCTTTGCAACTTTGTCCTGCATCAATTCTAATCCAGGTGAATGTGATAAATGACAACAACCCTGCAATTCTTCAAATAATCTTCAGCAAATTCTTTCCCTTTAATTTCCTTACAGCCCAAGCAAGCTTATCGTCCCTAGAACCAACTGCCTATTAAATAAACACCACCTCAAAGCATCCTTCCATAAACTCTTTGAGAAATCACTCAAAAATAAATGTTCATGGGGAGTTAGAATCAGAAATAAACACCACCTCAAAACATCCTTCCGAAGAAACACACATCAAATCCCCTTTATAACCCCAACCAGCTAGCCTATCTCTGGTAGTCAAACTATTTACTGTGCTAGCCCTATAAATAAATGACACATGCTGAACCTTAATTTATACATTATCTTGACTTTGAGAGAAATTCCTTATTCAGCATTGTGTTTTAAGCTTCTTTCTGTCATATTTTTCAGTTAAATAATCTTTGACTTGGATTGGGATGAATCACAGGGACTAGGCTTGTTGACTCTGTTAGCTATGCTTCCTTCTCTAAGCACTGCTGATTACATAGACGCCAACAAAATTATGTTATGTTCTACTCATCAGCTCCAAGTAATCTTATTCTTCTTCTCTCTATATCTAGTCGTAGTTGGTCAAGGTGGACACAAGCCTTGTGTTCAGGTGTTTGTAGCTGATTAGTTTGATGGACTAGATCCTGAGGAGTTCAAAGCCAAAAGCTCATTCTTCAACTGGTGGTATTTTGGTATATGTGGGGGGTTCTGCTGTAACAAATTTGGTCACATGCTATGTACAAGAAAACCTTAGTTGGGGTCTGGGATTTGGAATTCCTTGTATTCTGATGGTTGTTGCATTGGGTGTTCTCTTGCTTGGTACCAGGGACGGAACCAGGATTCGAACTTGAGGGGGGCCAAAACTTAAAACAATTATTTTTTTTTTTTTTATAAAAATAAAAACTAACATCTATTTCATGTAGGGTCACGAGTTGTAGCCCAAATCTTAAGGATGTGGGATATAGGCCCAGTGAGTCAAATACAATAAATTTGTAGAGAGTGGGTGAAATAACTGGGCTTATTGCGAATTGGACAACGGCTAGTAAAGATTTAAAAGACGAACAAACACGCAAAAATACTTAAAACTTCATGAAATGATTGTTCGAGGAGATGAATTATGAATTAAACCAATAGTTCTGAAAGTTGACATAGTACTTAGTGCTACGGTCTTTTTTTTTTTTTTTTCTTCTTTTTTCCTTTTTCTCCCCCCCCTCCCCTCTTATGGGAGGTCATTTACACTATATAGTTCCTCTCCGGCTATCCTGATCCTACACTTGTTAATCATCTAAGCCTTCACTCGAGTACATGTCCCATCAGACCTCTTCTTTGGCTCTCTGTGAAGGGTGGTAGTTGAGATTGCACTGTTTAGGGGTCTTTTCCATATAAATGCGGCTAGAAAAGTTGCTACAGTGCATTTAATGCGGTGGTAACAACATTTCTTTTAGATATTTCTGCGTTCTTATCACCTTTGTACGTGCATAAGGTTCATCCTGATCATTAGAACTCCCGAAAAGATCACCTAAATTGCCCAAATGCATGCTTGACCAATATTTATCATATCCGAGAAGAAGATACTCCTCGGACTATACTCCTCCATTCTTTCCTCACGTGGTTCTCAACTTTAGGGGTCTCTCCCAATCATTTATTCATCCTCGGACATACCCACATCCTCGGATAAGGCCCAAGGCCGAATATATGATCTTGGTCTTTTATCCCCACATTTCATATTCAACAAAATACTACATATAAAATAGGTGTTTCTTAAACATTTCAACACATTTATCAAAATGGAACTCGACGCTATTTTAGAGGAGATCCAAATATATATATATATATATATATATATATTTAAGGGCAAATCTTAATTTTTCAAATTACATATGTATACCAGTTTTTATTTATTTAATTGGGGGGCTATTAGGACCGAAATTTAAAATTTCAACACACACACACACACACACACACACACATATATATATATATTAGCATTTTTTTTTTTGGGGGGGCAATGGCCCCCCCCTGCCCTACTGTAGGTCCGCCCCTGATTAGATATGTATACCAATTTTTATTTATTTATTTATTTAATTGGGGGGCTATTAGGACCAAAATTTAAAATTTCAACACTCCTGCTTGGTACCAGGACTTATCGATATAGTGTTAAAGGGGATGAGAAAAGCCCATTTCTGAGGATTGGTCAAGTCTTTGTTGCTGCAGTTGAAAATTGGCGGACTACCCCTTTGGCAATAACTATTGAAGAGGAAGCTCTTAAAAATTGGCAGACAACCTTGCCACACCATAGCTCTAAACAATTAAGTAAGATAAATGCATTTCATCATATGCTGATTAATTAAGAGGAAAAGGGAAATAGAAAAGTAGCAATATAGGTCCACTAACAAAGTATGGTACGTTTGAAGTCTTAGATAAGCTTTTATTTCAGTATACTCACAATTTCTTCGAAAATTTCAAAAGAACTTGGAAATAGTAAAATTAATTTATCAAGTTTTCAAGAGGCTTCCAAACGGAGTCTCTTTTTTGCTTCTATAGGATATATCATTGAAGTTTAGTCATTGTCCTTGATACTCCTTAGGAATAAGACCCTGCAACGCAAAATAAATAAAAATGGGGGGGGGGGGGGGGGGGGGGGGGGGGGGGGGGTGTAAGGCTGCTTATTAATCACATCTCCCAAATGTTATAAAAATGGGAGCTTGGTGCACTAAGTACAAGCTTTTTAAGATTGAGATTGGGTCTTCATGTAATGACAAGTGCCTTCCACCAAATGCAACAAGTTACAGGTTCGAGTTAGGAATTAACCTCTCTAAAAATTGAAGGTAAGACTGTCTACCAGTCACCTCTCACAAACCCCACAAAAGTGGGAGCTTTGATATGACATTTTTTTATGTCATATATATCCAATTGTTTGAATTATAATTTGGGAGGAGGGCAACACACTATACTTGTAACTTACATATGATGCATATTGACCTAGCCTAGGAATAGGTACGACATGATACTACGGGGTACAGGGATATGGCATTTTTTGAAAAACTAGGATACAACATGTTGGAGATACAACAATTAATTAATTAATATCTATTTTTAGGTGTATTCTATATAGTTTGATTCATATTGTATATTTATTTTGATTTAGAACTATAAAAATATTTGAAAATATATTTAAACATTTTAAGAAAATTAATAAATTATAATATACATGGATACAGGTTAAAATAAAATGTAAGTACACTGAAAATTGAACCAATTTTACAAATGTTAAACATTATAAAACTGTTAATACAAAATTATAGAACTGTTAATGTTAATTTGTTAATCTTCACAGGGGGAAAAAACAATAGTAATAGGTTGTGTTCCTAGAATTTTTCATACTTAAAAGGAAAAAGTATCATATGAAAATGGGTGTGGAATAATTCGTCATCCTAGAATTTTTAATACTTCAAAGAAGAAAGGATGTTGTCATTTAGTTAGGGCCTAGGGGTGTAATTATTCAGCCAATAAAAAGGGCCTTGGGGTAAATACAGGCAGAGAGAGATAAGACTGAGAGGGTCCAAGAGTTGCTTGACAATACAGCAAAGGAAGAGCATTGCCATACCTCACAGAGCAGTGCCAACGAGCCAAGTTCATTGTCAATGAGTTGCATATCGAAAAGAGATGAGAAATCTCTGACATTCCAAAGCAAGAAAGAGATAGATTGTGCTGGATTGTAAAAAATCTCCCCTTTTTTTTCAAATTTTTTCTTCTCCGTGTCCAAGTCGTGTCCAAGATGAATCCAAAATAAAATAAAATAAAAAATAATAAAAAATTCCTTCGTCATGGATGTACCTGTGTCAGATACTTATCGAATGTGGGTATCTTAGATATTGACTTGAAGCATCAGATGCATTACCTTGAGACTTCAGATAATTCCATATAAAAAATAGTTACTCTGGAAGTTGACAACTATGCATCCATGTTATGTGGCTATTCACTAACCTAAAACAGTAAAACTAAATATACAACCTGACATTGGTCCCAAATTAGAGGGCTCTTACATCTTTGTGGGATGCAACTTTTTAGCATGACACAAGGGACTTCTGCTTACCCAAAGAAAGGGAAACAAATTTGAAAATAGTACAAGGAACTTCTCTTATATTAAGAGTGCCATAATGTGATTTGCAGGTACTGGACAAGTCTTCCTCTTTTTGCAATAGAAGTTGACTCACTAAAAAAACTTTGAATCAGTTATTTAAATTAGATAACAAGTCCTCTTATAGGGCCATTTGAATCCTCCGATGTTGCAGGTTTCTCAACAAAGCCTTGCTGTCCCCAGATGGTTTAAATGAAGAAGGCAAGGTTTGTTCTGTCAGTGACATTGAAGAAGCAAAGACTGTTCTTAGGCTTGTTCCAATATGCGTTACGAGCTTGGGATATGCTGTTGTGGATGCTCAGATCTCAACTTTCTTTACCAAGCAAGGTGCTACCATGGACACAATAATTTTTCCTGGCTTTGAGATTCCTGCTGCTTCACTACAGTCCTTTGTTGGCCCGTCCATTATTCTCGTCATTCCCATATATGATCGCATCTTTGTTCCTATAGCAAGAGCTTTTACTAGAAATCCCTCTGGCATCACGATGCTACAGAGAATTCGAATTGGGATGCTTTTCTCTGCCACTTGCATTGTAGTTGCAGCTCTAGTTGAAATGAAAAGGCTCAAAACTGCTAAAGAATATGAGCTAGTTGATATGCCAGATGTGACTATTCCAATGAGTGTGTGGTGGCTGCTTCCTCAGTATATCATGTCAGGAATTGCTGATGTTTTCACCATGGTTGGGCTACAAGAATTCTTCTATGATCAGGTCCCAATTGAATTAAGAAGTGTGGGTCTTGCCCTCTATCTCAGTATTTTTGGGGTCGGGAATTTTTTAAGTAGCTTTCTCGTCTCTGTCATTGAAGAAGCGACTGGCAGGGATGGAAAAAATAGTTGGTTTGCTGATAATCTTAATCAGGCACATCTTGATTACTTCTATTGGCTACTTGCTGGACTCAGTGCAGTAGCATTGGGTGCATATGTATATTTCGCAAAATCTTACATTTATAATAGGAAATGTACAACATAGGTACAGTCATCTCGTTTTCACTTCAAATTGTAGCAAGTAGTAAGCAAATAATGGAGGGCTAATACATAAAAGTGAAGTGTACTATCATATTGTTGCTGTATAGTCGTTATACATGGTAAGTAGCATATGGGATGTGAGGCTTGTCTAGAGAGGTCAGCCAAGTATATCTATTTGCAATATTTTATCCTTTTCCTAAATGTATTTGTAAATATATTTCATAATCATCATTTTATATAATATTAGAGCATTGCCAATTAACTTTGCCAATCTTTTGTTGTCCCATGTCAAGCACTTGTTTCCAATTAATGCCTTTAATTCTCAACTCTTCTTCCAACCATTCCTCTCCCATTTTGACTCTTTTCTTCCCTTCATAATTCCTCACCTTCCGGTGAAGAGGGGCCTGTTCATGACTTTCAGTGGTCTTATTCTGGTTCTAATTTTCTGTTGTTTTTGGATGTATCCTTTTTCTCTGTTAGATTAAAATTTTCAGAGAAACAACTGTCCAATAAGCAGATATGGTGAACCTAGTGACCATATCTTGAGTTTATGTTATATATTTTTAAAACCACCATGTCTGGCCAGATTGGTAGATTTTCACTGCCTTTCAATGGTCTATCTCTTGGTTAAATTATGATCTTGTTCTGGTTTTTTGATTGAGATTTTCTAAAAAAATTTCATAGTCCTCCTGGTGGGACAAAATAAAGTCAGAGAGCTCTGGATTGAGAAAATGCAGGATTTTTATTTTTTAATTGTATTTTATTATGATTTTTTTATTTAAATTCTAGTGGGGCAAAGATGATATCTGGAGTGAGGCATCCCCACTGGTGGATCCTCATTTATTAAGCACATGCCATGCATCTGCTAATGGTTATCTATAGTCAAGGCAATGACCAAGGTTATGAACTCTCAGGAAGGATTTTCCTTTTCTTTGATTTTGGATGCGTATTTTTGTGCATATGTTTGTATCCTTATGTTCTGTTTTTCAGCTGTTATTGATCTTCTTTTGCAATTATTGGCATGATTATTGTACCCCTTAACTAGTTATACTTATGCCACTAAGGCAACTGTGTTTGACAAGAAGTGCAATCCTCTACTTGAGCTCAGAATGGGGTCCTTACAATACTATCCAGTGGAACCCAAAAGGGAAATGTGAAAAGAAAGATTACATGTACTTCTTCAGAATATCAAATTTATATATTTTTCAGATTTAAGAAATGATCATTCTTCCTTTTAATATATGTATTTATCAAGAATTGAAAATTACTTTTTACATTATTGGCCTTAACTCTCTGGTTTGCAGTTCTATGTTTGGCAGGTTTTGGTAGCTTACCTGGTGACATGGTATGTAATCTTAGATGCTTTTGCTTTCTTTTCTTGCCCTTTTGTAGGTTGTGATAAAAATTAGTTTGGTTTGATTCTTCCCATGACTTGTGACCCTTTTTCTTCCAAAATAACATAATGTTCCATGATATCTTCTTCTTAACTTTTTATTTTTCAAACAATTTCCACAATATCTTCCCTGGGCTGAGAAAAATTCTAAAATAGAATTCTTAATATTGACCAACGTAATCAGTTATATTGATAGGAAATGTGATTGGTCAATAACTGTTATGGTTATTCATTTATTTGTTTATTTTTCGGGGGTTGTATTGCCAGAAATTTATGATGCTTAAACTACAAGGTTAGCACTCAAGCATTTGTTCTAAGCCTTGTGATTGCCTGTAGAAAGAACTCAAAGAAGTCCTTTTGTGATTTGAAATGAAACATTGTATTATTTCTACTTTTAAAGCCTCATAAGGATGTCTTAGAATACACACACACACACACACCAAAGTATAGTATGGTAAATAAATAAATAACTATATATATATATATATATATATTTTCCATACTATACTTTGGTGTTTTATGTACATGCAATCCTCTAGGTGGATGGGATTCAGTATGATGATCTGATCCTTAGACACTTATTGCAATTGAATCATTTTGTGATTTTCTTGTTCTTATTGAAGGATTAAATTTTTCCACCACAATGGGATCACTATATATCAAGAAGATGTTTGACAAGTTGTATCAGATCAGTGTTGATTGTGACCCTTTAGATGTTTTTGCATCATTCGGCTTATACTCAATTGATTTTTCAAGGGAACCATCTGTACAGGCTGATTGGAAACCAGAGTCGCCTGAAAGGTTTGCTGAAATTGTTGAACTCATCAAAGGTTTCCTAATCCATTATATACGATTTGTGCACCTGAGCATGGACTTCGAGGCTTCTGTGTGGATCTCCCTGTAGTTGACCCTTCTTGAAAAGGTCTAAAGCATATACTGGTTCTTGAGCGAGAGTTTGTCTTGCAATTTCTCAAAACAATTTTGAGGCAGTCAAAGTAATTAACATTAAGAGTGTGACTTTGTTTATGATGCTAGTGTCATAATTTGTAAGTTTTAATGGGAAATATAGTGATAAAAGGGGAACAAGGGGATGCCCCTGTTTTGAAAGATGTGGAACGTTAGATGATAGATAATGGATGTAGTTCTTTTTGGTAATAGCAAAGTTGGTAGTTAATGTGTGTGTGTGTTTTTTTTTTTTTTTTTTTAATAGTCCGGGGAGGGGAGATTTAAACACTAAATGTCTCCTTTGAAAATACAAGGAGGTGCTAACCAACTACAAGGCTTTTGGTGGTATTTAAATGATTTCAAACTACAGCTGCAATGATAAATGGTTCTCCATCTGAGGTTGTGTTGTCATCTGGTTCATGTTATAAATTACTTATGTCTGTGGTTGTCTTGCTTCTCGTTGTCACTAAATCATGCACAGCTTCTGTTTAGTCATGTTGTTTAAAGAGATATTAAGCAAAATGAGATTGAAGGTGATAGAGCTTGTCTCTCACTCGAAAGAGTCAAAGTGGAACCATCGGCCCTGATTGTTGCATAGCCATCATGATGACCAATTCTTCCCTCCATTGCCCAAGAGCTGTT
The DNA here is from genome assembly GCA_019022515.1 of Quercus aquifolioides. NCBI lineage: Eukaryota > Viridiplantae > Streptophyta > Magnoliopsida > Fagales > Fagaceae > Quercus > Quercus aquifolioides. The sequence goes on along the minus strand of CM032327.1, from coordinate 69,553,685 downwards.
GTGCTGGCTGGCTCCAAAGGAGCTAGACCATTGTGACCAAGCACAATTCTAATAGGGTTTTTCCCCTTTGATTCATCTAAATCTATATTATCATTTTCTTTCCATCATTTCTTAAAAAAATATGCATATAAATATTAATATATGCAATAATGCATTATTCCTTTACTAATTCTAAAAACTAATTATAACTTATTAATTATAATGTGACCATCACTTTCCACTACCATGACTTTACACATTTTTGAACCTAAATGTAACTTATAATAGAAAATACATGTAATACAAATACCTTGATCAGAGATACTATTTATTTATATTTAGTTTATACTCACCTGAAAAAAATCTCATTCCACCACATTATATTCATATCCTTGCCGAATACAAAAGAATGCTAGTATTACGAAATATGGATCCAGCTGTGATACCGACTCCACTGGCTCCCACCAGTAAGAGGCTCAATCCTCAGCCCAGTGGCAGTAAGAACGCAATTCTTTTTTCTTTTTCCTTTTTAGAGTTACCCAATTGGAGAAAACAATGAACTCGGAAGATGTTATTATGTATCAATTTCAAAGTCACAGATTTTTGTCTCTTTTTCTTAATGATTTGAAGACTACCTTGGTAAGGATAGACACAGCTTCTTAATCTTAAATAGATGAGCAGTTGAGTGAATGAAGAAGAGATTGAAGCTTAAGCTTGACATATATAGAAAGAAGAAAGCAATCTATTCTTTTCTCTTCCTTAATTTATTCTCATTCTTATCCAATTATCATCTTTGAAGGTTTTTTTTTTTTTTTTTTTTGGGGTCTTTCTTCTTCTTCTCCTCCTCTATTATCATTCTTACGCAATTTCATCTTCAAAAATAAGATTTTGTAAGATCTAGTACCTATGTATATATTTTTAATAGCATTCTTTTGTATTTCATTTTTTCGTCACTTTTGCCCAATGCTAACTGCCTTTTGGTTTTGGGACTACGCCTACGGTTGTACCATCATTATGCAATAACAATCAAAGTCTTAGTTTCAATATTAGTAAGGAATCAGTTTACTTTGGAGTGCGTACTACTAGAACTAGATGTTTCTAGGCAATACTTTTTGTGAACTTCATTATAACAAATTCAATTCTATATCACATGAATTGATTCTTTGTGTACCAAACTCCAAAATCATACCTAAATTGATTCACAATTGACTTCATAATCGGTTTAGCCAAAAATATAGTTTTAATCAAGTTTTAAATCAGGGGATTTCATTCAATTGAATATAAAATATAACCAAAGTATACTCAACCCAAAACATACACCCAACTCCAAGACCATACCCAATTGATAATTTTTTTTAAAAAAAGAAAAAAAGAAGAAGAAGAAGAAGAAGAAGAAGAAGAGAGAGAGATAACAAAAGAGGTGTAGGGGCCTTTTTTGTTGTATTGTGTTGGACTGCCTCTTGTGGTACTAGGCCCAAATGTTCTGAGTAAGGAAGTTGAGACTGGTCCAACTGCAACTCAACTTGGTTCGGCTTGTGCACAAATTTTGCCTTGTCTGATAGGAATATACTTACGGCAGACAGAGCTATTTTAGATGAGTTATGGCAGGCAAGCATGATAATAAAACAAAAAAAATACTTTGGCCTCTCAACTCAAGTAAACAATTAATCCTTAATTTAAAAGAGACAATCACAATAATGATAACTATTTTTAATAAAGACAGTAAGTTAATAAATGGTCAGCACATGGGTTAATCAAGAGAAGAATGAAATCAAAGCAAATCCAATTCGCAGAACCAAGACCAGAGAGGGAAGAACGCTTCTTCGCAACGCAATCAACCTCTCAGGAAAAATCCTGCCGTGGACGTTAATTACTTTGAGGAAAGCGAATCTGAATGGTTGGTGCTCTGAGGAAGACCCTTTTTTTCTTGCTTTTGGGAGAGAGCAGGATTTTGAGAGGGAGAGAGGGAAATCAACCTACTGGTGCATGCTTGCCGATCTAACTCTCTATTTTTTTCCTTTCTTCTTTCTTTGTTTTTAGTTTTTCCTCTTATCTTTTCTTTCCTTTCTTTTACCCTTGTTTTCTATTTTGTGATTTCTTAGAGATGATCCTCCTCTCTTTCTGGGCACGGCAAAGGTCTCCTTATATAGCGCCTACCGTGACCAGATTTTACTATTTTAGCCCTTAACCACCTTTGTCTGGTCTGGGTGTATTTGCTGACCACCACTGATCCGTCTATGCGCCACTCCCCCTTTCCAGATAAAGAAAAGCTATTTTATTTATTAGTCTGCCGTGACACCCTTTCCTGTCACGATGTGGGTGCTCTCTCTCTATCCCTCATGGCATACACCTAGTGGTTCCAACTCAACCTTGCTTCTTTTGGGTGGTATGTCATCCCAGCAAGACATACCTCCCAAAAGAGCTTGGGTAGGAACTGCAGAATAGGTTTTTTTCCCTCTCCTCACCTCTAAACCATGCTCTCTTACCTCTAACTCACGACCTCACCATGTCCCATATTGGCTGGGTACAGACTGGTGGTGTTTGGGCCTTGCGCGTGCCTCCCTTTCATGTGTGTCCAAAATCTACCTGCTGCTCATGCGTTCGCCGCGGTCTGGAGGCTTGCTTGCATAGTTTGCCACCCTTCTTTGACCTTTTATGTGGGTTGTTTTATGATTTTTCGCTCCCCTTAGGAGCTAGGCTTTATTTGATACTGGGCTTTATATTTCTTTCAACCTATTCTTTGATTGCCCTCATGTCTTGCCATATCACTCTGTCATTCATGCTGCAATGACTCAATCTTGCTGGGCCTCTTCAAGCCTGCCGTTTATTCTTTCCCCATTGGCTTAGCATGACCATGGGTTTTCTTACTTATGGGCTCCTGTATCCCTTTTGTTTTCTCTTGGGCATCCTTGGCCCATTTGCTTTTCTTGGGCTTCCTCGACCATTTTCTTAACTCTGTGTTCCCATGGGTTTTTACTAACTTCACTGGGCTTCTCCGGCCCAATTACCTCATACTCATCCTTGGGGTTCATGGGTCTGCCATCAACCCCTTACTCTCTTTACTTGAATTGCTTTGGGCCTGCTGTAGTCCATTCTCACTTTTCTACATCATACACTGCCCAGGGTTTGCTATTTACTATTTCTCTCTTTTCGGGCTCTTTTGAGCCCATTTGCTTCCTCAAGACCCATTTTTATTTTATGGACCCGTGATTCATTATTCCTGCCGCTTGGGCTTAATGGTTCTTTTTTCTATCTATTTGCCAACTTCTTTTCGGCCTGTGTTGCTGGGCTCCCTCTTTCTTTTTGGCTTCCAAAATGACCATCAACAAGAGGCAAACAATTATCACAAAAAATCTTAGGTAACAAGTTGTTAGGTTTTCAAATTTTCTAACTTTCGAATGATTATCATAACAAATTTTAAATGACAAGTTGTTATTGATGGACAAAAAATAATGTCATTGTTTGGACCAGATTAGAAGTATAATAGTTTGACATCTAATTTTTTGTTATGAAATTGTTAATTAATGGACAAGTTCATGAACCTAAGGTTGAGGCTTGACTTGTATATATATAATAAAATATAAAAATTAACTTTCTTAAATAAAAAAAATTATAGATAAGGTCATAAGAAATATAAAATTATCGGTTTTTTGACTTATTCAATTGGTCATATAAATAATCTAATTCATGGTCAAAAGTTGTGTGAATGCAAGGATAATGAACTTTCTTTTTATAGAGCCATAAATGAAGAGTAGTTGTCTATCAAGTAAATATATGTAAGCATGTATTTTTTACAGTTAACCATGACTTTATATGAGAAAGAAATAATTTTATCAAAAGATGTGTGAACAAGCTTCAGCTTAATGAACAAAATAAATGATGTGGTAAGGATGAACATGTTTTTAGCTTGGTGATAAAATTGAGCCTGGCTCATGTTCAAAATATAATTTTAAATAAACCAATCTTGAAATTTTGATAAATAGCTCAGTTTGGATCAATTACAACCCGATGCAATAAATACGTACCCATGTTGTGAACCCCTCATTCAGCCACAAATGAGTTCACCATTCCATCGTTACAAGATTGCCAAGCCACTGATGTGCTAGTTCATGGGCTACGACGATCACAACCTAGATAAAAAATGATAATAATTAAACATTTTGTGTAGAGTAGCTCCAAACTATATTAGCAAAAATTAATAATAATTAATCATTTGGAAGAACATTGGACATCAAATTATCCCATTGCACATTACGTGGTGTATAGAACGTCTCCACTGCACAAAATTATAATTATGAGCTTGTTTGTCACATATATGCATATAGATATCTCTTTACAATTCATTTAAACTAGTCGCTAACCCGTGCGATGCATGGGATGATTAAATAAAAATTAAAAGTATTTATTATGCTTAAAGGTCTATGACTTGACTGAAAAAAGATGTATAACTTGAAAATGAATGAAAATAAGTAATTTTTTGTCCAATGTAATGGTTTAGAAAAATTATTTTTCTTTCATATCATTGGTTCCACATAATACATCCTGGCGTGAGCTATTCTATGGTGATGGCTTCACACAATACCCAACTACAATTAAATCTACTATCCACCACGAATCTAATCTATGTTATCTTGATAGTAGATTTACAAATTGCATTCTCATATCCTCCATCATTTAGAAGGTAACTGAAGTAATAATTATATGTAATGTATACATTTTATTCTTTTATAATATAAAATTATTAAAATAATTAAAATAAAATCTAATCTTCTAGAAATTTTTTGAAATAGAATTTTAAATTTCTTAAAATTTAGTTAATAAAGTTTCTATTTTATCTACAAGTGAACTATCAAAATTAATGAGAATTTAACCATTTTTTGCAAAGAGAAGATAACCATAAGTCCAATTTTTATTTTATAGTATAGGATATTATAGTTAGATCCGTACCATGTGTAATACGTTAGTCTATTATGATAATTTCAAATAATATCCTAATACTTATCTATATGAGTTTTCTTTTTTAATGATGCCATAAAGGATGGAATTTAATAGAAGTCATTTAAGATCCAACGTATCCAATAATTAAAAAAAAAAAAAAGTAATTTCAAAAGTCTTTTAATTGTAAAATTTTTTAATCATAAAATAGACTCTATCTAAACTCTAAAGGAAAGCATTCGGAATGATCATATCATTGATACCATATCATGATGGTTGCAAGTAACAATATTATCATTCATGATTAATAGATGAACAATAAAATTGTGAATTAACAATTTAACAATTCAAATACTAAGTTTAAACTACAACAACACATATACAGTAGACTCCAAATATTGGAACATATTTCTTCTGTCATTTTCATTATTCAATCAAAACCAAAATTTCAAAGATAATTCCAATTCAATTAAACCCAAAACATACATACACATGAATGTAAAGAATTCCAAAAACAAAAATAACAATCTCCAAAAGCCTCTACCTAATACAGTCACTATTTATTTTTCAAATTGTGTGTTCTTTAGTTCTTTTTCCTTTTATGTTTCATCAAACTTTTTTTAATTAACCGAAATATCTCTCATATATGTTAACATTAAACCTAATAAGAAAACTTTACATACCTTTTGTTTTGAAGGCGCTCCAAGAACCAAAATCAATGCAAGAGAAGATATAGCAGAGCGATGTTGAAAGTGTAGAATGATATAGGAATGAAAAGTTGAGTTGAAATTGTAACAAATAATCCCTAATATATATATATATATATGTATATATATTTATAATATAATATAATATAGGGATATGGATTCCTATTCAAATTTGGTTTTATAATTTTTTTTTTTTTTAAGGATGAATATGTTGGTAGAGTCCATTTGATATAAAATGTAAATCCTATTGAAATTAAAAATGATATATATATATATATATATATATATATATATGTTGAGTCTCATTTGATATAATTATAGAGTTTAAATCCTATTGAAATTATAATTTCGAATCAACGTTAATATAAAAAAAATGAAAAAAAAAAGAAGAAGAGAAAGAAAACGTGATTGATAGATATAAGGAAATATGATAATTTTTTTTCTAAAAAAATGTTATCAACGTAGAAATTATTGAATTTATGGAGATATATTCCGTTTTTTGGAATAGATTTATATTAATGGAGTTATTATATAGTTTGTTAGGATTATCTAAAAATTCCCCGATTAGGTGATAATTTAGGTCTCTTTTAAGTATAGTGATCAAACAACTAAATTTCACATTTGATTTTGCATGATCCTTGAGCCGTCAGTATGCTTTGGAAGTGTAGGGGCCTTTCTTGTGTTGTGCGTTGGGTTGGGCTGCCTCCTGCGGTAATGGGCCCGAATGTTTCTGAGTAAGGGAGTTGAGACTGGTCCAACTGTAACTCAACTTGGGCTGGCTTGTACACAAATTATGCCTCGTCTGCCAGGAGTATGCTTACGGCAGGTAGAGCTGTTTCAGATGAATTACGGCAGACAGATATAATAACAACAACAAAAAAGAGTAATCTAACTATTTAATAGAAAATGACCAAGTAATCCCTATTTATGAGACATAATCATAGTGATAACAATGACTTAAAGAAAGTAAATGAGTGAATGATAATATGAGCTAATCAAGAATGAGCATAAAATCAAGTTAAGTTTGGTTCGCCGAAGTAAAACCAAAGAGGGAAGAACACCTCCTCTCAATGCAAATAATCTCCCAAGAAAGATCCTGCCGTGGGGATTAATGGCTTTGAGGGAACCGGACCTGAATGGTTGATACCCAAAAGAGTTCTTTTTATTTTTCGGAAGAGAGTAGGAGTTTGAAAGGGAGAGAGGGAAATTGGCCTACTGGTGCATGCCCACTGTACTAACTCTCTTTATTTTCTGTTTTCTTTCTTATATTTTTCTTTCCTTTTGCTTTTTACTTTCTTTCTTTTCTTCGTGATCTTGCTTCGTTTTTTTTTTTTTTTTTTTTTTTGATCCCCTAGTTCTGGGCATGGTAAGGGTCTTCTTATAGTGTTTGTCGTGACCAGATTTTACTATTTTTCCCCTTAACCACCTTTGTCTAGTATGGGTGTACTTGCCGACCACCACTGGTTCGTCTGCGTGCCATTCTCCACTTCTAGACAAAGGAAGGCTGTTTCATTTATTACTCTGCCGTGGCACCCTTTCCTGCCATGGCGTGAATGCTCTCTCTCTCTCTCTATCCCTCAGGGCACGCACTGGACGGTTCCCCCCCCAACCTTGCTTCTTTTGGGTGGTCTGTCATTCCAACAGGACGTATCCCCCAAAAGAGTTTGGGCAGGAGCCGCAGAATAGGTCTTTTCCCCTCTCCCCACCACCAAACCATACCCCCTTACCTCTGACCCATGACCCCACCACGTCCCATATTGGCTGGGTACAGGCTGGTGGTGCCTGGGCCTTGTGCTTGCTTCCCTTTCATGTATGTCCAAAATCTGCCTACTGCTCATGCGTTTGCCGTCGTCTGGAGGCTTGCTTGCATAGTCTGCCGCCCTTCTTCGACCTTTTTATGTGGGCTGTTTCATAATTCCCTATTCCCCTTATGGGCCGAGCTTTATTTAATACTGGGCTTTATATTTCTTTCAGCCCATTCCTTGATTGCCATCATGTCCTACCATACTACTCTGTCATTCTTGCTGTAATGACTTGATCCTGCCGAGCCTTTCCAGGCCTGCCACTTATCCTTTCCCCAATGGCTTAGTATGGCCATGGGTTTTCTTACTTATAGGCTCCTGTGTCCCTTGTGTTTTCTCATGGGCATCCTCGGCCCATTTGCTTGTCTTGGGCTTCCTCGGCCCTTTTCCTAATTTTGTGTTCCCATGGGCTTCTACTAATTTCATTGGGCTTCCCCGGCCCAATTACTTCATACTCATCCTTGGGGTTTGTGGGCCTACCAACAATCCCCTACTCTCTTTGCTTACATTACTTCGGGCCTACCGCGGCCCATTCTTACTTTTTCACATCATACACTGCCCATGGGTTTGCTATTTGCTATTTCTCTCTTTCCGGGCACTTTTGAGCCCATTTGCTTCCTCAAGACCCATTTATTTATTTTATGGATCTGTGATCCATTATTCTTGCTGCTTGGGCTTAATAGTTTTATTCTATGCTTGCCATTTCTATTTGCTGCTTGCGTCGCTGGGTTGGGCTTCCTTCCTTCTATTTAGTTTTCACAAAAAATGACCCTTAACATTTAGCCCCTTGAACATATGGAGCCTTCCTGCGGTCCATATGTGAATAAAAGACCTTCTTGTCCTTTCCACTTCTTTTCTTTCTTTTCCTTCGCGGGCTTTTTTAAATTATGGACCTCTTCTCATATTTATATTTCTTTTCCTGTCGTGAACAATACTGACTCTTCGAATTTCTCAAAATGGCAGTTTATTTTTAAGACATAACCGCCGCTTCATTAATTTCATTCTTTTCTTGATGGTTGACCAGTCGCCTCCCTTCATGCCGGCATTAATGACCCAGGTATTTAAGAAGAGAGTCCCTTTGCAATCCAAACATAAACTCCTTCTTTCCAAAATATTCTATCAGTTTCCTTTCCTCCACTATTTTCTTCTTTTCAAACACCCATACCCATTTTACTCCGATCAAGCCCTCACGCTATGGCGCTGGTGAAAACCCAAAGTTCTTCCCGCCATAAAGGGAAAGAGACCGTTTCCAATCCTCCTACCAGACAAAAGATAGGCGAAGAGGCCGTGCACTTCGAATCGAACCACTCCGATGAGGAAAAGGCGCAGCGTGACCCAGATAGTGAGTGCGCCCCTCTGATCGATCCTTGGTATGATATCTGTCCTCACTTCCCCAAGATTCCCGGTGACTACGTGTCGCCGCCGCCGAGCCGTGTGTGGCTCGCTCTTTGCCTGTGAAACCCCAATGTTTCTTGGGTCCCGGTGTCTTCCTCTATCTTCGATCTAGTCATTCGTCAAGGCATTGCACTCCCTGTGCCTATCCATTTCGAATTTGGGTCGGGTACTACCTCGGGTTGGAAGGAGTAGGTTAATAGCGTGTTATCTAATACGGGCTTCATGGGTTTGCTTCAGCGGGCCGGTGTTTTGAAGGCCGTTGTCCTATCCCGAAGTCTATCCAATTTCCGAGACCTCTACAACCTTCGCCATTTGGTTCGTCGGTGGTGTGCCACCACCCACACATTCTTCTTTTCCTGCGGCGAACTCACTGTTACTCTTGAGGACGTGGCTAATCAGTTACTTTTGCCAGTCCTCGGTGATGTTGATCCTGCCACCATAGAACTTTCTCCGGAAGAAGAAGCCATTGAAGTTGAGTTGAAGAAAAGGATGACCGGAAATGCTAAGTTATCGTATTGGATTAGTTCTTCTTCCAAATTTTCTGTTGTTGCCTGCCGTGCGGCTTTCGTTGCCTTTTGGCTTTGCAAGTTTGTTTTTGGGTCCCACCCCTATTATGCTATAAAGCCTTTGTATTTTCGCTTGGCCATTAAAATATCTGCCGGGGTGAGTCTGCCGCTAGCCCCTATGTTCTTGGGGCATCTGTATGTTCAACTGGATATCCTGCGGAATGATGAGAGTTAGGCTAGCTCCTGCCACATAGTCACTTCCTCTGTACATAGCACCATCCTGCAGCAGTTGTTATTCGAGCGTTGTGCCCAATACTTGGCGAAGTGTAGGCCCGTTCGCTTTGCTAAAGAGAAGTACCAATCCTGCCCGAAGGTAATTACTGACTTCTGCGGCAGATTTGAGTCCGATTTTCCTCTGGCTTTCCGTTGGTATAGTTTGAAGCCTATTGATTGTTCTGTCGTTGAGGCTTTGGTGGAAGTGTTGGTTTCTCCTGGAGAGCTTATAGACATTTGAGTTCGGGTTATACATGCGTAGATTCTACAATGGGTTCATTTGTTGATACTATTGGAACTACTACTCCTTTAGCCGGTTTTGATGAGATTGGTATCACCTATTTGGCAGCCACCAATGCCGAATGACTGCCCTACTTGGCAGATGAAGGTATCAAGTTTGTCCATTATCCTGCCAACCGGGTAAGAAGGCAGTTTGGGCTGGATCAGGATATTCCTGATGACCTTTCCTTCCTCGTAGAGTCCCTTACTTCGGTTAGACCTTTTCTGTGACACATCGCTTTTGATTTTTGGAGACAACGTTTTAGTGCAATCATAGTTCCTGGCTTGCTGAGGGAGGGCCTTTACACCCCTGCTATGCATGGATACTGGCAGGCCGTAATGACCTCATTTGAGTAAGAGTTGGCATGTAGTTGCAATTTCTCTCTCATTTCTCCTGAGGGACTTAGTATGGTTGTCTCGCCTAATCCTCGGTTGCTCCTCCCTTCTAAGTCTGTGTTGGCATATGCCAGGAAACAAAGTCAGTCCGCCATCTTTGAATGGGATGAGGAGAAGAAAGGATGGTATTGGCACATAGGTGATTACCCTCCAGGTTGAAAAAAGAAGGTTAAAGTGATAAATGTTCCTGCACCAGTCAAGAAGGGTCTTGCCAAACTTAAATCTGCCAGCAAGCCCAAGTCTGCCACTCCTCAGCCACCCATAGGCGCTATTCCTACCAGCCGAACACGAGGCAGTAAAAGGAAGACAACTCCCCATCTTGCGCTTGCCGCTCAGTGGAGAGTACGTCACTTAAAATTTATTCATTTATTTTTATTTTTTGCTTTGTCCTTCAAATACATATATACACACACACACACACACACACATATATATATACTTTTTTTTTTTTTACTTTTCCCGTGGTTGAATCTGACATGCTTGCTGACTTCTTTCTTTGACTCTGTCTCTTATCCCTCTTTTCCTTTGCAGTCTAAGCATAAGGAGGATACGTCAGCCACCCGTCCCATTATGCTCGAGGAACCTGAATTTGAGGTACATTTCCTCTCCCTTCTTCTCTCCTTTCCCTTTTTTTTTATTTGCTTGTGTTCAGTCTGCCACACGCTTTTGGTTACCTCGTTCGCCCAAAAAGTTACTTTGATCTTCATATCTCCTTCTTTTTGTCTTCTAGGATGAGCCCAAGCCTCTTTCTATATATCGCCCTACTGCCGAGGAGCTTTCTGCCTTCATGGGCACACCTATGGAGGGCTTTTTTGGTGGGGTTAAGTTTGCAACACCTGCCCCTTTTGCAGCTACGCATGGAGTTCCTATTGAGGCTCCTACCTCTCCCACTAGGCCGGTACCCATAGATGAGGGTACTCATACTGGGAAGGTTCGTAAGGTCACCCCTACTCCTACTGTGACACCCTCTGTTCAATGGGGAGCCACCCCTCCTGCTGCTACTCAGATCGAGGCTACTCCTATTACGCCTCTTGTCATTTCCACTGGTGACCCCTTCGCTGCTCTGTCTCAGGCTGTGAAGGACGGTTCCACTCTGGTAGTTACTCCTTCCTCCATTCCTATTTCTGCCACCCGTGGCCTGATGCTGATTTTTCCTTTGAGGAGTCTGAGGACATTCTTGAGGATCCTGACGCCCATCCTGGGAAAGAGGATTTCTGAATCCGAAGAAGAGGAGAGTGCTCCACTCGAGACTGAATTCATGGGTATGTGCTTTCTTCCCTCCTTTCTTTTTTTGCTAAGTTCACTCTTCCCCTCTCATTTGCAAGTCTATTTCTCAGTTTGCAGAGACCTTTGAGGGGCTAGGAATTGCAGCAGACGTAGGGGTGCCTGCAACGGTTGCTCCTGCCGCGCCCACAGCACCCATTCCTGCCGTATCTTCTGTACCAGTTTCTGCCGTATTTATAGCATCTGTTTCTGCCGTTCCTTCTGTGCCTGTCTCTGTCCTTCCCACAGCCCCCATTATCACTGGCCCTGGTGAGCTTTCTTTTCCCTTATTTCTTTCTTCACTTCTTCCCCGTGGGTTTGTCTTTTTTTTTTTTTTACCAAGGTTTCTCATCTCATGCCTTGTGCCTCTTTGACAGGTCCACCTCCTACGGTGCCTTCTCAGTTTGAAGTGGGCAGCAGTTCCGCCACCATTCCAGATCCTGTGAGCGAGGCTGCAGCCTTTTTTGCACGCTTTGACCAACCTGAAGTCAATGATCTTGGACCTGCGGATTTCTGGGGCTCCGGACCTCCTTATATAGATTTCCATGGCTTCAAAATCCCTGAGGACTGCGCTTCTCACTTGGTGACGGTTTATAACAACCGTGGGGACTTCATGCAGGGATTTTGACTTGGTCGCTCCACCAGAGAGCATTTCTTGAGGATGTTAGGGAGTGTGCTGAATGACATTGAGCATAATTTTGTTGACACTGTCTCCATCGAGAAGATCCTACAGTGGAAGGCTGCGGTGCAGGAGCTTGTGAGTGTTGGTTTTGCTGTGGAGTTTATCTTGGACCACCTTCGAGAGATTGCCCGGGCCGTTTTTATGAGGAGAGTCCAACCTATCGTTGATGCTATTGACTCACGCCTCGAGGTTTTAAGAAAGGAAGTGGCAGACTTGGAGGGTCGTCGCGAGCGCCTTCTTTCTAGCATAGGTGGGTCCAGTCGTTTTGGAGATCAGCCACTCATTTCTGGACTTCATTGATGATGATGCAGTTTCTTCTTTGTTTTGTTATTTCCTTCACCTTCTTACTCTCTTTAGAAAACTATATTTCCTATAGCACTTATTTGGCTAGTTTGCCACAGTTTGGGTTTGCAACTCATGATGCTACACTTTACTACTGTTTTGCTTTTGCTATGACACATGATGATAATATTTCGTGATTTTCATTGCATTCTCATGAAAGCAAGCTACAAAAATATTTGTCTTGTGACATAGTCACTTGAAAGATGGAAAAGGTAAAAGGAAACATAAGAGCTTTTTCAACAAAACAAAAGAAATGGATAATCACATGACTTTTCTCCTTAGGCATAGTAACGTTTCAATCATTTCCCGTTGATGGGATCCATTAAGTCTCTGCCATCCATCTGGGTCAAACGGTAATACCCATTTGAATGTGCCTCTCTTATCACAAGGGGTCCTTCCCATTTCGGTGCAAACGAGGGTGTTGAATAGGCTTGATGAATTATGCGGCTAGCAACTTCTGCACTTCTTTGACTATTTGCCCCTCTATTTTCGTGTGAAATATCCTGGCAGGCTGGACTACTGGTCTGGCCTCTGGGTCCACATTTAGTGTATGTGCAACTAGCCCAAGGTCTAACCCTGGCATTTCACTGTAGTCCCATGCGAAGACGTCTTTGAATTCTTTCAACAGTAGCACCATTTCTGATCTTTCTTTTCCTGTCAAACTTGCACTGATTGAGATGGGTCTTGGTTCTTGCGAAGCGGATCCCAGGTCAACTTCCTCTATTTCTTCTCCTGCCGTAACCTGTACCTCTTTCTCTGTCACAACTCCTTTGCTTTCCTCCTTACTATTTTCTTCCTCTGAACTTTCTTGAACCATGCAGCACGCCAAATTCTCGTGCTGCCATTCCTGGGTGGGACCCGCCTGTGTTTCAATCGTGGGCCCCGCGCACCTTCATAACTTGTATACAATCCTGCCATCAGGGCCTTGGACCTTGACACATTGGGGTGTGTCATCTGATTCTGCGATGGGCTCTTCTTTCCTTTTCCTCTTTCTTGCCAATAATTCCCTTAGATCAGGCTCTGGGTCATCTTGGATGTCTTCCCACTTAGGCACGAAGGTACCTCGTGGCTTTGATACTGAGACTTCCCCAGATGGAGCCCATTGATCATAGAACATAGTTTCTACTAAATGGGCCTCTGCCTGCTCAAACGGTGAGGGGTTTGCAGCTATGCGTATCATCTTGCCATTCATCCTTCCTTTCACGCACTGGTGATAGGTAGATGGGACCAATCGGTGTTTGTGCAACCATGGCCTTCCCAAAAGCATGTGATAGGATACTTCTATTTTCACCACGTGGAACCGAGCTAAAGAAGCTATGGGGCCTACTTTCAACCACAACTGAATGTGGCCTGCGGTGTACTCGCCCCTTCCGCCAAACCCTGTCACTTCCATTGGGCACCCCTGAATCCTTCTCTCTGAAATTCCTACCACTTGTAAAGTGCTCAACGGAATAAGGTTCACAGAGGCACCTGTATCTACCAAGGCTCTCTTTATGGGGATTTGATTTATGGACGCCGCTAAGAATAGGGGTCTCTTGTGATCTAGGTGTCCCACCTCCATGTCCTTATCACTAAAAGTGATTTCAGTTGACTCCTATAAGGGAGCCCTATCATCTGGGATTTCTACCGACAGACATTCTACTCTTGCACTAGAGGCGATGCTCACCAAAGCCTCCGTGGCTACCTTTCTTTCTTTTGCTATGAATCCCAATTGGTCGAACAAATTTTTGAACTTGGAGCTCTGTTGTAAAGTGGTAATGGCCGCCACAGGCAAGGCTAAGTTTTCTTCTTTGTCTTCTCCTAGGTCTGCGCAGATTACCACCGCCGCTACACCCTTCCCTTTGTGATTTGGGAGTGGGCTTTTTTGGACTTCCTATTGGGATAGTTCTAGAGTCCCTTCTTTGATCCTGCGGTGTACTAGTCTGCGGAGCGCCCAACATTCTGCGGTAGGATGTTGCACGTAATTGTGTAAACGACAAAAACGTGGGTCCCTCCGTTTCTCCTCTGTGGGCTCCCTAGCAACCTGATTAGGTTTGAAAACTCCATCTACTATCCACTTGTCTAGCAGTACATCTAGCTCCTTTGAAGTGCATGGTATTGGTGGGGGAGTATCGTACTCTCTCCCATCGGTCTTCCTTCTTCGCTCACCAGTAGACACTGTCATGGCTTGCGGAGCACTTCTCTTGTCCGTGCTTGGCTTTACGGACTGGGCAGTTTTTCTTGCCTTTTGTAACAACTGTGCAAACTGGGAGATTTCTAAGTTCTCTAGGACTGCCCTGTACTCCCTAATCATATTCATCATACACATTTCTACCAGTGTCCCTTTTTCGCAATGGTCATAGCAATCAAGTGCTATGTCCCTGAATCTCTTGATGTACTCCATCAAGTCTTCGCCATTCCTCTACTTGGTTGCTTGCAAAGTCGCGAGTGTTACCGTTTCTTCTCCGTGGAAGTATTTAGTACAAAATACGTCCACCATGTCATCCCATGTTGGGATCGATCCTGGCTTTAAGCCAATGTACCAGGTGTAAGCCCGGTCACACAGTGATTTAGAAAATTCTCGAAGACACAAGTCTTCGTCTACGGCGTAAGGGCCAAGTGTATCAATGAACTTGCTCACGTGCTCAACAGCACTTCCCTTCCTGCCATCATACTGCGCAAAAGCTCGCGGCTTATACCTCTCGGGGTATGGTTTACTGAGTACCCTTAATGGGTATGGAGGCCTTCATGCATAGAATCTCTCCTTGGGCCCTCTGGCTCTCTCTTGCTCCAGGAGAGCTGCTACTTCAGCCATAGTAATAAAACGTTGATCTGCATTCTATGGGACACCTCTTGCTGGTGTTTCTTCCTTGTCTGCCGCATGTTCTGGGTCATGCTGGCTTCCTTTTTCTTTCATTCTGTCTGTTTTTAACTGACCAATTTCTTCCATCATTTGTTGTTGCGAGTACTGCAAAGCCTGCAACACCTCGACGAAGGTGTTGGCGTTGTCTGCGGGAATTCTTAGTGGAGGTTGGGGTCCAGCCCCCATTCCGTTAGCACCCCCCGCCAGGTTAGGCTGCTGTTGGTGAGGCGTCGTTGGCCTAGATTCTGCTTGCGAAGGCATGACACTCATATATCGTGTTGTCCTGGACTTTGGAGGCATTTGTTTGCGAGGGCTCTTATCCCTAATCTGTTTCTCAACTCGCTAGTGAAGTCACCAATTTAATGTAGGGGCCTTTTTTGTGTTGTGCGTTAGGCTGGGCTGCCTCCTGCGGTAATGGGCCTGAATGTTTCTGAGTAAGGGAGTTGAGATCGATCTAACTGTAACTCAACTTGGGCCAGTTTGTGCACAAACTATGCCTCATCTGCCAGGAGTATGCTTACGACAGGCAAAGCTGTTTCAGATGAGTTACGGTAGGCAGATATAATAATAACAACAAAACAGAGTACTCTAACTATTTAATAGAAAATGACCAAGTAATCCCTAGTTATGAGACATAATCACAGTGATAACAATGACTTAAAGAAAGTAAAGGAGTGAATGATAATATGAGTTAATCAAGAATGAGCATAAAATCAAGTTAAGTTTGGTCCGCTGAAGTAAAACCAAAGAGGGAAGAATGCCTCCTCTCAATGCAAATAATCTCCCAAGAAAGATCCTACCGTGGGGATTAATGGTTTTGAGGGAACTGGACCTGAATGGTTGATACCCAAAAGAGTTCTTTTTATTTTTCGGAAGAGAGCAGGATTTTGAAGGGGAGAGAGGGAAATTGGCCTACTGGTGCATGCCCACCGTACTAACTCTCTTTGTTTTCTGTTTTCTCTCTTATATTTTTCTTTCTTTTTACTTTTTACTTTCTTTCTTTTCTTCGTGATCTTGCTTCGTTTTTTTTTTTCGATCCCCTTTTCTGGGCACGGTAAGGGTCTTCTTATAGTGCCTGTCGTGACCAGATTTTACTATTTTGCCCCTTAACCACCTTTGTTTGGTATGGGTGTACTTGCCGACCACCACTGGTTCCTCTGCGTGCCACTCTCCACTTCCAGACAAAGGAAGGTTGTTTCATTTATTACTCTGCCGTGGCACCCTTTCCTGCCACGGTGTGAATGCTCTCTCTCTATCCCTCAGGGCATGCACCTGACGGTTCCCCCCCCAACCTTGCTTCTTTTGGGTGGTCTGTCATCCTAGCAGGACGTACCCCCCAAAAGAGCTTAGGCAGGAGCCGCAGAATAGATCTTTTTCCCTTTCCCCACTACCAAACCATACCCCCTTACCTCTGACCCATGGCCCCACCACGTCCCATATTGGCTGGGTACAGGCTAGTGGTGCCTGGGCCTTGCGTGTGCTTCCCTTCCATGTATGTCCAAAATTCGCCTGCTGCTCATGCATTTGCCATGGCCTGGAGGCTTGCTTGCACAGTCTGCCGCCCTTCTTTGACCTTTTTATGTGGGCTATTTCATAATTCCCTATTCCCCTTAGGGCCGGGCTTTATTTAATACTGGGCTTTATATTTCTTTCAGCCCATTCCTTGATTGCCATCATGTCCTGCCATACTACTCTGTCATTCCTGCTGTAATGACTTGATCCTGCCGGGCCTTTCCAGGCCTGCCGCTTATCCTTTCCCTAATGGCTTAATATGACTATGGTTTTTCTTACTTTTGGGCTCCTGTGTCCCTTGTGTTTTCTCTTGGGCATCCTTGGCCCATTTGCTTGTTTTGGGCTTCCTCGGCCCTTTTCCTAACTTTGTGTTCCTATGGGCTTTCATACTCATCCTTGGGGTTTGTGGACCTGCCAACAATCCCCTACTCTCTTTGCTTACATTACTTCGAGTCTGTCGTGGCCCATTCTTACTTTTTCACATCATACACTGCCCATGAGTTTGCTACTTACTATTTCTCTCTTTTCGAGCTCTTTGGAGCCCATTTGCTTCCTCAAGGCCCATTTATTTATTTTATGGACCTGTGATCCATTATTCTTGCCGCTTGGATTTAATGGTTTTATTCTATACTTGCCACTTCTATTTGCTGCCTGCGTTGATGGGTTGGGCCTCCTTCCTTCTATTCGGGTTTTGCAAAAAATGACCCTCAACAGGAAGAAATTAGTAGTCAATGAAGTAAATTCCTTGCTATATCCAAATTTAGATTGTATAGTATTATCATATCACTATTTCAAATCCATGTATGCATGTCACTTGACTCATCAGTTTAGAGTATAGATAAGAAAAAACACCCCCTATGATTGTGATTATGATTATGATTATATTTTTAGTTAAATTGTTACTTCTACAGTTCTACCCAATATTTAAAATAACAATACTTATAAGTTTTCATACATCACAATAATAATAATACTAATTTGCCAAAAAAAAAAAAAAAAAGCGTGCAAAGAAAATTAAAATTGTAAAGCTAATATGAATGGTCTATGTTAAATTAAAGAGATTAAATTATATAAAGATAGGGTGTAAAACCCATGTTTTACACCATCCAATAAGTGATTGTCACATCAGCATTTTACTTAAAATTCAATACGTCCTACCACACCTAATAACATCTCAATAAATTCCTAATTTGGTTGAATTTATATATGGGTATTAGAATTGATTGAGTGTGATTGTATTTGTTCTTAAATATGTGATAAGATGATATGACATGTTGGGATTGGAGGGATAAAACATAGGTTTTACACCACGTCCTTATAGAATTTAATCTCTAAATTAAATTGTAAAGGAAGAAAAACACTAATAACATATGAGAGTATATTCTATCCGGAGCTGGCCGAAAATGGCTTGTTTACGCCACCAATCAGAAACTGCCACGTCAGATATTTAATGAGGAAGCAGTACACTCTATAACATAAGATCAAAACCCAAATCCATCTTAAATTATCAAACGTATTCAGAAACAGACCAGGAGAATACGTGTCTGACTTGGCAGCTCCTGATTGGTGGCGTAAACAAGCCATTTTCTGCCAGGTCGGAACAGAAGGTATTCTCATAATATATTCCCTCGTTTGATTGCTTATTCCTTCAAATTTTTATTTTTTTTAATATCAAAACACATAATAAAGTGGTCGATGTTAACAAAAAGAAAAAGACAAAAAAAGGAAAAAAAAGAAACAGGTGGAAGGAAGGAAGGAACATGGTGATGATGTACAAAAACGAAATATGTTTACCTCGGTTTCGTGGTTGTTGCTTGCTTGCTTCCTTTTAGGAAAAACTCTTTTTTACGGTTCAGAAGTAGTGTTGGGAAAGTCCGAAGTAGTAGGAAAGCAAAGAAGATAGGCGGCCATAACATGGACACCCCACTTTTGTCACTGTCAGACACTGTGGATGGTGCCGTAGACCACAAAGGCTGCCCAGTCCTCCGATCGAACACTGGTGGCTGGAGGTCCGCATATTTCATCATAGGTAACACTTTTAACACTACATACATGAGTACAGTACAGTACCCACTAATTATTTCATATATTTTGTGTGTGCGTTTTGTGATAGATTTGTTATATATAGGTGTGGAAGTGGCGGAGAGGTTTGCATACTATGGGATAAGCGCGAACTTGATAACGTATTTGACGGGACCGCTGGGTCAGTCCACAGCCACTGCGGCGGAGAACGTTAACGTTTGGTCCGGAACAGCGTCGTTGCTTCCTCTTTTGGGAGCATTCCTGGCTGATTCTTTTCTGGGTCGCTACCGCACCATTGTCGTTGCTTCTCTTATCTACATCTTGGTAAATCTGTGTCTCTCTCCTAACCACCACACATTTTTTTTATACACTAACATTTTCTCGTTTGGGTTCCACTAACTTCATTTTTTTCGCTTACTAATAACCATTGTATAATAATTTGGAGCTCTACAATAATTTGGAGCTCTAAAAATAACTTCTTGTTCTTTGCTTTGAACTTTGGAACCATGGAATTAGAGTATCTCCGATGGTATAGTTAAAGACAAAATATTCTCTATAATAGAGAATGAGACCAAAAAAATGGTCTTCAATATATTCTCTAAACTCTAAATTTTTTTTGCTCATGAATAGTAGCTCATCAAATCTGACGGGTTACTGTTCATTCTTCAAATGTTTTTTTTCTATTATAATAATCAGGTGTTGAATAAAAAAGTGTTGGAAGATGTGTAGTTGTTAAAAAAAGAATAAATAATGAATGAAGAAATAATATTTAAATGAGATAGAGAATGAGATAAAGAATCTATTAAAAAGTGTATTTGAAAAAGTAGATAGATAAAATGTAAAAGTCACTGTTTATTCTCCAAACAGTACAACAATTTGATAAATTTGCTGAATGGCCGCTTGTGCTAAATGTCTTGTACATCGCCAATTTATTCTTTTGTGCTTAGGACTTTATTTATTCAAGTAATAGTTTCTTTTTTTTTTTTTCTTTTTTTTTCTTTTTTAAGAAAGAAGTAATAGTATTGGGTTCATTTGCGTGGTCACTTCCTGAAACAATCTTATGTAAAATCCACACTTGTAAAACCGTGTATGTAAGAACCACACATGTGGGATAAGAATGACATGCAGCCCAACCCTATAGCTATAGACTCTGCTTTATTTTGTGAAACTTGCCCCTCTTGAAAGATCAAGTTAAACTCCCCTCACCCCCTAATACAAAGCCTAAATACATTTAAATATATTAACATCTTCATTATGGATTTGGATCCTTTCCATTTGATGGCCATGAATTTGTAAAGAGGTGGACCTGGATTGGGATATTGGGCAAATTCCTGCCACACTAGGCCCGAGTTGTTTCTGGGTGAGGAGTCGGGACCAACCCAATTAGAGCACACCTTGGCCCAACTTGTGCGCAATCTACACCGCATCTGCCAAAGTCTATTTAAAAGCTCACAGCAGGCAGAGTCATTGTCAAAAGGTTATGGCAGGCAGACATAATATAGAAAACGTAAAGAAAATACAGTCACTATTTCTGCCGCAATAAACAAGATAAATAACTTAAAAGGCCTCGCTTTTAAAGAATAACACTTAAACAAAGGATTAGAGCGGGATTAGTAGAGTAAAAAGAATGAGTCTGCCACACTAAGTATTGCCGCGGGACTCTAACCAGGGAAGGGAAAACTGCTCCCTCAACGCAAGTAACTTCAAAGGCGAAATTAATTGCTTTGAGAGGCCAGCCCCAAATGGTATGTGCCCGAGTATAAGTCGTATTTCCCTCCAATAGAGGACAAGGCTATTGAGGGAGAGAGGGGGTTAACCCATTTAGGTGCATGCCTGCCATAAACACTCTGTTTTCTTTCTTAGAATTCTTTTCTCTCTGTTTTCTTTCTTCAAATTCTTTTCTCTCTGTTTTCTTGATCCCTCCCTCCCTTTTTGCACACAGCCACGGGTCCCTTATATAGGGTCTGCCGTGGCCGATTTTACTGTTCTAGCCTCTTCATGGCCCTAGTCTGATATGGTAGCTTTTTTCCGACCACTTACCGAGTTAATGGTTCTGACCACCACCATTGACATGCGGTTTTCAAACAACGAAGGTTCATTCCCTACTTCATCCAGTGTGTCCCTTCTCTCTCTCGGTCTTTCATGGCATGCACCTAGTGGTTCTTACCCACCCTTGCCTCTTTTAGGTGGCATGTCATCCCAGTAGGATTGTGTCCACCGAAAGAGTCTGGGCAAGAAACACAAAAAATGGGTTTCCACTCCTCTCCCCATCGCCAGACCATGCCCTCACCCATGACGTCACCTTTTCCCATAGTGGCTGGGTATAGGCTAGTGATGCCTGGGTCGTACGCATGCTTTACCTTCTTGATGTTTCATTCGTTTGCCAAGGTCTGAGAATGGGTGCGCATATCCTGCCGTGCGCTTTTTGGCCTTTTCTGGTGTGGATTGTATCTCCGGCAGGCCAATGTTCATGACTTGTCCCTTTCTTTGAAAGGTTGAGCTCTGTAGGATCATTTGGGCCTCCCTTTAGTTTGGGTGTTTTGCTTTGTGGCTTGGCATCCTCTACTAAGCTAGATTGTTATTCATGTTGCTCATCTCAATCCTGCCGGGCCCTTTTGGGCCTGCTGTGTGTTTTCCTTCTCAGTAACCCAGTATACTTACTGGGCTCCTTCTTTCATTTCTTGCAAGCTCCAATGTCCCTTTTTTCTTGTGGGCATCCTTGGTCCATTTTAGTTCTGTTTCACCCATGGACTTTTGCTAACTCATTTTGGGCTTCCTCGGCCCAATTACTCTATACTTCATCCTTTGGGCTCATGGGTTCTCCATTAGCCCGTTACTCTCTTTGTTTTCATTGCATTGGGCCTGCTGTGGCCCATTCTTTCTTTTCTTCATATTTTCCATGGGTTTGTTTCTTTTCTCTTTCCGGGCTTATTCAAGCCCGTTTGCTTCTTCTGGACCCATCTCATGGACCCGTGAACCATTCGTTCCTGCCATGATTTTTGTCTGCTGTTTCTTTTGGTCTGCCCGTGATTCTGGGCCCTTTGTCCTGCTGGGCTTTGTCGAAAATGAGCCTTAACAGAATTAAAGTTGAAATAAATCTAGGGTCTAACTTTGTAAGGATACATTTGTAATGGGCTTCAAATAGACTAAAGCTATTTTGAACTTAAATGCTTCTCCAATTTGCTGGTTGATTGATATTTTTTTTCTCACCTATAGCCTACTTACTTTGAAAGAGAAATTTGTAGAAGTTGATAAAACATGTCAAATTTAAAGTTTTTTGTTTAATTTGGTCCATCAACTTTCAATATCGATTAGGTCCTTAGTTCTTCCCTCCCTTTTAAGTTTATACAAAACTAGCTAATATGGCAAATTGGGCACACATGAAAAGGTTATTATAAAACATGTAAAAAAATTTCAAAAATCAAGTCAATTTCAACTATTAGACTTTTTTTTTTTTTTTGATGGATAGTGCGAGGGAGACTCAAGGATGACATCGTATTGGTTTTAAAATTAATGGTTGAGAGACCAAATTCAACCTCGTCCAATACCTAACATTTTTCTAATATCTTTCCTAGGCACAAGTTCCCTTATATGGCATCTTAAATACAATGTTTACGGTCTAATGAGCATTCATACCTTGTATGAATGCTCTTGAGACAGTCAACATTGTATATAAGTCTGTGGAAAGGCAAGGTGCAAAATTTTTTATTCCTCAATCCTATTCTGTTCTTGCTTGATATGCTATGTGCTAAAAGACAAAACAGAGCAAATTAACACCTGAACTAACAGAACTAATTAACCCGTATAAAATATATATATATATATATATTTATTTATTTACTGTGCTAGCCCACTAAATAAAAGACACATGCTGAACCTTAATTTATACGTAATCTTGACTTTGAGAGAAATGCCTTATTCAGCATTGTGTTAGAAGCTTCTGTCATATTTTTCTGTTAAATAATCTTTGACTTGGATTGGGATGAATCACAGGGACTAGGCTTGTTGACTGTGTCGGCTATGCTTCCTTCTCTAAGCACTCCTGATTACATAGACGCCAACAAAATTATGTTACGTTCAACTTGTCAGCTCCAAGTAATCTTATTCTTCTTATCTCTATACCTAGTCGCTGTAGGGCAAGGTGGACACAAACCTTGTGTTCAGGCTTTTGGAGCTGATCAGTTTGATGGACTAGATCCTGAGGAGTGCAAAGCCAAAAGCTCATTCTTCAACTGGTGGTATTTTGGTATATGTGGGGGTGCTGCTGTTACAAATTTGGTCACATGCTATATACAAGAAAACCTTAGTTGGGGTCTGGGATTTGGAATTCCTTGTATTCTGATGGTTGCTGCATTGGGCGTTTTCTTGCTCGGTACCAGGACTTATCGATATAGTGTTAAAGGGGATGAGAAAAGCCCATTTCTCAGGATTGGTCGAGTCTTTGTTGCTGCTGTCAAAAATTGGCGGACTACCCCTTTGCCAATAATTATTGAAGAGGAAGCTCATGCAACCCTGCCACACCATAGCTCTGAACAATTCAAGTAAGATAAGTGCATTTCATCATATGCTGATAAACTAAGAGGAAAGGGAAATAGAAAAGTAGCAAAATAGGTCCAGTAACAAATTATGGTACATTTGAAGTCTTAGATAAGCTTTTATTTCAGTATACTCGCAATGTCTTTGACAATTTCAAAAGAACTTGGAAATAGTAAAATTAATTTATCAAGAGGTTTCCAAACGGAGGAAAATTCTTAGATACTCTCAAAGTACAGAAAAATGGTACTCCTTTTTCTCAAATTTATGGTGAATCTCACCATAAATTTAATAAGTGGATCCTACCATGAATGTTAGAAGAAAGAACATTATTTTCCGTGCTCCGAGAGTACCTAATAATTACTCTCAAACGGACTCTCTTTTGTGCTTCTATAGGATTAAAAAAAAAAAAGGGGGGGGGGGGGGGGGGGTGCAGTAAGGCTGCTTATTAATCACATCTCCCAAATATTATAAAAATGGGAGCTTGGTGCATAAAGTGCAAGCTTTTTAAGATTGAGATTGGGTTTTCATGTAATGGCAAGTGTCTTCCACCAAAAACAATAAGTTGCGGGCTCAGTATTCATGTTATGTGGTTATTCGCTTACCTAAAGCTACACATACCAATTACCACCTGACATTGGTCCCAAATTAGAGGGCTCTTACATCTTTTTAGGATGCAACTTTTTAGCATGACACAAAGGGACTTCTGCTTTTCCAATGAAAGGGAAACAAATTTGAAAATAGTACAAGGAGCTTCTCTTATATTAAGAATGCCATAATGTGATTCGTAGGTACTGGACAAGTCTTCCTCTTGCAATAGAAGTTGACTCACTAAAACTACTTTGAATCAGTTAATTAAATTAGATAACAAGTCCTCTTATAGGGCCATCTGAATCCTCTGATGTTGCAGGTTTCTTAACAAAGCCTTGTTGTCCCCAGACGGTTCAAAAGAAGAAGGCAAGGTTTGTTCTTTCAGTAACATTGAAGAAGCAAAGACTGTTCTTAGGCTTGTTCCAATATGGGTTACGAGCTTGGGATATGCTGTTGTGTATGCTCAGATCTCAACTTTCTTTACCAAGCAAGGTGCTACTATGGACAGAACAATTTTTCCTGGTTTTGAGATACCAGCTGCTTCACTACAGTTCTTTGTCAGCCTGTCCATTATTCTCGTCATTCCTATATATGATCGCATCTTTGTTCCTATAGCAAGAGCTTTTACTAGATATCCCTCTGGTATCACGATGTTACAGAGAATTGGAATTGGGATGCTTTTCTCTGCCATTTGCGTTGTAGTTGCAGCTCTAGTTGAAATGAAAAGGCTCAAAATTGCTAAAGAATATGAGCTAGTTGATATGCCAAATGTGACTATTCCAATGAGTGCATGGTGGCTTCTTCCTCAATATGTTCTGTCAGGAATTGCTGATGTTTTCACTGTGGTTGGCTTACAAGAATTCTTCTATGATCAGGTCCCAATTGAATTAAGAAGTGTGGGTCTCGCCCTCTATCTCAGTATTTTTGGGGTCGGGAATTTTTTAAGTAGCTTTCTCGTCTCTGTCATTGAAGAAGTGACCGGCAAGGATGGTAAAAATAGTTGGTTTGCTGATAATCTTAATCGGGCACATCTTGATTACTTCTATTGGCTACTTGCAGGACTCAGTGCAATAGCATTGGCTGCATATGTATATTTTGCAAAATCTTATGTTTATAATAGGAAAAGTACAACATAGGTACAGTCATCCCACGTTTACTTCAATTTGTAATATGTAGTAAGCAAATAAGGGAGGGCTAATACATAAGAGTGAAGTGTACTCTCATATTGTTGCAGTATAATCATTATACATGGTAAGTAGCATGTGGGATGTGAGGCTCGACTAGAGCTAAATGTATTTGTAAATATATTTCATAATCATCATTTTATATAATACTAGCGTGAGCGCGCGATGCGCAAGTAAATTCCAACTCATATAATAGATTTTAACAATTCTTATTTGTAATTTTTATTTTTCTTTTGAAGTTTTCATTATGTTGTTGGTTGGGTCAGTGGAACTCTCTTGCAATAAAACAATAACAAAAAGAAATAGTCATGTCATTCTATTCAACAAAAATGGTAAACTAATTACAATCAAATTTTACAAATGAGACACTTCATCAAAAATATGCTCAACAGTAATAACAACGAAGCAAAATAAATGTCATTCTCTGTGTGACAACAACAGTAATAACATGAATATTACATTGTGATTAGCAAAATAGAACTTCAATCAATTAATGTCATTCTTTGAGTGTAGCAAGCTTTAAGAATTTAAGATTTGCTAAAAGTCTTGTAGCTTAATTAACACCTTCTTATACACAAAATACTTGGGGGTTTAGGAGGTAAGAGAAGGTTCAAGCTGCGGGGTTAATAGTATATACTTCTTCCGTCCCAATTTGTTTGTACTGTTTGAAAAGTTAAACTTTTGAAGGAAACATCATTTATTGTATTGTTTGCCTTATAAAAATGTATAAGTTTCCAAAATTACCCTTAAATAAATTTATCAACTTTTGTTTTAAAAGAGTTATTCTTAATGAGGCAACTAAAAATGTGCCTCATTTTTTTTTTTTTTAGAATACTAAGTATTTTTAACACACACACACGAGGAGAGGGAAAAATGTTTTTTAAAGAAACTTATAGTGATGTATATCCAAAAGGGCCTAACTCTTGGATACACAGCACAAACTTTAAACAAAAAGTGCCTCAATTAGATTGATTTTTTAAAATATTTGTTAGTTTTCTTTTCAAATAGTTTTGAAAGTAAAATAGGGGTATAATAGGAACATTAGTAAATTAATAACTTTTATTTTTAGAAACAGGACAATATTTTGGGACATCCCAAAATGGAATAGAGAACAAACAATCTAGGACAGACGGAGTAGTAACTATCTTAAAAAAAAAAAAGTATTTAAAATTTTCAACCATAAAATAAATAAAACAAAAACAAAAATCCTAAGATTTTTCCTGTTCGCAACAGTATAAAGTTCACACGGTTCAAAAATTTCCTCCTTGTCAAATTAACATCTCCAATCCAACCAATCAATGAACACATTTAATAACTTCTTCATTAAGATAGGAGCAACCGAAAATATCAAAAGATTTACATCCACTTATTTTAGAGAATCGAGAACATATTCGTAAGGTTGACAATTCAATCATAATATATATACATTCGATTGCTAAGAAAGTGTGGTATACTGGTATTTGACAAAATTATGCTACAAAACATTTTGTATAGTTAATTACTCTGAACTATTAAGTTCTATTTGCTATTATATCCAAAGGGGCCATTCATATTGGATAATACACAAATGATGGATTACTGAAATACCAAAAAAAAAAAAAAAAAAAATCTTTAGTATTCGTATCATATATATATAAAGCCGAGGCAGGTCAATGTCACAAGAATAATTCATGTATAAAAACTTTAGTTCAACCAGGAAAGAACAACAAACACTCATAACCAAGTCATGAAAAACACATAAAAGACCCCCAAAAGCCTTATTTGATCTCCTAAGAAACTTTTGGGTAAATGAAAACGAAGCTTTTCTTGAAACCTTCATATAAATTGTACGAGCTCTCTGGTCCTCTAATCCAAGTTCCATCACTTATGCCCACTGGTTTAAGAAGTTTTCTATCTGTTGCCTAGTCTGCGAAAATAGGAGTTTAGTTTTATTCCAACCGGTTTAAATACTGTAGATGTATTATTAGCAGCACATGATGAGTGTGTTTCTAATTGTTGTGAATGGTTGGAGAGGTTGTGTTCAGTTTATACATGTATTCGTCTTTTAGACTTTTAATTTGGTTTTGAGATTTTGATTTGCCATTTTTTGGAAAATCATATAATCTAGGCATTAGAGTCTTTGATTTCCAACATCTTCAGGCCCCCCCCACAAAAAAAAAAAAAAAAGGCAAAAAGCACATTTTAGTCCCTATATTTTCAGGCGATTTCCATTTTAGTCCCTACATTTTATTTTTACCGTTTTTAGTCCCTATCCTGAAAAACGCTTCCTGTTTTGGTCCCTGCCGTTATATCAGAGACGGAAAATACACACGTGGCAAACGGTAGAATTAAAAAATATTAAATTAATGTCCACGTGGCCTAATTTAATAATAAAAAATGTTTTTTGGCATTAAAAAATGCTACGTCAGCATTTAAATTAAAAAAATTAATTTATTAATGTTAACTAAATAAAAAAAATTAAAAACAGAATTAAAAACTAAAAATCATGTGAATTGAGATCTAAGTTTGTCTTGAACAAGAACAACAAGAACACAAACCCTGATTCAAGAACACAAACCCAGAAATTATAAAAAAAAAAAAAATTATAAAAACCAAACACGAGACCAAGAACGCCAACTACAACCCAACAACACCAAACAAACTTTCAGAAACCAAACAAACTTTCCAAGCGTGGCCTCTCATCTCCTCCTCCACCTAACCCAAAACGATCCAAGGTACAATCTTTTTTGATTTTTTTTTTGGTAATTTTTTTTTTATTTTGTGCATGTGGGTCTGATGAAAGATTTATAATCTGGGTTTTGTGCAAGTTTGGATTTTGTGTCCTCATCCAAAATCTCTATCTTTGCTTTTGCTTTAATCTATGGAGCAGTTCAAAGGGCTCCGTCGCCATCCACCTCCACATCGTCACCGATACCACCTTCATCGTCCTCAATGCTGCCGATCTCGCCAAAACCAGCTTGCTTTCGTTTGCTGGGTTTTATTTTCTTCCTTCATTGTTTTCCTTTGTACGACGTTGTTTGTTTGTTGGGTCTTCAATGGCACACCTGGAAGGGAGTCCTAGCAGCTCGTCGATTTCTCAAGCGGAAACGGGAAAGGAAGCTTTCTGGGTTAGCCGAGAAATTTGGAAAAAGAGAGTAGAAATGAAAGCCTTCTCTGTTTGGTTGCCGAGAAAACGCCGGAAAATAATTTGAAAGTGAAAGTTTTATTCTTTTCTGGGTTTGTTGGGTCTTCAATGGCACACCTGGAAGGGAGTCCTAGCAGCTCGTCGATTTCTCAAGCGGAAACGGGAAAGGAAGCTTTCTGGGTTAGCCGAGAAATTTGAAAAAAGAGAGTAGAAATGAAAGCCTTCTCTGTTTGGTTGCCGAGAAAACGCCGGAAAATAATTTGAAAGTGAAAGTTTTATTCTTTTCTGGGTTTGTTGGGTATTCAATGGCACACCTGGAAGGGAATCCTAGCAGCTCGTCGATTTCTCAAGCGGAAACGGGAAAGGAAGCTTTCTGGGTTAGCCGAGAAATTTGAAAAAAGAGAGTAGAAATGAAAGCCTTCTCTGTTTGGTTGCCGAGAAAACGCCGGAAAATAATTTGAAAGTGAAAGTTTTATTCTTTTCTGGGTTTATGTTCTTGGATCTGGGTATGTGTTCTTATTGTTCTTGTTCAAGACACTTTAGATCTCAATTCATATGAATTTTAGTTTTTAATTCTGTTTTTAATTTTTTTTATTTAGTTAACATTAATAAATTAATTTTTTTAATTTAAATGCCGACGTGGCATTTTTTAATGTCAAAAAATATTTTTTATTATTAAATTAGGCCACGTGGACATTAATTTAATATTTTTTAATTCTGCCGTTTGCCACGTGTGTATTTTCCGTCTCTGATGTAACGGCAGGGACCAAAACAGGAAGCGTTTTTCAGGATAGGGACTAAAAGCGGTAAAAATAAAATGTAGGGACTAAAATGAGAATCGCCTGAAAATGTAGGGACTAAAATGTGCTTTTCGCCAAAAAAAAAAATTACAATCTATTTCTTTGGGAAGTCATGGGACTGCTACCTGGTTTAATTTTTGCTTGTGGTTGGACTTGGTATTTGCATAGGATATTTGCCTCTTTTGCCCAAAATAAGTAGCAAAATGCTCATATTTTGAAACTATCTAACAAAATGTCCCTGTTTTGAAACTCGATTTTAAAAAAATTGAGTTTCAACGAAAAACTTGATTTAATGAAAATCGAGTTATTTGCAAAATGTTACATGGAACTCGAAACTCGATTTTCTAAAAATTGAATTTTTCATTAAAACTCGATTTTTAAAAAATTAAGTTTAAAACAGGAACATATAACTAAATATTTTCAAAACAAAATTATTTTACTATTTATTTTGGGCGAAATAGGCAAATGCCTATTTTGGCCAATGATTTGGCTGTAACACTTGTCTTGTCTTACTCTCTACAGGCCTCGAGTTGTGGGAAATTATCTGGGGCCTGAAAGTGCCACTTTGTCTCCCTCTTGCTTGGTTTTTTGGGGCATCATTAATTACTCTTTACATTAAGAAGTTCCAAATTAAGCACCTTTCGACTTTCGAGCTTCTGATTTAGGTTCGTAAAGCATGATAAATTGACAGTATGATAAGAAGAAAGATATACGTGTTGTGTGCCCTACCTTAAGATCCTGCTAATAATAACATATTGATATCTGTGGTCCACTCCCTAGCTGTGCCAAAAAATAGAAAATGTCCTACTTACTCATCCTGAAAGATGATGAAGTAGCTCTGTAACTTCAAAACCTCAATAAATGAGATGGGCTTGTGGCTGTAACCGCTAACTACACAGATCCCTACAATTCCATTGACAAATTGTTTAGTGCTTGTGGTCCAATCCAAAAAGAGTGAAGCTAAAGATTATATAATACTATAATTTTACTACATATAAATTTTATATGTCACTACTAAGTAATAACAAAAAAAAAAAAAAAAAAATGGGAGAATTAAATTAGATTCAGATCCTTCTCAAAAAAAAAAAAAAAAGATTCAGATCGTTTAACAATTAAAGAAAACTCTTGAAAATTAAACACATACAAAAGATGCTCACTTTCAGTCCTACCAAAGCTGACCCATTATGAAGTTGCAATAGCCAGCCAAGGTTTTCGAGAACAATATGATTTGAATCCAATATGATTCCATTACATTATCATATTATGATATATCAGATTGTGTAATATAAATTATGGTTCTATTCATATATATATATATATATATATATATATATATATATTATCACCAAAAATATATGCATAGGAATAATTATTTTATTAAGCTCTATTTGTATTTTGTAATACTTAAATTCTATTCCCAAATGGTTATTTCACCAGCACCACTTCGTTATTTTGTTCCACAAGAGACCCAAATCCGCTTCAATGCAATGGTTTAAACTTTGTTCCCTTTCATTTAAAGGCCTTGTTAATTACAGGCAACCATTAGATGAGCCTATAATACAATCAACAATGAAGTGCAATAATAAACAACATGTCGACCATGTGATTGCAGTTGTACTAGCTAGCACACACACACACACACACGAGGTAATTAAGGTTGACTAAAATCATAAATCTAGCCTGAGATTGTGGTAAATTTAGGTTATTTGTGTCTGTACTATCAAATTAGTACGGATGTCTATTTTGCATGAAGTTATTATGTGAAGCAATCCATTAACACATGTCACAACGTGCGGGTGTTTTCTATAATGGTTTATTAGATCTAACTTATTTAGAACTGCACATGATATATGATACATTTGATACCTAGAAGGGTTAAAATTTGTATATTTCATATGATTTATAGGAATTAGGAAGTGATCAAGTCTTCGTTCAGCTTAAAAAAAAAAAAAAAGAATAAAAAAGAAAGAAAGAAAAAGGTTAGGGACAAGTTCAGTAAATGGAATAAGATTAATTAAACCAAAAATTTTGGAACTTAGTGCAAAATAATTGGATCTTTTTATTTGAGAATGAAAATAATTGGATCTTATTCCCTTATTTCTCTTTTTTTTTTTAATGGACACACACGATGATCACCAATTTCTAAGCAAAAATGGCAAAATACTCATTTCGCCCAAAAGTTCTAGCAAAATGTCCTTGTTCTGAAACTATCTAGTGATATGCCCCTGTTTTGAAACTCGATTTTCTAAAAATTGAGTTTCAATGTAAAACTCGATTTGTAAAACTCCATTGAAGGAACTCGAGTTTCATGTAAAATTTCTCACGTTACTCGATTTTCACCAAATCGAGTTTTTCATTGAAACTCAATTTTTAGAGCAAATGCATTTTATTAGATAGTTTTAGAACATGAACATTTTTCTACATCTTTTGGGCGAAAGAGGCAAATGCCCATTTTGGCCGTGTATCATCAATTAAAAAAAAAGAAGTCAAAATACTAAAAATAATAGAATAATTGAATATAAAAAGTCATAATTAGAGTATATAACTTATAATTTAGTCTTATATATGACTGAGAAATGAGTACTGCTAGAAAGACTACTTTTTTTATTACGTAATTTTACAAATTGACTTGTCATCAATTACAAAAGAAAAACATTAGAGTTATAAATTTTTTTACAAATTACTAAAATGGTGAATGGTTTTTATTTTTTTTATTTTTTTGGTGGATTAAAATGAAAACGGGTAAAAATATTTCATCTCAACAGTTTTTTTATTAAAACATTTTGTTTTTTAGTTCTAAAAAAAAAAAAAAACAGTTCCCTTTAAAAATATAACATGATACTAGAAAGGAAAAAGTAAAAACATCATTCCTCTTTATAAATTGGCCATTCCATCCCCCAACCAAAATAAGCCATCCCAAACCGTGTCACCTCAACAGATACCCACGGAAAAGACAAAGCAAAGCCATATTTACAACCATGACTGTGAAAACCCATTTGAAACTTGTGATTTTGTATCTCCTTATCCTTGCTTGTTTTACCCATCGATGCAAGTCTCTTTGTAGGTTCTCATCATCAGAGAATCTTAGAGATGGTGAGATCAAAGGGATGTTTGTGTTTGGAAGCTCTCTGGTGGACAATGGGAACAACAACTTCTTGGATACAAAGGCTAAGGCTGACTATTTGCCTTATGGAATAGATTTTCCTAACAGTTCATCTGGGAGATTCACAAATGGGAAAAATGTGGTGGACCTTCTTGGTGAACCGCTTAAGCTTCCTTCCTTAATACCTCCATTTATGGACCCAGCAACCAAGGGAAGAAGAAATGTTGAGGGTGTCAACCATGCCTCTGGTTCTGCAGGTATATTAGATGATACCGGTTCGGTTGCGGTAAGCCAAGACCATTCTTCTTTTTACTTTTTATCATTATCTTTTTTTTTTGGTTATAAAAGGATTTCATTCCACAAACTAACCAGGAACAGCAGGAACAAAACAATCCCTGTTCACATACAAACCAATAGCATCCTCATCCAGGATACTTCGAATGTCCACAGGCGGACCATTAAAGGAAATGACAACAACATCTTGCTCAAAACTCTTCCTAGCTAACATATCCGCACAGCGATTGGCTTGGCAAAAGCAATGCCTAAGCTGAACCTGATGAAACCGAAGCAATAATTCTCTGCAGTCATCCAAAATTGGCGAAACAGCTCTGTTTTGATAGTTTGGATTAAGAAAAATATCCACCACAGCTTTAGCATCAAGTTCAATAAGTAAAGAATGAATGTTTAGGTTGTTGCAAAGGATAAGACCCTCCCGAAGCCCCCAAAGCTCAGCCTCAAAGCTTGTAGTCACCCCTATACGCCTGGAAAACCCAGCAACCCAGCTACCATTCTCATCCCTAACCACTCCACCGCAGCCCGCCAAACCCGGATTACCCTTAGAAGCTCCATCTGTATTTAACTTCTTCCAACCTACCTGCGGCTTCTCCCACCTAACTCTTTTAATGATTCTACAAGTCAGGTCCCTAGGCGAAGCAGCACAGTACAAAAACTCCAACCCTTGGTTTACAATCTCCTCGGCTAAATTTGGGTTCGGGTTTTTCCCTCTAAAAACACACCCATTTCTACTCTTCCATATACTCCATAATGCAAAAGGAAAGATCATCTTCCAAGGCAAAGACCCAGCAGTACCAAAAGGCTCCCACTTCCCATTATAACCCAACCAATCCTGCAAATCTAGCCTCCAAAAATCATGGTTCAAAGGCAGCACACCCAGCTGCCTCCAGGTTGATCTGACCCAAGAACAGTCCCTAAGAGCATGCATCACTGTTTCTACTCCCTCTTGACAAATAGAGCATGTATCATCAATTCCCAACCCTCTTCTAGTAAGACATCCTTTTACCCCTAAACTGTTGTGAGCACACTGCCACAAAAAAATTTTGACTCGGGGCAAAATATTTGCTTTCCAAATCCAACTTGCCGAGAACCCAAGGTCTTGGGCAGAAACATTAGCAAGACTATAAGCACTTCTAAGATCAAAAACACCTCTAGGATTGTACCTCCAAGCTAATCTATCCCTTCCTCTACCTGTTAACGGAATTGGAATTGCTTGGATCATGAGTTTCACCTCTAAAGGGAGCACAAAAGAAATCTGATTTAAGTCCCACCCCATATCTGTCATAAGATCCTTCACTTCCCACATGGATTCCTCACGGTTTAAAGGACCTTGGATAAGATGCCTAAGGGGCCCTTTCTTAGTCCAATTCCCATACCAAAAGCTCAACTTACTGTCCCTCCCAACTGTCCACATGCTACCTGCATTGAAAACTTCCCTCCCCTTCTTCATCGCTGCCCAAACACGGGAACAAGGCAGCCTATCAGCATTTGGTGAGACTATTCTTCTGCTGTTACAGTATTTAGTTCTTAGGACCTTGGCCCAAGGAGCTTCTTTTTCATTGTTAAACCTCCAATTAAGCTTCCCAAGAAGGGCTACATTCCTTCCCCTAGCAGCTTGCAAACCGAGACCACCTTCATCTTTAGGTTTGGTCACCTTTTGCCAACCAACCCAATGAATCTTCCTAGAAGTCTCCGAAGAACCCCAAAGGAAATTGCGATTGACCCGGTCTAATCCCTCAAGGATTTTAACCGGGAGATGAGTACATTGCATCACATACGAGGGGATAGCCGCGGTGGAAGCTTGAATAAGAACAGCTCGGCCGGCCTTTGAAAGCAAATTGGCCTTCCAACCGGCAAGTTTTTGCTTAACCCTATCCAAGATGAAATTGTAGTCTTGGGAAGTGGATCTCCCATGCTTAATGGGGATTCCTAAATACTTGCCAAGGTTCGGGGTTGACGCAAACCCAAGGATATCACATAAAGACTCTCTAGTATCTCTATTCACATTAGGAGAAAGGAAGACTCTAGATTTTGCTTCACTAATAGTTTGACCAGATACACTGCAGAAATCATCAAGAACGTCCCTAATAGCTGAGCAATTAATGCCATCTGCTCTTGCAAAGAGCACAAGGTCATCCGCAAAGAAAAGATGGGAGAAGGCTGGTCCACTTTGAGAAGCTTTAACCGGTTGCCAAAGCTGCAGATGGCACTTCTCTTCAATGAGCTGCCCAAGATAGTCCATGCAAAGGATGAACAAGTAAGGGGATAACGGATCTCCTTGCCTAATCCCTCTTGAAGGATAAATCGGCTCTAAGGCTTCCCCATTCACCAAAATGGACGTGGAGACCGACGAAACGCAGCTCATAATGATATCAATGAGGTCAGCCGGAATATTTGCTCTAACAAGCATGTCCTTGATGAAACTCCATTCAAGCTTGTCATAAGCTTTCTCCAAGTCAATCTTTAAAGCCATATACCCAACTTCCCCCCTCTTCATGGTGATGGAATGGATAACCTCTTGGACAATAATTGCATTATCTAATCCCTTCCTACCAGGAACAAAGGCTGCCTGAACCGGAGATACTAGCTTATCCAAATACGGTCTTAGTCTAGCAACTATAACCTTAGTGACAATCTTGTAGACGGTGTTGCATAAACTAATGGGTCTATAGTTGCCCAAAGTCTCCGGGCCTTGGATTTTAGGGATAAGCACAATGTGAGTTTTATTCAAATAACTAGGCACTTTCCTCTCCACAAAAACCTTCTGCACTTCATCAATGACCGATCTTCCCACCACCAACCAAAATCTTTGGAAGAAACCCGCATGCAACCCATCCGGCCCTGGAGCTTTGAAAGCTTTAAGAGACCACAGGGCTGCCTTAATCTCCTCCTCCGACACTTCCCCACTAATGCTTTCCTTCTCCTCTTCCGAAAGCATGGCTTGCCAAGGCAATCTAGAGGGGTTTAACCAGGACGCTCTCAACAAGGAAGTTGTATATATGATGCTAAAACCCTCCCTAATAAACTCCTTGACCTCATTTTCTTCATGCAGCCATTCCCCCATATTATCTTTAATAGCTAATATTTTATTTCGCTTCCTTCTGACCAAGGTAGAGACATGATAAAAAGCAGTGTTACGGTCACCTTGTATCAGCCAATTAACTCGGGATTTTAACGCCCACAGCTCCTCTTCCTGCTTCAAAACAGTATCTAACTCTCCAAGGAGCTCCTTCTCAAGCTCAAGAAGAAAAGCAGATGGTCTAACTCCAACAACCTTTTGAATGCCGTTAAGTCTAGCCTTTATCTTCTTTTTCTTCGCAAAAATATTCCCAAACTGCACCTTATTCCAAATCAACGCTTCCTTTGAGAAACTTTCTATAGCCCCCTCAAGAATGTTATGTTGTCTCCACGCATGGGAGACAATCCTAGGAAAAGTGGGGTCCGTCAACCAACAGGTCTGAAACTTAAAAGGCCTCTTCCTACCCATGTGGTTAGTAGGTAACATATCGAGCATAACAGGACAGTGGTCAGAGTGGCATCTTGTGAGGTGAACAACCCTAGCTTCCGGATACAAAGTACACCAACTAGCATTCACAAAGAATCTATCAATTCTTTCTTGAATGAGGGCTTGAACTTCTCTTTTGTTAGTCCAAGTGAATCGAGGACCGGAAAACCCAATGTCAATCATCCCACAATTATCAAGACACTCCTTAAATAAAAGAGATCTATTCACACTCACCGCTCTCCCCCCAAATTTATCCTCATTAATAAGAGGTTCATTGAAGTCTCCCGCTAGAACCCAAGGCATATTATGCAACTCAGCTACTTTATTTAAATTTTCCCACAGAATATGTCTCTCAGCAGTCCTAGGACTAGCATACACAGCAGTAAATAACCAGCTTAAGTCAGAATTTAATACCTTGACAACGGCATGAATTTCCTGCTCAGTGCTGGCTAAAATAGATACCTCCACCCTATCAGTATTCCAAAGCATCCAGAGCCCACCCGCATAACCGATAGTGTCAGTATGAAAGGCCTCGTCAAAAGGAAGACGACTCGAAATCTCTTTAGCCCTATCTCCCCCAACTTTGGTTTCCATCAACACTAAAATCGCCGGATCATGATTCTGAACCAGCTCTCGGACATGACTTTGAAAGGAGGGCTTTAAGGCACCTCTGCAATTCCAAATAACACTATTCATTAGGAATCGGTGATTTAGAAAGGAAAGAAACACATCAAAAGAGGGTAGGGGCTTCACCTCCTCCCTCCAATTCCATTCGATCCTCTTCATCATTACCCACACCACGCGACGCCCCTCCTCCGGTGAAGACATCACGAGCCACCGCTGGATCATCACCTTCTTCCAACAGTGCTCGTTGGTCCAAACCCTCAGCCGAGCCGGTTTTACTCGAATTGCAACTATCTCTTCCACCGGCATCTCCACATCCATCACTTCCACGTTGATTTCCCACTGCTGATCCAGACCGACCAAAATTCTGGAAATCATAAGAACTTCTCGGCCCTGACAGCCCCTCCCATTCTTGCTTTGAATCTCCATCACAACTCGGTTTGGTAAGAGACTGCTTTGAAGCTCCCTCACAACTCGGATTGGGAAGTGTCTGCAACTTACTTGCTTCCTCAAACTTTTGAGGTGTGAACTGAACTAAATCCCCCCTTACGGCAATTGATGGAGAACCTTGTGAAGCCCTTGTACGCGCAGTGGCCTTTTTCCCCTTCACAGAGGCATTTTGTTTTAGCTTAGTGGGTCTAGCCTCCAATTCAGCCCGTGGTTGCTCATCAGGCCTATTGGACACTTCTGGGCTTTTAGTTGAAGATATATGGGCCTGCTGGAGTCCACTCGGCCTGAGACTCCTAATTGAACTAGCCACTTGGGCTTGGCTTACCTGCCTAGGAGGAGACAGCTTCCTCTTTGCTTCTCTGTTCGGCTCAGCCCCAGCATTTGGATTACCTGCTGTGAACTTAAACTTGGCCTCACTCTCGGCCTTCCTTTGTTCTTGGCGAAGCCTACCGTTAACCAATCCAACCTGGGTCCCACCGCTTCTTGGATTTTTCTGCGCATGCTTCTTGCGTTCCACTACAATCCACGGGCCGTACGTCCTTTCCTGCACCTCTCCAGGCTCGCTCCCATGCACGTTCTCGGTCTGCCTCTCTCCCATGTACAATCTCTCAGAGACATGCTTAACGTGTGAGCCATCCCTGACCTCCATATCCTTCTCCGGTGCCACCTCACTCCTTTCTTTCGGCGGCGAGGCTTGGCGGATCGTATATGGACAGTTTTCCTTTCTATGTCCCATTCTTCCACAAGAGAAACATAGTTTCTGGATGCCCTCATAGCAGACCGGTTGTTCAAACTTTCCGATCAACACAGCTGTCACCAATGGCTTATCCACGTCTACCTGAACACAGAGTCTAGCAAATCTTCCCCTCGCTTCATTCGCTGTATGCGTATCAACTCTAAGCACATTACCAATGGATTTTCCAATCTGCAAAAGGGCTTCCGAATTGTAATATTCAATAGGTAATGCATTTAACCTAATCCAAACAGCCACCGAAGTGACATTGGACATCTCAGGCCGGAAATTTGGTTCCCATGGTCTGATGGAAAGAAAATGCTCTCCAATAAACCAAGGTCCCCTCTTGAGAATTGCTTCATAATCTTCCTTCAAGTAAAAACGAGTTAGGAAAAATCCCTGTTCCAAATCCACACAATCCAGTCTACCAGCCGGATTCCACATAGAGAGCAGCCTATTTTGAATAAAGCTTAACCCAACAGCCCTCCCATAGACCTTCACAATAAGAGCTTTGGTCCATGGTTTGCGGATTTTCTGTTTAAATTCTCTAGTGAACTTAACAGCTACTAGTCCTTCACGGAGATTTTCAATCTCCTCATCAGATTCGTCTTCCTCCTCCATGCTATCTTCAAAACAAAATGCCTGCGAGTATGCACCTGGAATATCCCCAATGAGCTTATCTCTGAAGGAGCCTGAATCAGTCCCCGTTCCTTGGTCATGAGTAGGGCACTTCACTTTCTTGTTGCTCCGTACTAGCTCTTCTTTCTCTTCTGTTGAGAGCGTAGGAGAGTTCATGTCTCACACACTCCCGTTCACTTTTTATCATTATCATCATTCTTATCATCATTGAATGTTCTCTACTTCTCTCTCTCTCCTTCCCTTTTTGTTTTTTTCTCTTCATCAAGCTTGAAGTCCGTTTCTCTTCCTCCATTATCAAAGTTCACGTGTTTTTGTCAGATTCATCTTTTTATATATATATTCTTTATATTTTTTTATTGGCGTATATGCATTTTTAGTCTTTAAATTTTAACTTTTTTCATTTTAGTCCCTACATTTTATTTTTACCACTTTTAGTCCTTAAACCAATTAATGCGGGACATTCAAGTTCTTGAAGCACCATTTCGTCACCAAACTAACGGGAAAAGTAACGGATCAATAAAATAATAATAAGATTTCTAATCTTCTTATTTTTTTAAAAAGAAAAGAAAAGAATTAAATTAATTTTGTTTCTCTATTTTTGGGAAGAACATGAAGAATCTAGACTGTGTTCTTCCCCGTCAATCATGTTCTTCATTTTCTTCCCAGACACGCCCACAGATTTACAAAACACAAAGACATTCAACAATGACTCTGTCATTCTTTCACATTCCCATTACAAACACAAAGACTTGATTAAAAATAACTTCAACAAATCCAAAGTCTTTACACGCCTTAATCCAAATTTACAGACCCAAGCAAACCCAAATGGCAAAAAATAATAATAAGTCTGGTAGAAGACATTTTTAGACCATCCAAGATATTTTTTTATTGATCTGAAAATTTCAAATTTTTTAAAAAGATCTCAAACGCAGAGAGAGAGAGAGAGAGAGAGAGAGAGAGAGAGAGACTGAGAAACTCTGTGAGCGAGTGTGAGTGAGAGATGGAGAGAAACACACCAGTGAGAAAGCCTCACACATGCACCGCCAATCTGCTTACCTGGTCAGAAGTCCCTCCGTCAGAATCTCCGGCCACCGTTTCCAGCGCTCGCTCTCACCAGGTACCAACTTTTTCTCTCTCTCAGGTGAAAAATGTAATGTTGGGTTTGTTTACATTTACTCATTGTGTGTGTGTGTGTGTGTCTGTGTTTGCATTCTCAGCTGTCCGATAAGATCACCAGGTACCAACTGATCACAACATCTCTCTAACCCAGATCAAGCCGATCTCAGCCTCTTTCTATCTCAAACCCATCGCACCCAATCTCAGCCTCTTTGATTATGGTTTGGTTTGGGAGTGGATGAGTTGGGTGCTTTGCTGGGTTTCTATTCTTTGGATGGTTTGGTTTGGGAGTGGTTTTGTTGATGTGGTAGTGGATGATTTGATTCAGTGGTGGTGCTTTGCTGGTTGCTGGGTTTCTATTCTTTTGCTTGGGTTTGATCTTCAAGTTCATTGATTCGGTGGTGGTGATTTGGGGTTTTTTTTTTCCAGTGTGTTTTTGTGTGTGTGTGTGTGTGTGTTTGCCAAGAAAATTTATGGGTTTGAAGGCTAAGGTTTGCTTTACTGGGGATATGGGTTTGGGGTTTGGTTAGGATCTGGGTTTAGGGTTTTTTTTTTTTTTTTTTTTTTGCTGGAGATTGATTATAGGGAAGAACACTAGGGAAGAACACAAAGAACATGAACATGTTCTTCTGAAAAAAATAATGAAAAGAAAAAAAAAAAAAAAGACAAGAAAGACATTTAATTAAATTTTTTTTTTTTTTGATGTGTTTGGTTATAAAGAAAGTACAAGAAAGGAAAAGAAAATGATAAGAAAATAAGGATTAAATTGGAAAGAATATGAATCATATACGGGGAAGAACATAAAGAACATGAATATGTTCTTCTGAAAAAAAAATGATTGGAATAAAAAAAATTCAATTTAATTAAAAGAAAGTAAAATTTTTGTTTGAAGGAAAATAATTTTTTGTTTGTATAAATAATGTGATTCATGCCCTGATGTGCATGAAATGTCGAAAAGTGTTTCCTCGAAATTCCACATCATTTTCATGGAAACATTAGTTCCAAATGAGTTTCTCTAAAAATTTCAGAATGGGATCTCATATTTCAGGAAGCATAATAACCCAGATTCACGGTAAAAATATAGCACATATGTAGCAAACATCCACCGTAAGAAACAATTGAAAAGGTACATCCCTGATGACAGATATACTTTTTAAGTACAGGAGGATATTTAAATACATACCTTTTCGGTCATAGTGGCTAAAAATAGATATGTTCTCCGTTCACGTGGGATAACCTTCAAAATCTCATCAACTGCTTCCTCAAATTCCTCATTCAACAACCTATCAGCCTCATCTAAAATCTGGTAGTGTAAACCAATCATGCAACTTATAACAAAGAATTCATAGACTAGGCAACACCAAGGTGGCCCGAATAGTTGTTTTTTTATCGGTTCTAGACAATCAAAAATATAGACATCTATGTGTTTAGGATATTAAATAAGCCACCACCACTACCAAAGTAATTGTCTGGCAAAGTAGCAAACTTCATCAGGTTTTGAGGTAGATGTTTTTTTTAATCTCTTATTATTTTATAGATGAAATATTTATTATTTTAATATCTTATTATCTTGATATTTTGCAAGTATTGAGGGTATGACAAGTTAACATAATTCAATTGTAGATTTGTCAAAATGATAACCTAATGTTAAGATTTTATGCGGTGTAACAATGTAAAGAATTACACCACATATAACTTGAACTCATCCCAACAAAAAAAATTAAATACATAACAAGTAATGTGCATTTATTTAACTCAATTGTCATATGATCCTAAAGGGTTAGAATATAGGAAAATTACTAGGTACTCCCGGAGTACCATAAACGCGTACTCCCTTCTCTCACATGAATGGTGGGTCTCATCATGAATTTAATTAGTAGGACTTATTATTCATGTGAGAGGAGAGAGTATGCATTTATGGTACTTCAGGAGTACACAATAATTTCCCTAGAATATATGTATTTTCATTATTATTATTATTATTATTAGGGAAAAGTTAACAAATATCCTGATGGCATTGGTTTAACAAATAATTTTAGAAACATTTTATGAGAAAAGAAGAAAAAAAAATTGACTTTTTTGACAACTTTTTATATTTTCTATGAAAGTAATATTAAAAGTTTCTTAAAATAGTCTATTAACAAATGTCCTAAAGGCACCCATTAACAGGACTTTTATTATTATTATTATTTTGTAAACATAGGTATTCAAAACTCTTTGACCACTTGGCTATTCCCTTAGGAGCGTGTAACCCCCCATCCCACACAAACTAAGTAATTACAGGAAGTGTTGGGGACATATTTTTTATGTAATTGGCATATCCTTTGACAAAACGCACTTTACTTGTATTTGGGTAAATCTAAGTAGGTTCAAGATGATCATCACAAGTGGTTAAATTGAAGACATGAAGATTACTCAAGAACTGCTCAAGAAAAGTGCAATCTGCAAGTCTCGATACCTCCTCGACAGAATCTCGATTTGACGAGATTCATTAAAGCTCGACAGATGCCTTGATCAATCGAGCTTATGAGTTTTCAGATTATAACCACAACGTTTTTATTCTAAAAGGCTATTTGTTTATGAGTTTGTATAATCCTTATTGGACTAGGAAAGCCCAAGGTTTGTGTAAACCTATTTGGAATAGGAGAGCCCATTAAAGCTCCTATTTAAAGGAGGTGGAAAAAAAAAAACCTAACCCTAGAGAGCTTTATAAGGTTTTCTTTTTGAAACCCTAGCCTCCTCCTACAGAAGAAAGAGTTCTTGCTGTGTTTCTTGTACGCCTTTGGGTTCTGTAACCAAGCAAAGTCTCTTGCACCAACATTGAAGATCTTATTGGTGTTTCTTTGTGAAGCTGCTGCAAATCAACTACAACAATCAAAGGGTTGCTGTGGAGTTAGTCACGTACTTGAATTCGTGCAAAGGAGTAAGCCGCGTATTGGGATCCGCGCATCAAATTGGTTAGTCACGTACTTAGGAGCCATGCATCAAAAGGGGAAATTGTCACTACAGAACAAGTCCAATTGGGTATTGGGGTAAGGGTTCAACTATAGGTTGGTAAGGTACTTGAGATTCATTTACTTGTAACCGCTTGTTGTGATAATAGTGGAGTTTCGGAAGTGGTGACCTGAAAATCACCCGGTGGGGTGTTTGCCGTCAGATTTTCCTCATTCGTAAACAAATCACCATGTCATTTAATTTTCGCTACATATTTAGTTATTTGGTGATTTGTGTGTGCTACCACGCGTTTGCATGTTAATTAACTTAATTAATATACTTGGCTAATTAATTGGTTAATTAATCACAAGGGGTCAATTCGCTTTTGGCCTATCAAGTGGTATTAGAGCAGGCACACTCTGATTAGGTTTTAATCTTTGCTGTGTTGATCCATTGACCCCTGTTGTCATGGAAACTCTTGATTGTTTTGATTTGCATGATCTTATGTTGAATGATGATGATGATATTCAAGATGCCTATTGCAAGCTTTATAAATTTTGTATGAAATCTCTTGAATGTTCTACAAAATTAAAAGCTAAATTTAAAAA
The DNA here is from genome assembly GCA_019022515.1 of Quercus aquifolioides. NCBI lineage: Eukaryota > Viridiplantae > Streptophyta > Magnoliopsida > Fagales > Fagaceae > Quercus > Quercus aquifolioides. The sequence continues at coordinate 69,510,512 of CM032327.1, read as the reverse complement.
GGTCAAGCTTGAAAAAGATGATTTGATTGCAAAATTGGATGAAGCCAATAATTTGAATGAGAATTTTAAAAATCAAATCTCATCTCAAGTGGACAAAATTAAGAGTTTGGAAGAGCAACTAGTTGAATTTAAAACTAAAGTTGAAAATTTAACTAGTGCCAAACTTGTTGTTGAGCCTAACTCAAAAGAAAAAGATTTTTATATTCCCCCATTTAAAAGGAATAATGAAGAGTTGAAGGCTGTCGGGGACGTTTTGCGACAAGGGCCGAGATCGCAGAAATGAGCCCAAAACTCCCCTCGGGTTCGTTAAATTCGTCAGTTATTTGGAGAGCCAAGCCCAAAATTCGCGGTGTGAGGTACACAAAGGCTAATGGTGCTTTATGGAAAGAGAAAACAACACAAAAATGAAAACACAAGAAAGTGCAGAAACTATATATTTCATGAGTCAGAAATTTCAGCCCGCAGTCACACAGAGGAGGAAATCGAAGGAGGTCCCGAGCAAGAGAGGGAGAGTTCCCCTATATCAATATTTTCACCCCCAGGCCTTCAAATCGTCCCATACACTAGGTAGCTGACTGGGCTTTTTGTGTCAAAGTTTTGGGTTTTTTTGTAGGGAAAAACGTTGCCCCTCTTGTGGGCTGGTGATACATATTTATATCAAGCTCTAGGGGATGCTTGTGACCAGTTTTTAGGTGGGAGGAAGCCCTTGGACCTTTCAGATGCTATTTCTATGACTTGGTGCATTATGTTTTATGCTTAGGGAAAGGTTTTGGTTGCTTTTTGCATGATTTTGGAAACAAAGTTATTTCCTCTTTACAACTGCTGTCTCTGGTCTTTGTAGGCCTTGAAGACCACATTTGGGTGGCTGAGTGGGCTAGGCTACTCAGCTTTTTCCTAGAGTCAGCTGCCTTGGTGTGGGAAAATGGAGTTAAGCTGAAAATGAAGGGCACAGTCACACAGAGCATGGAGTAAAGTCTGGGGTGGAAATTTCTGACATTGGACCTCCTTCATGGGCCCTAGATACCCCTAGCGTCCTTGGCCCACTTTGCGGCACGTACAGGTCGGGCCTATGTAAAAAGGTCCAATGGGAACTAACCCACACCCACCAAAACCATTCCTACTCAATTCCCCAACCATTCGCATGGGCTCGGGCCATGCAACAAAGAAGAATACATTGACAAAAATACATTATTCGAACTCGCTAAGCAATTGGGCTTGGTCATTCCGTCGAGCCATAAAATTTGTCGCGAAAATGACCATTAACAAAGGCTAATATTGCTAGGATAGACAATGGTAAAAATTCTGATGTTAACGCTGAAGTTTCTAAACCTATGTCTAAAACTCCTCCTAGAAAGAATAAAAATTCTGAATTTGTCCCCACTTGTTGTCATTGTCATATTGTTGATCATATTAGGCCAAATTGTCCTAAGTTGTCAACCTCTAAGGTTAGACCTCCTTCTAGGAAGTTGAGTAGCTCTAAAACTACTCATATTTGTCACCAATGTGGTGGTTCTGGTCACACTCGCCCTAATTGTTTCAAATTGTTTCCTCATAAGCGAGTGTCCAATAGGTCTCATCCTTTGTCTAAAGGCTCTGTACCTATTCTTGGTGAGTTATTAAAAGCTTTGAGCTTTTTGACTCAATTTCAGGGGAATTCTAATTCCTCTATGTCCTTTAGTAATCATACTAGGACACGTGCCTTTTCATCTTCACGGCCAAAGACTCGTGCTGTGTGGGTGATAAAGGATCCTAAGACTTAATTGTCTTTTCTGTTTGTCCTCTGCTTTATTTCTTTCTATCTAAAGTTGGACTTTCTTTCTTGATTTCTTATTTGTTTTTGGAATCTGCTTTCATGATTTTGCATCTAGTTTTATGCATTGCTTTGCTTTGTTTAACATGTTTTTGTTTGGTTATTTTTCAGTTTTGCTTATTTTTGTTTTTCATATAAAATTAAAAAAAAAAATTGAAAAATCAGAAAAATACAAAAACAGTGTGTGTTTTGTGTACTTTGGTACTTGTGTACCTTGGATGGCCGTTGAAACAAAATTTTCTAAACTTTGTATCATTTGTAGCTTAGATGAGCATCTCTATGCACAACTAAGCAAGTAAGCTTTGTGGCTCTTGTTTATGATGAGTAAGATTAAGTTATCTTTTGAACTTAATACTCATATCACTCTTTTTGACGGGTAGGACTAGAAAATCCTAAGAGAAAGGCATAAATGACCATCTCACCACTGTTGCCCGCCAATCATAATATGACACTTGTATGCTTCAGCATAGCAAAAGTGCAGTGTCATAGACACCTGTATGCTTCGGCATAGAAAAAGTGCAGTGTCAAAGACATTCGTATGCTTCGACATAGCAAAAGTGCAATGTCAATGCTTAACATGTTGAGTATTTCTTTTCTCTCTCTTATATGTCCATGCATGATATGCTTAAAAAGAAAATATGCAAAGAAAATAAAAAGCAAAAAAAAAAAAAAATGCTTTTAAATATGATTGCAAGCGTTTCTTCTAGGAGATGTGGGAGTTATAGGATGTACCTCGAAGGTGATAGTCCCCATCAAACAGTTATGATTGTGTGTGAGTTAAAGTAATTTTCTCATATCTCAGATCGTCATAACTTGTATATACATATGCAATCTTGCGATGTTTTTCACACACAACGCGCAATATTCTTTGCTACTCTTGATACATGTGCAGGTACAATGTGATTTGGCCATCACAAGGTTTTACATGTGCTAATGTATGCTCACTAAACTGTCTTAACTTATTTTTGAAATATAAAATTGGTTAGACTTGTTTAGTGTGTGTGTGTGTTTCTGAGGATTCATGTGCTTAAAAATTTTTTTGAGAGATGATTTTGAGAGCTTAATATGTTGATTGGATCATTGATTGAGGTTCATGTTGGATTGCATTCATGTCTGTGTTTTTCACTTCTCGAAAAACTGTTTTAAAAAGCAAGCTCGACACCTCCTCGATACCTAGCTATCTGTCGAGCTTCTCAAGCCTTTTTCTTATCCCAATCTCGACACCTGGTGGATCGATCGAGAAATTTTCTGTCTCCTCGATAGCTTCTCGACACCTAATGGATCGATCGAGCTTCTCTTCTTGTGTCTGATGTCTTCTTTCTCGACACCTCTCGATCGATCGAGATTCCCTTACATGCATTTCATTTTTTTTGTTTTGCATTTTTTTTTGTGTCCATAGCATCTTGTTTTTCTTTTTCTTGTAGGTCTATGGTTCCTTGTTCTCCTCGTTTCCCTCTATGTCAGTTTTCTGTCTGTCTCCTGTCATGTCTTTTGGCTTTTTATGCCCTTTGACAATCGTGTCAAAAAGGGGGAGAAATTTGAGAATTGAATGTCATTCCTTAGGGGGAGAACTTCATGTTTAAGGGAAGAAAGTTTTTGTTGTAACTAACTTAGGGGGAGAGTTAGTTTGATACACTTTAATCTTGACATATATTTTGTGTTGTGTATCTTTTGGTTTTGTAACCATTTACATACATCATGTGTTGTTTCTATATTTGATGATGATGTATGTGTTTCACTCTTTATCTCACATGTGTTGTTTCTTTTCTCTCTTTATACACATGTTTCTTGTTTATTTAACTTGTCATTATTTTCCACATGGTACCTTGATGTGTTTTGTTTAGTACCTATGAGGAAAGACAAGTTAAAGCCAAGTCAAGATTCCAAACCTTCTTCTTGCAGCAACTTCCAAGGTTCAGATCTTTTAGACTAGGCTTATTTATTATGTAATCTTGAGTAGAATGTATTCTAGGACATTCAATGTACTCTTGTGGTTTTGTCACGGATTGCCAAAGGGGGAGATTGTTGGGGACATATTTTTATGTAATTGGCATATCCTTTGACAAAACGCACTTTACTTGTATTTGGGTAAATCTAAGTAGGTTCAAGATGATCATCACAAGTGGTTAAATTGAAGACATGAATACTACTCAAGAACTGCTCAAGAAAAGTGCAATCTGTAGGTCTCGATACCTACTCGGTAGAATCTCGATCTGTCGAGATTCATTAAAACTCGACAGATGTCTCGATCGATCGAGTTTACAAGTTTTCAGATTATAGCCAGCAATGTTTTTATTCTAAAAGGCTATTTGTTTATGGGTTTGTATAATCCTTATTGGACTAGGAAAGCCCAAGGTTTGTGTAAACCTATTTGGAATAGGAGAGCCCATTAAGCTCCTATTTAAAGGAGGTGGAAAAAGAAAAACCTAACCCTAGAGAGCTTCATAAGGTTTTCTTTTTGAAACCCTAGCCGCCTCCTACAAAAGAAAGAGTTCTTACTGCATTTCTTATACGCCTTTGGGTTCTGTAACCAAGCAAGTCTCTTGCACCAACATTGAAGATCTTATTGGTGTTTCTATATGAAGCTGCTGCAAATCAACTACAACAATAAGAGGGTTGCTGTGGAGTTGGTCACGTACTAGGATTTGTGCAAATGAGTAAGCCACATACTAGGATCCACGCATCAGATTGGTTAATCACGTACTAGGAGCCGTGCATCAAAAGGAGAGATTTTCACTATAGAATAAGTCCAATTGGGTGTTGGGGTAAGGGTTCAACTGTAAGTTGGTATAAGGTACTAAGATTCCTTTACTTGTAACCGCTTTTTGTAATAATAGTGGACTCTCGGGAGTGGTGACCTTAAAATCACCCAGTGGTGTTTTTGCCATGTAGATTTTTCCCATTCGTAAACAAATCACTGCGTTAATTTATTTTCCGCTGCATACTTAGTTTAATTGGTGATTTGTTTGTGCTACCACGCGTTTGCATGTTAATTAACTTAATTAATATACTTGGCTAATTAATTGGTTAATTAATCACAATGGGTCAATTCATTTTTGGCCTATCAGGAAGGAGTCCCTTATGAGTGGCTCTAAGATGTTGACTAGGAATTTTGAACCCAAGATCCCATAAGGCCTTGGGAACCACTAGACCAACCCTTGGAGTTGATATGCATTTTCATTAATTATACATGGAGCCTGCCATAACTTATTTATATGTAAAAGAACTTATTTTTTGGACCAAAAAAAGAATTTTTTTTTTATAAGTTCCTACAAGCAACCTATTAAGACTACATTAATTATTTTAATAAAATATCTTTACTTATCCAAAAAAAAAATACATACCCAACATGCATGTATCTACAAAAGCAAACTGCATAGTTGACATGATATAAGAACCATACCAAATAATTCAATGTGTGGAGGGAAAAACCATTCATGTTGGAAATATGATCAAGAAGGCCTCCAGGTGCTCCAACCTACAAAGAAATGAAATGATAAAAAAAGGGAGGGGGGAGGGGGTAAAATGAGAAGCCAATTAAACAACTGAACAAAAAAAATAGTAGAAAAATTGACTAATCAAATTTATTGCATTATACCAAATTGAAACTTAAAGAATTAAGTTCTTTCAAAGAGTTGACACGAATTCAATGGAGCTTCCGTGGCAATTGACAAGTCTGCATACAATATTTTAGATAGGACAGAGCTTGTGGTAAACATGTAGAGCCTGTTTGGATTGAGGGAGGAGGGAGGGAGATTGGAGGGAGTAGAGTAGAGTTGTCTAAAAATAGACTAATTTTGGGCAAATTCTACTCTACTCTCCCTACCTCCCCTTTAATCCAAGCGGACCAGTTAGTGACTAAGTTGCATCATGCAAAAACTAAAGATTCCTTTTTTTTTTCTTTTCTTTTCTTTTATAGGTAAGTTATGCATGCACCCAGTGGGTCATGAACCCAAAACCTCACTCTCTGCCTAGCACTTGCAAGGGGAGGAGGTGCTTGTTGAGCTGGAGCTCATTTGCAATACCAAGGATTCTTTTTCTGTTATTATAATCAATAAATGTTTTAAAAGAGAAGTACCGACTACCAATGTTCTCTAAAAAAAAAAAAAACTACCTGTTTTTTTGGCTAACAAGTTTATTATCAAGTAAAGATAGCCAAGTAATTCATCTTAAATGCAAAATTAAAGATCAAATACAAATGACTTTATTTTTAGTTAAGTAATTTAGAGAGAGAGAGAGAGAGAGAGAGAGAGAGAAAAACTATAAGGAGCACAACCCACATACAGGAGAACACAAAACCAAAACCAAACTAATTACTGTAAAAAATAAAAGGCAGCACTAAAGCTAAAACTTAATTTGAGATAAAAGCACTAGAACTAATTATACCTCATCAACTTAGATTCCACTCATTCAGGTAGGAAAAGTTATTAGAGGTTAACAAAGATAGCACAACAACATCTACCACTAGTAATGCTCAAATAAGGATAAAATCCCAACATACCATGACCCATACCAATTCAATCCAAAGTCACAACCTTGGTGGCAAAAACTAAGCCAAGCCATACATAACCTATTCAAGTTTATGCCAGGATTTATAAGGTGCATCTAAGAAGAGACAAAGTTGCAACCAAAGCCAATGCATTGGAGCTAGTCAAGGCCACAACCGAGTCATTGTCCTTGTTTGAAACCATACCTGCACGGCTGCACCAGTGCAGTCTCATCATATCATATCCAGATGTCCATAGGGCCTACCATAAAATTGATTATAGGCCCAACTTTGAGGTAGCCCAGTTCAGCTTAGGCTGTGTTTGGTTCATGTAAAATATTTTCCGGAAAATAAACAATTTCCGGAAATGCTATTTTCGGGAAAGGAAAATATTTTCAAGTGTTTGGCTGCATTATGAAAATTGTTTTAGAAAATATTTTCATGTGTTTGGTTGCATTCTGAAAATGTTATTTTCTTACAAGTTTCTCACATTTTCTCAACAATTTTCTCAGTTCCCAAACAAATTTCATAATACAAAATTTCAATATATAAACTTAAAACAAACAAAAATCAAAACAGAACATTCATTAAACTCAAAATTCGGTCACACAGAGAGAGAGGGAGGAAGAAAGAGTGATCGCCAATTGAGGGAAAGGGAGAGGTAGATCGAGAAAGAGAGAGATCGGGCATGGGTGGGTCATGGGTGCGATCTCGCCAGTGGTGGGGTGCGACGAGATCGGTGAGGTGGTGCGATCTAAGCTCGTGGTGCGATTTGGGGTTGGGTGTGATGGTGCGATCCGAGCTCGTGGTGCAATTTGGGGTTGTGCACGATCTCACCGTCTCTACTCTCTCTTCTTGCGATTTGGGGTTGGAGATGGGTTTTGGATCGTGGGGCGGCACGATCTAGGCTGGCCAGAGCTTGGCTGAGTTGAGATTGGATATGGGTTTTAGGTGTGTGCTTGAGTGCTCTCTCTGTCTTCGGGGGCGATTTGAGCTCTCTCTCACTCTCTCTTTTCTAGTGTGTTTTCCAGAAATGCTTTGAAGGTAAAATCAAAGCGAAAATGATTTTATGCTTCAAAGTGGTTATTTTCCGGTCAAAGTGTATTTGATTTTCCGTTGACCGTATTTTCCATGCGCAACCAAACACCCACATTTACAGAAAAACATTTCTAGAAGTGATTTGAAGCCAAAACAAACACAGCCTTAAGAAGGATATTGCTAAGACACTACCCATTTCAATTATGGTGGCTTTAGGGAGAAACAATTTGAACCAAAGGCATAGTTTCATGAAATAATAATCTTCATATGTTACATTAATTTCTCCAATCTTCTTGGCTGTTACATCACTTGAAAGCTCAAAAATGTGTTAAAAACACAAGAGCTGTTTAGACCCCCAAATTAAATATTACGACTCGATTGATTTTACTCTAACTTATACTAAGTGCGGAATAGAGTAAATGCGAGTGGATAAACAAAATAACTACTCTAAACCATATTCATTAAAACACAATAGTAAAATGAAAGCTAAAAGAGTAGGGAAGAAGGATGCAAACACAAGATAACACTCCGATGTGTTATCGAAGAGGAAACCGAAGTACTCGGTAAATCGATCCACTAGAAAATCAATTGGGATACATTAATAGCAAGAGACCCTCCAAGCCTAATCTACCCGATGCACCTGAGCCCTCCAAGCTCCTACTCCAACTGGGCTTCTCGAAACCGTGTCTTGTCTAGCTCTCCGGATCCCGCAATACGCCCGATTGCATATGCCAAAACTTGGCTTCTTCCAATGCTTCCCAGCAGCACCAAAACCTCACTAGACACTCAGAATGGGTGTAGTAAGTGTTTGGGCTATCAACCTCTCAAGGATATGGAAATGGAGAGGTAGGAGTTGAGGAAAAACCACAATGAATTGTGTAGAGAAATGTAGGTATAACAATCTCTAACTCTCAAGGGTTGTGGCTAGGGTTTTCTCTCAGAAGCACTCCTCAACATTTGTGGGTAATGTGGGTATATATAGTGTGGGTAGAGATAGTGTATATCAGATATGACAAATTGGCAAAACAGAATGTTTCGCGGGTATCTTGCGGGAAGGCCTTACCCGCGAGACACTCGCGAAAACCAGCTATCACCATCCTGTCCTGACTCTTCGCATTCCAGTCATGTGTTGGGCACATGCTTCACATCATGGGAAGCCTTCTCGCGAGCTACCCGCGAAAACTTCTTACTCTTCACTTTGCCTTGAGTCTTCACACACACACACACACACTCTCTCTCTCTCTCTCTCTCTCTCAACCCTTACAAGAAATCCCACATGAAATACAAGATACAAAATATTGAACATAATTACAATCAAATTTGGCACGGAATTAAAGCCAACATAAAATAGTTGTGAATTATAACTTTACATCACTTAAGGAGACTCATTAATGGGAGTATGGATGAAGTCATTCAACATGTATCAAATTTATCATAATCTTTGAAATTTCTTCCAAATCATAAGCATTTTTGAAGTCATATGAATCAATACCACAATCATCAAAATTACTTCCAACATTATTCATGTTAATTGGGTTGGATTCTTTCAGCAATACTCAATGCAAAAGCCACAATAGTAAAACTACAAAACTGAGAAAATGTTATGAAAGACAGCAAGCAATTGTAGACTCCCATGTAAGTTGACAATCCAACATTATCAAAATGAAAAACCAAAAACAAAAAATCATATTCCTAGTTATCCACATTTTATACCCTTGTGCAAAATTTTAAGAAACCAAAGATATCAAACCATTCAGCCAATAAAACAAACACTCACAATAATATGTGGCTGTTTTGCAAGGTTGATAGTCTGTTCGACCATATCTACACCTCCAGCAAGCTACAAAGAGTTTGGTAAATATGCTTATTAAAGGGAATGATTGATGCTAACAAAAATGCAAATTTAATAAAAAATTTATATCCAACAACAATATCATACAAATTGAACCTAACAATCAGAACATCAGAAGCTTTAGCAACCAAAAGGACACACACCACTTGACTATCCCCATAATTGTGATTCACTTATTTCTAACACGGAATTTTTGCTAAACATCATTTAATCAAAGAACAAGTGAACCCAAATATATTTTTGCACCTCCATGGAAACAAAATTGTTCACATTCTGAACTCTAGTTATGATTCATCTAATGACAGGTTATGGCATATTTTTCATATTAAAAAGACCTTCAATTAGACTATATTAGAGCAATCAATACCATTCAAAAAAAAAAAAAAAAAAAATACAATCAATAAACTTGTCTTTCAATATCCCACATATGATGAGGAAACCATAATGAAAAAAAAAAAATCAGTGATGCTGAGCCTAGTAGCGTACAAAGCATCATTTTTCAAATCTATTTATTTGATGGAATTTTTTTTTCTTTAATTGGTAAGTTGCACAGGCCCGGTAGGTCTTGTCACCTTTCATCCGATTATTATAGGCAAAAGTTCCATTTAAAAGAGGTCATTGGCATTCAATTGATGGAAGTTAAAGCAATCAACATCTCAACAGATAGTGAGGGAGGGGGAAGGGGGTTTGATTTTAAGAAAGATAGAGAGAACTCATTGGTTAGGGATTTTGATTTTAAGAAAGACAGAGAGAACGACTGAATTTGTCAAGGAAAAGGAGAATCGGAACGAAAGATACTGTGTCTGCAGTTCTGGTGGTCGGAGTATGGCGAAGGGACTGGTGGAGGCAGGATCGCCTCTCTCTTTTTTTGTTTCTTTCACCATGTCTTCATCGCCTCTCTCTCTTCCTATTTCTTTCTTCGTGTCTTCGTAGCCTCTCTCTTGATTTCATCGCCTCTCTATTTCTATTTATGTGTACTCTTTAATTTTAACCGCATATTTTTTGTTATTTATAATGAGAGGATTTTAAACGGTGTTGTAGCGTTACCAAACAATGTAATTTATCGCTTTTTAAATATGGCTGAATTTTAGATAGTCACTTTTCTTACGTGGCAACACCTTCTTAATTGTAGGAATCAACTTTCTCTCAGCTTTTACTATTATATATAGTATATATATGATATGATATTGATTGATTGACTATTCCATCCCCTAACCAAAAAAGGCCATCCCAAAGCGTGTCACCTCAACAGATACCCACGGAAAAGACGAAGCAAAGCCATATTTACAACCATGACTGTGAAAACCCATTTGAAACTTGTGATTTTGTATCTCCTTATCCTTGCTTGTTTTACCCATCGATGCAAGTCTCTTTGTAGGTTCTCATCATCAGAGAATCTTGATGGTGAGATCAAAGGGATGTTTGTGTTTGGAAGCTCTCTGGTGGACAATGGGAACAACAACTTCTTGGGTACAAAGGCTAAGGCGGACTATTTGCCTTATGGAATAGATTTTCCTAATGGCTCATCTGGGAGATTCACAAATGGGAAAAATGTGGTGGACCTTCTTGGCGAACAGCTTAAGCTTCCTTCCTTGATACCTCCATTTATGGAACCAGCAACCAAAGGAAGTAGAATTGTTGAGGGTGTCAACCATGCCTCTGGTTCTGCAGGTATATTAGATGATACCGGTTCAGTTGCGGTAAGCCAAAACCATTCTTCTTTTTACTTTTTATCATTATCATCATTCTTATCATCATTGAATGTTCTCTACTTCTCTCTCTCTCCTTCCCTTTTTGTTTCTTTCTCCTCATCAAGCTTGAAGTCCGTTTCTCTTCCTCCATTATCAAGGTTCACGTGTTTTTGTCAGATCATATATATAATATATATATGCTTTTTTAACATTGAAATTATTTTTTTTATCAACAAATAATAGTGGGTAAAAGTTTATTATCTAGAATTTATTCTAAAAATATTATATATTATTTAAGCAATACAATTATTATATATCAATGTCTTCGTTAATTTAAGGAAAAATAAATAATAGAAAAGGGAAAGAAGCGAGGATTACATTCAAGGGCGGAGCTACGTTGCTCCTTGGCCCCCCCAAATTTTTTTTTTCTCCTACAACTATACTATTGACGTGATATAGCCCTCCCATAAAATTAGAACTGCCCCTCCAATTATTTCTAAGATTTCTAGTTAGTCTGATGGATTTTTATTTGACCTCCTCAGTTGTCCAAAACTTTATTACGTGTCCATCCCAATTATTCCTAAGATTTATAGTTAGTCCCAAGGATAACAACTAAAAGTTGATCTTTTTAATTGTCCAAAAAATTTATAATTAATCCAATTGATAATAACTCATTCTCTAGTATCATTGAGAACTCATTTCCCAACATAATTTCAATTTGTTTTTCATCTTTAGGTACCTACAGAACTTTGTTGTAGCTGCTAGTGCTAGCCCATTGCCCCATTTTCTTTCTTCTCAACACAAAAACTCCTATCTCAACCAAGACTATTAATCCATTTTTTTGTCTTGGTGCAACATCATCTTCTTGACTCTTTAAAGAAGTGAATATACAAGTGCATTTTCTTCTCTCTCTCTTTTATCAATCATCAGTATTATTTTACCATTAGTATTATTTTTTGTTTCTTTCTTCTGCCACTGTGTGTGTGTGTTGATATGCATATGGGTATTTAAGATTTTGTTGTTCACTTTTTTGTATTGCTATCTTTATTCCATTAAAGATTGTCAGGCATAATTTTGATGCGAAATGTTCTTTTATTGGATTTTTTTTTTCTATTTTTCTATAATAAACTATATAATTTTTGTATGATCATTAATATTTAAGAATATAACAATATATCAAAGTTAATAATTTTGTATTCAATATGAACTATGGTTAATATACCAATATATACTACAATTCGGCCCCCCCCCCCCCCCAAGTAAAATTTTCTAGCTACGCCCTGATTACATTGTTGATTTTTCCAAAAACAAAGAGCTGATAGACTAACGAAATGCAAATAATAAATAATTGAAGCTAACATACATGGAATTGCATTTCAGGGCAATGCGACCAGTATGAATCAACAAATCAAGAATTTTAAGGAGGTGACCCTGCCAGATTTAGAAGCTCAGCTGGGATGCAAAAGCAGTGAATCTCTCCCCAACTACATATTTGTCATTGGAATTGGTGGGAATGATTACGTTTTCAACTATTTCTTGAGGAAAACCTTCCTCATAGTTGGTCTTGAACGCTTCACTAGCTATCTCATATCCTCTCTATCTAAGCAACTTGAGGTATAGACGTCTTAAATCAAGTATATAGTAAGCTAAAGACTTCTATCTCAGCATAGGGTTAATTAAAGCTGTGACCTGGTTACAAAATCTTCTTGTTTGTTAAATAAGAAAAGTATCAACAAACTCTATTTTCTTGTAACAAATTTTGTAACTTGGAATGAATTAAGACTGTTTCATCTTGGACATGTTACTTTATCAGTAAATTTTGTAATTGATGAACCATGACTTTTTTCATTGATACAGAATTTGTACAATTTGGGAGCTCGGAAATTTGTTCTTACAACGATATATCCAATTGGGTTCAGTCCAATGGTTAATTTGAACCAGCCTAACTGCAATGCCTGCTCACAAACTTTGAACATAGCGGCTGCTGTCTACAACATTCACTTGAAGTCTCTGGTGGAAGATATAAAGCCTCGAATGCCTGGTTCCAATTTTGTTGTTGTCAACACATATGACATTGTAAAGGATATCATTGACAATCCAGCCTCCAAAGGTAAACATTATTCCTTCTTCGTGTTACATAATATAATTGGATTCACAAATTAGGCTATATTACAAGAGGTCGGGTCTGTGAAAATTAGGAAAAGCTTGAAACTTCAACAATGGAGGAAATACGAAACAGAGAGAGAAGTTAAGAAGAAAATACTCTCTGAACTTTGTATATCAAGCTTAATGAATTCCATGCACATACAACGCAATATATAGCTTACACAGTTTCTAGAAAGATCCAATCTAACTAACTCTAACAACCTAATGACAGCTGTATATAAAAATATCTCACTCTATACAAAATATCTAAAACAAAGTCTATACAAATATCTGAAGCAAAGTCGGTTGAAACAGAGCAAGTCAAGGCTGTGCTCAGTGAGGAAGAATAGCTCCATAAAGTGACACCGTTTACAGCCTTGAATAAGCCACGCCATATATAAATGAGAAACGATGCCGTTTATCATTTAGACAAACGCCATCGTTTTGACGTCTCTTCTTCTTCATTTGTAGATTCACTAGTTCCACTTACAGGGTCTTGGTATAATGGCAAGTGTCTTTCCCAAAAAGCGATAGGTCATAAGTTTGAGTTTAGAAATTAGCCTCTCTAATAAAAATTGGAGGTTGGGCTGCCTACCATAAACTTATCTATGTTTATGACTTTTTAAGTTAGGCTATATCACAATTTTTCTAAATATTATATAGGTTAAAATGCAAAATTGACCCTCTAAGTTTCTTCATATTTTATTTTTGTCCTCTAACTTTGCTTTCGTTCATTTCAGTTCTCTAACTTTCAAGTTTATTCAATTAAGGCTTTTCCATCAACTTTTATTATATATTGTGATTAATTTATCAATTTTAAAAAAATTTCTTCAATTTTTTAAATTAAAAAAAATTCAATTAATGATTGAAAAATACTTAATTCCCATTTTTTTTTTCAAAAATTTTTAACAAAAGTTGACTGAAAGACCTTAATTGAATAAATCTGAAACTTAGAAGACTGAAATGAACAAAAAAATAGAAATATATATGGTCTAAAATGACTTGTATTATTTTTTCTACAAAAAAAAAAAAAATAGAAATATATGGATAGTAGTGTCTTTCTAGCCGTGGATCTCATAAAGATCTACATTCTAAAATAAGTATAATTTGGACCCATTTCGTAGTTAAATATGTCATAATATTAGAAATATATTTTAATATTTATAATAAAATGAATCACTATATAAAATAGAAAAATTGTGTTCAATTGTCTTGGTACACTCCCATGATTTTTAAGGATAAGAATCACGAAAATAAGAGAAGAGAGAGAATACAATCAAACAAAGCAATAAAGAGAAGGTAGGAAAAATGAATATTAAAAAAAAAAAAAAAAAAACCTGTGTACATGTGTTGTAATTAACAAGAACGTCTCCATTGTGTACGGAACGTCTGTACATGTGTCCTTATAAATTTATGAGAAATGATATGTCTACAACATTTTTACAACAAATCTTAAGTGACAGGTTGTTACTGGTTGTTATTGTTAGGGCAAAAAAGTAATCTTAGTGTTAGTTTCAAATTTGAACCAATAACAACTAACCACTTGTGATTTGTTGTAAAAATGTTGTAAACGTAGCATCTCTCTAAATTTATAATGTAACATCTCCATTGTGTTACATTATAAATATGACCATGTTTGTCGCATGCATAGATCACACTCTACATTTTATGCAAATGAATTTGGCTCTAATTTCATTTGGTTTGCAAGATCCTTGAAGCCATCACACTGCAAATTATCATAGAACTATTTCAAACCCATGTCATTTACCTCATCAATTGGAAGCATTTGTACTGAATTCCATTTCATTGATTACAGGCTTCAGCGACACAACCAATGCTTGTTGTGAAGTGAAGTCAACAAAGCAAGGTTCTACCTCTCTCTCTCTCTTCTTTTTGGCTAATTGATTTATGAAGGTTCTATTTTTCTGCAAGTTTCATTGAATGAAAGTTCTTTAATGCATGAAGTGCATCAAATGATTGCAGGTGGAACTGGAGTTTCATGTGAAAGAGGTGGGCAAGTGTGTGCAGACAGGAATTCTCATGTGTACTTTGATGGCTTACATCCATCTGAAGCTGTGAATATTCAAATAGCAACTAAGGCCTATGCTTCTAATCTTGAAAGTGAGGTTTATCCCATAAATGTTAAACAACTTGCAAAACTTTAATGTGGCGTTTGGTATGGGGGAATCGACATTACTCCTGGCATCTAAATTCCTAAGAATGTGATTCCTTGCAATTTAGATGCCTAGGAATGTAGTTATTCCTATGTTTGCTTTCATTGGGAATCTCTTAAGAATCCTAGGGATGTGAGATGATAATGTTTGGTTTATTCCTAGGAATCTTAAATGAATTATTTATTTTTCCCATTCTATCCATAGATTTGAATGTGAACTACCAAGTCCTTTAAAAAAAATCATCCTCTAAATAAATAATGAAAAACAAAATATAAACTATTAATAATTTGTTGAGCAACACACACACAACAGCAAAAGTGAATACCTGGCAATAATGGAGGGTCCCCTTCAAACTTTTATTTTTTTTCCACACGTGAAATCTAAATAGAACTTTGTTAAAGAATATATCAACAGAGTTGTCTATCCTGTTTATGTTATTTTGGCGGGAAAAGATAAAGACAAGGGAAAAGATATTGATGATTTGTTTTATATTTTATCTTAATTGCTTAAATGATAAGGAAAAAGGGTTAAAATTGTCAATTTATAAAAAATACAATTTCCTTTAAACTTGGGAATCTGGATACCCACCTGTTTTAAAGGGAATCCACATTCCTACTGTGAGGGGTTTAAAGCGGGAATCCAGATTCTCCTAGCATCTGATTTCTTGGCGTAATTTGCAACCAAACATTGGAATCTTTAAACATTCCTAGGAATCCTAAAACATTACCCCGTACCAAAAGCCACATAAGCTCCTTATCTTCATCTGTGTTGGCTAGTTTAGGTTCCAAGTTCCTGAATTAGAAACCTATAGTGGTTCACTACAATTTATAGGTTGTGCTTCAGTGACCTGTAATTTTAGGTTTTTCATCCTCTTCCCTTGTTCTAGGTTGCTAGTTCTGGATATTTATACTTGTATGGTTTCCAAACAAAGAGAGCTGCACCCAATGGCCAAAGATCAACTCTTAAGTAACAATTTCCACATTACATATGCCCTTAAACTCCAAACATTTTTTTTAAGAGACAAAAGAGATTTACCTAATTACCTTATTGTACATAGTAGTGATTGGCCTAAGACTGGTTGGTGGCTATAATCTATAGGTTAGAGAGAGAGAGGTTTAACTCTTGAGAAGAAGATGAATAGAAGAAAAAGTTTTGAGAGTGGAATGGGATTTGGGTGGCAAAATTGTGTGTTTTAGATTGGATCATAAAACGGTTCAGGTATATGATTTTCCATAGAGCACTAGCATTGGGCTAGGCAAAATTTTTCAAAACAAAGGGCGATTTCTCTCTTTCTTTTATTCTCATTTCTCCTCTTTCTTTTCTCCCCAAACTCTGACCTCTCTCTTTAGCATTTGCTAAGTTTTAGACTCTAGTTGATTTAAAGGTGAATTAACCAAGTTGTTTAATTAATCCAATTATGTCAATTTCTAATTCACATGTAAATAATTTAGACATGTAAAAAAAGGCATCATCAATCACACAAAATTAATCTCAAAAGAGACAGCGATATGGTGACGATGTGAAAAATTGATGGAGAACACTCCAAAGGAAAAACCACTCCAAGGGAAACCTTCCCCAACAAAGCAATCCACTATAATTAAGAGAAGTTTTACAATCTCATGAATAACCTTTTCTTAGAATATACTAAGCTATAGACAACTTAGTAAAAACCTTTCATTAATTCAAAACCTCATAATTCTTCAATTATCTAGATGCTTCACAGATGACTCACCCATGGTACAACATGAACCTTAGATCAACTTCAAGAACCTCTTGAAGATTTTCTTTACAACATCAAGTTTGTGGTATGCACTATGACTTCACCTTCTTCACCAATTTATCTTTACATCTACTTTGATACTTCTCATACAATGAAATTGAAAGAATCTTGGTTATAAAACCCTAGGCACGCAAACATAGTTTTATTTGCTCTAAAAAACATCTTTTAGGTCAATTTATAATGTCCCTTTATAGTCCAATGAACAGGCCTCATATGACATATTAGACTGAAACATATGACTTAATGAGCCTTTAAAGAATCTAGTTCACATAGTCTCGACAGGTTGAGGTTGTTATTGAGGTGACATAAACTATGTTTTCTTTAGTTGATCTTGGGTCTTCTATTTGACATGGTTTGCCAACACTAATACATATGGACCTAAAATCACTTTCCCTCTTTCTTTTACTCTCTTTTCTCTTCTTTCTTTTTTTCCTCGTTAAACTTGTGCCCTCTACCACTTCCACATTAGCTTCAGGGATTGTTTAACAATGGTTGAACAAGATTGCAAGACTAGTGATTTTTCATCAAAAAATCATTTAGAAGACGAGACATTTTTTTTATAATACTTCTTGAACTTATTGCAATGGAATTGCATTTAAGGTATGAAATGTGGTATATTCTATCCCTAACATATGTTCTTCAATGATTTTTTTCCCCTATAATTAAAATTTTATAGAACCAAAAATTCCTCATAAAATTTGTTCTTCAGCTCAAATAAAAAATAATGTACGTTTTTAGACCCCTTAAAACACAACCAGATTAACCTAGATAATTAGCCAAGTGATTACTTAGTCAAATTAAACAGATCTAGGTTAACACAAATATATCATATCATTGTAAAGTGCGGAAAGTAAAAAACACAACGATATAATAACCTAGGAAAACCAAACCGGTAAAAAAACCTGAGGAGGATTTAACCTAGCTATCCTCAAGGTAAAACAAATCCACTATGAAAGAATTGAAGTTTACACAATAGCGACTTAGACCACTAACATCCTATTGCTACCTCGAGTAGGAAACTTACTACCACGACCACGTGACAACTCCAAGTCCATAAACTACTTCTTTCTTGGATTCCCAGCAAGCACAAGCACTCCTGCTTGTATATCTTTAAGCTCTTGAATCTGCAACTGAATTGATCACCAAGCTCTTGACATCAATCTAGATCTTGATAACCCTAAGTGTATGTGAAGGAAAACACCTTTAGATCTCACAAAATATTCACACACACAGCATAAAGAGTAACCTCAAAATGTGGCTAGGGTTTCTCCTTTTATACTTAAGGCAAAACGTAAAACCCTACACGTCAAACAGGCTTGGGTTGAGTTGGGAAATTCTGTAGAAAAACAATCTACACGAGCTTCAATCGATCGAGTCTAATTTCCAATCGATCGAGCCAGGCAAATTTACACAGTAAATCCTACAGTACACTCGATTCCAACTTTTACACATAAACATACTTTGAGCAAGTCTAAAACAAAACTAAACGTTTTGATCATGGTTTGCCAACATTACAAATTGAAGTTCTAATACATTTAAACCTAAAGTCTTAGAACCCAACAAACTCTCCCTTTGGCAATCCGTGACAAAACACTAACTTAAACAAAGTGCTCAAAGTTTACAAAAAACAACCTATTACAAAAACATTGCCCAACAAAACAAATTCAACCTAACTACTATCTATCAGTTGCAAGTGTAAATAGCAGCACGACTGAATCAACTTGTATATTCTTGAAACACTCAACAAATGCATAAACGCATGTGTGGAAAATACAAGTAACACAAAATAACTTCTTGATTTCACATAACACAAAATAAAGACATATATCATGATTAACCTTATAAATATAAATCAATAAGCAATGTGAAACAAGAAACATCTATAAATACATCATAGTATCTCCCCCTATCATGGACAACCCAAACAAAAACAAAAATACATCATGAGCCAAAAATGTAGATACATAATGAAGCATCTAGATACAATCTAAAACTCCATAGCTCCAAAACAACAAAATCTCCCCTACATATGTACTCCCCCTTTTTGTGACGAATTGCCAAAGGGCAATCATGACTCATCATCAAAAGGAGGTAGCGGAGGTGATCGACGAAGACTATCCAAATCTGCTCTCAAAGACCTAAGCTCATCAAGCATGTCCACCAAAAGCTGACCATGAGCCACCTGAACGGTCATGACAATCTCCAACATACGTCGAATACTCGAATCATCCGAAGTAGAAGGCAGAGGAACAACAGCAGCAGCAGTCGGATCAACGGACGCCTCAGAGTAATATCACCTGTAGTAGAGGGAGGAGGAGATGTAACACCAGAAGACTTAACTCTAGGGCGTTTAGAGCTTGCTCTCATCTGAGCAGACCTCTGCTTAAGAAAGGTGGCACCTATAGGAGCTATGATATGAACCAACTTAGACGCCGGAAACTGCTCTAATCCTAAATGTAACAAAATCCTATGAATGAAAACAGGAAAGAAAAGAGCATGAGCAGTAGAACTACTCCTATGAACCTCAATCAAAGAACGAATGAAAAGATGAGGAAAGCTTATAAGAGCATCTGTGACAAAGGCATACAAAAATCCATATCTCTCCAAAGGAAGAGTGTTCAGGTGAGAGATAGGTCAAATGGAATGGCAAGAAATCTGGAAAAAAAAAAAAAAAAAAAAAAAAAAAAAAAAAAAAAAAAAAAAAAAAAAGATAATGAATCTCAATCAACTCGTGAAAGGTGATCCGAGGATCAGAACCCCACTAGATAGAAGTACCAGTAATAAATGACATAATGTCATCTAGGGGAGGAGACCCATCGTAAGGATAAACAGGATGTTGGACCAGTGGCACCCCAAGAGCATCAGCCACTACCGAAGGAGTAATGATGTACTCTTCACCCTGTATCCAACTCTTCACCTAAGTGTTGGAATCATAGGAGTGGACTGAAAGGCTCGAGTAGAACTCTCTGATCAAGGCAACCGGAGGGGGATGTGAAATGTCCAACAAAGGAAGCCAACCCCTACACTCAAAGTTTCTCCGAATCTCACCATCTAACTCATCTAAAATGACCTTCCACTCAGCCCATACATTCCTATGAATGTTCAACTTCTCATAAGTTTCCTAGTGTTTCTCACTAAGGAACCTCTCACTATCAAAGGAAGGAGAAGAAGTAGAGGTGGAGGTCCTATGAGCTCTAATCTTCCTAACCATGATGTTAAGGATCAAAAGGAAAGACACAAAAGAGATATAAAAAAAACAAAAACCAATGGCAGACTGCAAGTTAGCACAGAAAATATAGAAAATACAAATCTATATGATGCATGAACAATATCAACACATGATGCATGCTCTAATGCAGTGAGAATGAGTTCAATTTCACTTTAAAATCACAAAATTGGCTTAAGCATAGAGTTTATATCAAAAACCCCAATTTTGAAAAACTCACTTTCACAAAACTCAACAGATTGACCAATTGATCATTACACAAGGTAGATAACATAATATAATGACCAAATCAATCAATCTAACAAGCCAATTTCATCAAATTAAGCTCAATTGAACAAAATCCCCAAATCGGGTAGTTTCAAGCACTAGAATTTTCAATTTTTCCCAAATCAACAAATTGATCAAATTAATTTACAAAGAACAGTTGTATATCATCCCACAACAAAAACACATTGATCAATTTCCAAAGAAAAGATTGAAAACATCAAAATCCCCAAATTTTCATAGGTTCGAAATTTTCCCAAATGCATGACAAAAATGCATGAAAACATGAAAATAAATGAAAAAAGAGGGGTATAAAGGTCTTAACGGCCTTAGAAGACAAAAACATTTGAAAAAATTTGAGGGAAAACGACAAAAATAGTGACTTTGAATCTGACTGATCGAAGAGAGAGAGAAAGAGCTTTTTGAAAAAGTTTTGAATAGTGAAGAACACGTGAAAACTCAAGTTTTAAAAAACTCTCTATGCTATTTTTGATTGACCAAAAATTAGATTCGATCAATCGAAAATTACATTCGATCAATCTAGAAGCAATCGAGTAGCGATTGAATCAGGCAGATTCAACCCAAAATTTTAATCGCAATTTTGATCGGTCGAGAAACAGGTTCGATCGATCGAAAATTTGGAAAAATCAATTTTTTGAAAAACAAAACAGTTTTATGTAGAAACACCTCAAAGCATAGTATTTTATGAATAGAATGCATGAGTATGAGATGAAATGCTTTTCAAAAACACTTGTATTGAACCCAAATTTCCCAAATATAAGATTTTCAATCAATTTCCCTTAAATTCTCAAACTTCAAACACATTTTGCATTAAAATCAAGGAATTTTCAAACTTGGATGGCCAAAACAAAATCACACACAATAACATGTACAAAGTTTAGCAAAGAGTAACTTGTATAGTGTGTGCAACTAGCAAAAGGTTGAGATACATGTGAGGTGATATGTGAATAGTAAGCAATCACAATTTCTATAAAATTCATCACATAAATTTGAAAGAGATTATCACCTAAAGAGTTACATCATATAACTCTCACATCTCCTAGAATAAAAGCTTGCAATCATGTAAGTTTCTTGAGTTGCCTCATAATGTACACACCAATTTTATTTGATTTGAAACTTATTAAAATAGCCAGGATAATATACACACCAATTTTAGTATTTAAACCGAGGCTACACCTTATGTTCTTTTTGTGCATGTGCTACACTTTCTCGAGCACAAAATTTTACGATATGCACTAAGTTGTTCATAATTGGCTAGTAAACATTGGTGAGATGGTTATTTATGCCTTTCTCAATAAGTTCAAGTCTGAAAATTAAAGGCATGTGATTTCAAGATCAAGATCATGTGATCAAAAACTATAAACATCTTCCCACACAACATGCACTACAAAGCTCAAACTAGTAAAGTGCAATAAAATAAGCTCTTCCAAGCTAAACAAGGTACATAAACATGTAATGTAAAGATAAATTGGCCAACCTTGATTTCAAATCCAAGATGATAGAAATTTAGACCCCTTAAACCAACCAGATTAACCTAGTTAATTAGCCAAGTGATTAACTTAGTCATATTATGTAATTTTAGGTTATCACAAACATACAATCATATCAAGAATATAAAGCAGCGGAAATATAAATAACACAATGATATGATCACCCAGGAAACCACACGGTAAAAACCTGGGGAGGATTTGACTTAGCTATCCTCAAGGTAAACTGAATCCACTATGCGAAAGAATCGAAGTTCATACAAAAGGACTTACAAGCTCCCCGCTTGACTTCCTAATGCTACCCACTAGTAGAACTTACTGACACGACCACGTGCAAACTCCGAATCCACGGACTCCTTCTTTCTTGGATTCTCCAATCAGCTACAAGCACCCACGCTTGTTATTCTTTAAGCTCCAATGGCAGTAACCAAGTTGATCATCAAGATGTTGAAATAATCTTTACCTTGAAAACCCTAAGTTTATGTGAAGGAAAGCTCCTCAAAGATCTCACAAGAGATTCACACAAACAGCAAAGTATGAGCAACAAAGACTTAGAGAGGTTTGGGTACAAAACCCTAGATACAAAAGAGGCACTCTCTTCTCTCTCTCAAGAGTCTCAAAAACGTGGCTTAGGGTTTCCTTTATATAGTGGGAGAAGTAGATCTGAAACCCTAATCCTTAATGGGCTTGGGCTGAGTTGGAAATTCTGCAGAAAAACGTTCTGTTCGAGATTCGATCGATCGAGTCTAATTTTTGATCGATCGAGCTAGGCCGAAAGTCACTAATACTTCTGCAGCCACTTGATTCCAACTTTACATAAAACGCCCACACTTTGAGCAAGTCTAAACAAGACTAACAACCTGTTTTGATCATGGGTTGCCAACAATACACATTAGAGTTCTAAATACATAAAATCCTAAGTCTTTAGAACCTAACACAAGAAATAATGTAAAACACATTTTGCTTCCTTTTTCTTCTTCTTCTTTTTTTTTTTTTGTTTTTTTGTTTTTTTTTTTTTTTGAAAAGAAATAACAAAAACATCCTAGAATGAAATGCATGAATGTTATGCAATGCAAATCCTAGAAAAGTAAAGAAAATAAAAACAACAAATAACAAAGGTCACAAAGAGTAGGGCGATGAAGCACAAGGACTACAAGGACTATGTAAAACAGACTCAATTAAATCAAGTCTTTTGCATCGAAATCTTTTTAGATGCAACTCTTGCATTGGAGTTATTATTCACATTAGAATTTTGAGCAACTCCAAGATTGGAATAAAGGTTTAAAGCCTTTACCAACTCACCAATAAGTACCATAGGATTTTGTGCTTAAGGCACAGGTACTTTTGGCTTATTTGCTTGCTTAGCAGCTTGCAACTTGAAACAGTTTGGACGAATGTGCCCAGAATTTCCACAAAAATGACAAACCCATGCAGGTCTATCATGCAACCTTCCCTTAGGAGGGTTAGGAGTCTTAGGTTTAGACTCTTGAAGACCAACCCTAATTTTCCTAGGAGGTGTAACTTCTACAGGTTTGACAACCTTACTCACAGGGGGCTCAGAAGAAGGAACAAATTTTGTGGAACAAGGTTCAGGCACAGAGATGCTTTCTACAAAACCTAAGCCAATTTTGTCTGAAGGAGACTTTTGAACACTCAGCATATAATCAAGTTTGGAACTAGCAAACCTATTTGTTTGTTCTCTAGCAACAGATAATTCATGTTCCAAATTCTTAACTTTATCAAGTAAAAGCATGTTCTCAATCTTCACGTTATTCAGCAATTCATTAGCATCAAACAATTTCACAAGCAAAATTTTCTTATCAAGTTCAAGAGATGCAATTTTCTTTAAGACTAAATCAACACTCATAGCATCCTTTGCAGCAACTTTGCAAAGTTTATTATAGGCTTCTTGCAAATCTGCATCCTCAGAGAGTTTCCCATCAGAAGGGTTCTCCTCAACAGCAACACTTTCATCAACTACAACAGTAGCAGTGAAAGCAATAAAGTTTCCATCCTCATCACTACCAGACTCATTGTCAGAAACTTCATCATCACTAAGAGTTACAGCCATAGTCTTACTCTTAGACCTCAAGAATGTTGGACATTCAGATTTCACATGACCATACCCTTGACAACCAAAACATTGTTGACCCATAGAATTATTAGAAGGTTGACCTACTTTTTCTTTAAATTTTTCAGTGTTATTCACCTTAATGGGATCATTCCTCCTAAAATTTCTAGGTTCAGCATTGTTTTTATCTCTTGCCCTTCTGTTGTTGTTCCTAAAAAAGTTTCTAAAGTTCTTGGCAAGATAGGCAATCTCTGTAGCAGAGAGCTCACCATTAAATCCATTCACATCAACATCATCAACAGACTTAAGAGCCATTGATTTGGATTTGCTTGTCTTAAGTAGGTCCAACTCAAAGGACTGAAGAGATCCTACAAGTTCATCAACAGGGATGGAGTCCACATCCTTGCTTTCAATGATGGCAGTTACTTTGGGTCTAAAATCCTCAGTCAAAGATCTGAGAATCTTCTTAACAATCTTAGGTTGATCATAGATTTCACCCAAATTATAAGCAGAATTAACAATATCATTAAGCTTAGCATAGAATTCATCAAAACTTTCATCATCAGGCATTCTAATGCTTTTAAATCTAGTAGTTAATTGCTGCAACTTATTGATCTTAACTGCCTTTGTGCCTTCATGCATAGTTTGGAGAATATTCCAAGCAGTATGAGCAACCTCAACATTAGAGATTCTCTTGAATTCCTCCATAGAAACAGCATTAAAAATAGCATTTATGGCTTTGCTATTAAAATCAGCTACTTCTTTCTGAGAAGTTTGCCACTCACTAACAGGAGTAGTGGGCTTCTCCCATCCATATTCAATGGAATTCCAAACTCTCTCATCAATAGATTTCAGGAATGCTTTTATCCTTACTTTCCAATAAGCATAATTATTCACATCAAAGTGAGGTGGAATAACAAGAGAGTGACTGTGTTCCATGACAACCGGGGTTAAGGATCAACTCTTAGATCAAATGATCTAAACACTAGAGCTAACCCGCTCTGTTACCACTTGTACATTTTTAGACCCCTTAAAACACAACCAGATTAACCTAGTTAATTAGCCAAGTGATTACTTAGTCAAATTAAACAGATCTAGGTTAACACAAATATATCATATCATTGTAAAGTGCAAAAAGTAAAAAATACAACGATATGATAACCCAGGAAAACCAAACCGGTGAAAAAACTTAGGGAGGATTTAACCTAGCTATCCTCAAGGTAAAACAAATCCACTATGAAAGAATTGAAGTTTACACAATAGCAACTTAGACCACTAACATCCTATTGCTACCTCGAGTAGAAAACTTACTACCACGACCACATGACAGTTCCGAGTCCACGGACTACTTCTTTCTTGGATTCCCATCAAGCACAAGCACTCCCGCTTGTATATCTTTAAGCTCTTGAATCTACAACTGAATTGATCACCAAGCTCTTGACATCAATCTAGATCTTGATAACCCTAAGTGTATGTGAAGGCAAACACCTCTAGATCTCACAAAAGATTCACACACACAGCATAAAGAACAATCTCAAAACGTGGCTAGGGTTTCTCCTTTTATACTTAAGGCAAAACATAAAACCCTACACGTCAAACGGGTTTAGGCTGAGTTGAAAAATTCTGCAGAAAAACAATCTGCACGAGCTTCAATCGATCGAATCTAATTTTCGATCGATTGAGCTAGGCAGATTTATACAATAAATCCTACAGTACACTCGATTCCAACTTTTACACATAAACATACTTTGAGCAAGTCTAAAATAAGACTAAACGTTTTGATCATGGTTTGCCAACATTACAAATTGAAGTTCTAATACATTTAAACCTAAAGTCTTAGAACCCAACAAGTAATTATTAAAAAAATAAAAAAATAAAAACTCAAAACTTTCTCCTTCCCTAAAATTTCCCTCAAAAATAAAATTGAAAAAGTAATAGAAACAACTATCTAAACAATTTTTTTTTGATAATTAACAGCCATTTGATAGACATACAAATCCCTCGCACAACTAAAAAAAGAAATCTAATGATATTAAACACTTAAAACTCTAACAAATTCGCTATTCAGGGCTGCTATATTCATTTTTGAGTCCCAAGTATTTGTCCATAGCCTTATCATCAGTCATCATCGTGTCCTCCTTCCTTCTTCCCCTTCTCGCCTCCTAGTTCTTTGATTTTCTATAAAAATAAAAATAAACCAAGATTAACGAAGAATTAGTTAATTAACTTACTATTATTAAATAAGCTCACTAAAAAGACAATAGTCTTTCAAATATGGCAACTCCAAATAAAGTATGCGCAGGGAAAAGCTTTAGTAATGGCAGAAGTGGTGTCCATTTAAACCAACCAAATTCACACCAAAAAGATTGGATTGGTTTGGCTCTAAGGCTCCGTTTGTTTCGGGTGTAAATGAAATTCAGAAAATATTTTACACCATCACGTGTGTTTGGATGTGCATGTAAAATATGGTCAACTTGAAAATGAGTTCCTTTGACTATAAAATACAGCCCCTTCACCCATAAAACCATTTACAGGCCTATTTTATCTTCAAAACTCATTTTCCGGAGTCTCACACTAGAAAAGAGAGAGAGAGGGCAAGAGGGAAAGTCACAAACTCCAATCACCCACCCCCGAATCTGGTCAGACCACGCCGCCCCATTCCCCTCCACGCATCACTCACGAGTCACGCCAAGCCCAAGCCGAAGCACGGAGAGATTGGCCGCCAGTGAAGCCTAGATCATTGTACTCAACCCACAGCCCTGTCATCGTGCATGCAACCACGATTTGGGTCAAATCGTCTACTCACAATCTCGTCGCCACCACCCATGACCGATCTCGTCATTTTTTTTTTCGATCTCGTCGTCGCCGCCTCTAGATCGACCCACCCATGACCGATCGCCTCTATCTCTTTCTCGATCTGCCTCTCTTTATTCCTCAATCACTCACTCTTTATTCCTCCCTCTCTCAGTTTGACCGAGGATACAGTGTTTGATGAATGATTTTTTGTTTTGAGTTTTGTTTTTTTAAGTTTATATATTGAAATTTTCTATTATAAAATTTGTTTGGAGCTGAGAAAATATGAAAAACTTGTAGAAAATGAGCATTTTCAGAATGAAACCAAACACCTAAAAATATTTTCCAAAGCAATTTTCAAAATGCAAACAAACACTTGAAAATATTTTCTTTTCCCAAAAATATTTTCACCTGAAAATATTTTACACTCGGAAAATATTTTATACTGAAACAAATGCAGCCTAAAATTCAAAACTCCTTTAAAACTTGAAACTCCACAAAAGATTGGTTCACAGAATTTTTTCACAAATTAAAAAAACTGAATTTACCCAAGAACCCAACATTTTTAATACTACAATTTTCTCAACAACAAAACAAAAAACAAAAAAGAAACCCAAATAGTCAAAAAAACCATTAGAGTTATTAGAAATTTATTAGCAATGGTCATGACAATCATATAACACTCAGACCACATATAAACTGCTCTTATTTGGATTTTACAGAACTTAATCACAGTGGAAAGAGTTATCTTAATGCCAACTAGAATGATAGGATTGAGAATCGTTGGAATTCTTCCCAACAGTGTCAAAATAAGGGAACGTTGAAGAAGAGACTAGCTCCTTCAAGCTTTCTTCTCCACTGTATTTTCATATAGATTTTTTTTTTTTTTTTTTTTTTGAAGAAATATTTACAATCAACAAAAAATACCTTACTTAAAATAAAATATAAATAAGATTTAAAAAAAAAAAAAAAAAAAAAATCATCTACACATACTAAGATCTAATGGCTGTGGTAATTAAAGAATACTTGCATAATGCAACAGACAAGGCCATTATCATACTGTCTCTGCTAATATTTCTCTCGATTTCATTTTCCTTCTTAATGTTTGGTACAGTCTGCTAGTATGACCATATAAGGCATCATCATTCTGTCTTTGTTTGTGTAGAGTAAATGAAAATGGACTACTCAGATAAATCAGAGATTGATAGCTAACCACAAGGCATGGAATGGGGCATGTGTATCCCAACCCAATTATTGGCACAAGTTAATCTTCATCATTCACAATTCAACAAATTAAAAATAAATCATTACCACCAGAGATGTTCTCGTTGGCATCTATGATGCTCTCCATGAATAGCAGGACTTGCTCATGTTGACAAGGAAACTTTGGAAATTTCTTACCTGAAAAAAAAAAAAAATTAAATAAAATCTTTTAGTTTTGGAGACACTCCCTTGACAATGCCTCGGCACAAAAACGGCACATGTTTCCTACCAAAAATATTCTCTATCTTTAAAAACCATTCCACCTCATACTGATTCACTAGAAAGATTGCAACAGCTGATCGAGCAGTTCTTCCCATTTGATGGATATAATCTTGTGGGCCACTTTAATTAGCAAAGCAGAAGATATAACAAGCAGAAAAAAAAATACTAACATAAATCTTTCAGTAATATATCATATGTATAAAATTAAACACAATTACAAGAGCGGGAGTCTGGATGCATGATTTCAATTTTTTTTTTTAAGTAATAAAATTTTATTGAATTCAAGGAAATACTTCATCACATAGAATGTGTGCGCAAAATACAATAAAAATTACACAATCAAATAACTACATGCCATAAAAGGAATCAATAAAGTCTACAACAGTATTTGTATCACTTGTGCCTATAATTCAGGCCACTCCGAACAACAATATCAGAAGGCTAAATTTCACCTCATGCATGATTTACAGAAAATGTAACACAAAATTCAGAAGATTATCAAGGAAATAATTCAAAGAGAGGATAACAGTTCTAACAGATGAAACTTCCATATGAATGCAGGAAAACATCTTGGAGGCACCCCACACCCACCATCACATCACAGGCAAGAATTCCAATGAACTATATTGCAAGTTGGTGACAAAGGTTGGAGAGAAGCCTATTTATAAACTTACTAAAATATGGAAATGAAAACTGGAGACTTGAATTGTGCCAAGTGTATCAAATATAAGGATCAAATCATTTTTAGTAAAGGAAGACGAGATTAAAAAAAGATGGAGAAACATTTTTTTTATTAAGTAAAAACTCCATTAGAAAAGGAAAAGGCACGGGCGCAAAGAATGTGAACAGTCCCAAATGAAGGAATACAAATCACAAAGAGAGGGAAAATAAGAAATCAAGAAAGGACATCGAATGAATGCCACCTTGAGCACACATCTAGTTGTACAAGGATCTCAAAATGTGCTCTTTAATTACAAAGGTAAGACACTCCACCCATCAAAGACCGTCCTATTTCATTCATACCACAAAATCCACATGACACAAAGAGGTGTGGCTTTCTACACCTAAGATAGTCGGTGTTGCTGAAAACGGCTTTGCCAGCACTCCAAAAGATCAAGCAATGACTTGTGCATCACCCATACTAGTCCGAACAAAGCAAAGACAAAGGAACACATCTCTGTTGCCATGGAACAATGAAGTAGCAGGTGATTAATAGATTCCCCACTTCTCTTACACATACAACACAAATCAACTGTGCTTTGTTCCTATATGTAAGTCTCACAGTGCTCTTCCCACACTTGTCAAATATCTCTCCTCCAAATTTCGGCAACTCCATTGCCACAATTTTTCTTTTTCTTTTCCTTCCATTTCGACAACAACTTGCAACAAATCAATTGCCACATTTTTTCCTTTTTTTGCCCTTCTATTTCGGTAATTCTATTGCCACAAATCAATTGCCACAATTTTTTTTCCCTCTATTTCGACAATGCCATTGCCATAAATCAATTGGCACAATTTTATTTTTTACCCCCTCCATTTCAACAATGCCATTGCCACAATTTTTTTGGTTGCCATATTTTTTTTTTTCCTTCCATTTTCGGTAACTTGGTTGCCACAATTCATATTTTCTCTCTCCTCTTCCCTACAATTTCGGCAACTTGGTTGCCACAATTCATATTCCCTTTCGAGCACTCCACCTAGCATAGCACCTGGGGCTAGCTCCTGGGGCACTTCACGAGCAGAGCTTAGGGCAGCAAGAATTTCAGTAATGAGATTACCGAAATTCAATTTTTTCTCCCTCCCCCATCACATCACTTATCTTCCCTCTCTCTTATACTTTTTCTTGCAATTTCAACAACGTTGTTGCTGAAATATACTCTATTTTCTCATTTTACCAAATAACTTTGAACAGTAAGTATATTACCAATAAACTCACTTTTTAGCAATATTCAACCAAAAGAGTTATTTTATCAAAAAATAAAACGTTTGGTTTGAATCCTCCTAAGATCACAACAAAAATTCACAATCTCACACCGCCCCTAAATTTGTCTTTCTCCTCAAATGAATCATTAAAAAAAATTAAATTTTAAATCATGGTAGGCCCATGTTGAGATGGTAGGCTACTTATGGAGTGTATCATCAATTAAAAAAAAAAAGTCAAAATACCATAAATAATAGAATAATTGAATATAAAAAGTCATAATTAGAGGATATAACTTATGATTTAGTCTTATATATGACTCAGAAATGAGTATTGCTAGAAATACTACTATTTTTATTACATAACTTTACAAATTGACTTGTCATCAATCACAAAAGAAAAAAATTAGAGTTATAAATTTTTTTACAAATTACTAAAATGGTGAGTAGTTTTTTTTTGGTAGATTAAAATGAAAACAAGTAAAAAATTTTCATCTCAACAGTTTTTTTATTATAACATTTTGTTTTTTAGTTCTTAAAAAAATTAAAAAAATATAAACAATTTCGTTTAAAAATATAACGTGATACTAGAAAAGGAAAAAGTAAAAACATCATTCCTCTTTATAAATTGGCCATTCCATCCCCCAACCAAAATAAGCCATCCCAAACCGTGTCACCTCAACAGATACCCACGGAAAAGACAAAGCAAAGCCATATTTACAACCATGACTGTGAAAACCCATTTGAAACTTGTGATTTTGTATCTCCTTATCCTTGCTTGTTTTACCCATCGATGCAAGTCTCTTTGTAGGTTCTCATCATCAGAGAATCTTAGAGATGGTGAGATCAAAGGGATGTTTGTGTTTGGAAGCTCTCTGGTGGACAATGGGAACAACAACTTCTTGGATACAAAGGCTAAGGCTGACTATTTGCCTTATGGAATAGATTTTCCTAACAGTTCATCTGGGAGATTCACAAATGGGAAAAATGTGGTGGACCTTCTTGGTGAACAGCTTAAGCTTCCTTCCTTAATACCTCCATTTATGGACCCAGCAACCAAGGGAAGAAGAAATGTTGAGGGTGTCAACCATGCCTCTGGTTCTGCAGGTATATTAGATGATACCGGTTCGGTTGCGGTAAGCCAAGACCATTCTTCTTTTTACTTTTTATCATTATCATCATTCTTATCATCATTGAATGTTCTCTACTTCTCTCTCTCTCCTTCCCTTTTTGTTTTTTTCTCTTCATCAAGCTTGAAGTCCGTTTCTCTTCCTCCATTATCAAGGTTCACGTGTTTTTGTCAGATCCCTCTTTTTATTTATATATATATATATATATATTATAAAAGTTATTACACAAGCAATCTTGTCTTTTAACTCACTATTTCAGTTTTTAAAAAAGAGTTATGTACGTGAAATAAAAGTTATTACACAGGCAATCTTGTCTTTTAACTCACTATTTCAGTTTTTAAAAAAGAGTTATGTACGTGAAATAAACACTACACTTTATATATATATATATATATACATATACTTTTTAGCATTAAAATTATTTTTTTTATCAACTAATAATAGGGGGTAAGAGTTTGTTATCTAGAATTTGTTGTAAAAATATTATGTATTGTTTAAGCAATATAAATATTACAAGTATTATATATCAATGTCTTCGTTCATTTAAGGAAAAATAAATAAAAGAAAAGGGAAAGAGGCAAGGATTACATTGTTGATTTTTCCAAAAACAAAGAGCTGATAGACTAACGAAATGCAAATAATAAATAATTGAAGCTAACATACATGGAATTGCATTTCAGGGCAATGCGACCAGTATGAATCAACAAATCAAGAATTTTGAGGAGGTGACCCTGCCAGATTTAGAAGCTCAGCTGGGATGCAAAAGCAATGAATCTCTCCCCAACTACATATTTGTCATTGGAATTGGTGGGAATGATTACGTTTTCAACTATTTCTTGAGGAAAACCTTCCTCAAAGTTAGTCTTGAACGCTTCACTAGCTATCTCATATCCTCTCTATCTAAGCAACTCGAGGTATAGACTTTTAAATCAAGTATATAGTAAGCCAGAGACTTCTATCTCAGCATAGGGTTAATTAAAGCCGTGACCTGGTTACAAAATCTTCTTGTTTGTTAAATAAGAAAGTATTAAACAAACTCTATTTTCTTGTAACAAATTTTGTAACTTGGAATGAATTAAAACTGTTTCATCTTGGACATGTTACTTTATCAGTAAATTTTGTAATTGACGAACCATGAATTTTTTTCATTGATACAGAATTTGTACAATTTGGGAGCTCGGAAATTTGTTCTTACAACAGTATATCCAATTGGGTCCAGTCCAATGGTTAATTTAAACCAGCCTAACTGCAGTGCCTGCTCAAAAGCTTTGAACGTAGCGGCTGCTGTCTACAACATTCACTTGAAGTCTCTGGTGGAAGATATAAAGCCTCAAATGCCTGGTTCCAATTTTGTTGTTGTCAACACATATGACATTGTAAAGGATATCATTGACAATCCAGCCTCCAAAGGTAAACACTATTCCTTCTTCATGTTACATAATATAATTGGATTCACAAATTAGGCTATATTACAAGAGGTCGGGTCTTGGTATGATGGCAAGTGCCTTTCCCAAAAAGCGATAGGTCATAAGTTCGAGTTTAGAAATTAGCCTCTCTAATAAAAATTGGGGGTTGGGCTACCTACCATGAACTCTCCTATATTTATGACTTTTTAAGTTAGGCTATATTACAATTTTTCTAAATATTATATAGGCTAAAATGCAAAATTGACCCTCTAAGTTTTTTCAGATTTTATTTTAGTCCTCTAACTTTGTTTTCGTTCATTTCAGTTTTTTCAAGTTTATTCAATTAAGGCTTTTTCATCAACTTTTGTTATATATTGTGATTAATTTTCAAGTTTTTAAATTTTTCTTCAATTTTTTAAATTAAAAAAATTCAATTAATGATTGCAAAATACTTTCCAGATTTTTTTTTTTTTCAAAAAATTTTAACAAAAGTTGACTGAAAGACCTTAATTGAATAAATCTGAAATTTAAAAGACTGAAATGAACAAAAACAAAAATAGAAATATCTACGGTCTAAAATAACTTGTATTATTCTTTCTACAAAAAAAATAGAAATATATGGATGGTAGTGTCTTTCTAGCTGTGGATCTCATAAAGATCTACATTCCAAAATAAGTATAATTTAGACCCATTTCATAGTTAAATATGTCATAATATTATAAATATATTTTAATATCTATACTCTATATAAAAAAGGACAGTTGAGGTACTTGTTTGACAAAATGACTTCTGAAATGTTAAAATGGCAAGAAGAAGTTTGAAGACAAGCGAAAAGTGGTTTGAAGCCCAGCAGATTCTTTGAAACTCTAAAAACATCCACATTTGATTGAAATTACTTAATTGCTCCTAACTTCATTTGTGAGCTAAATAAAAATGGGCCCTTTTTAGTCTTTTTGTTGTCATCTTAATAGTGCTGCCAGACATGTACAGCTCAAGAGGGCTTGAATTACTTTATTGCTCGGAAAGGTATGTGTGAGCTTAAAAAAAATTAGAGCCCTTTTTGGTCTTTTCCTCTTTAAATCTAGACTTTTCTTGCCTTTATTATCAGAAAAATCCCAGCCACTTTTGACTTTATCTTCATTCTATTGATAAATACAAACACAGCAGACGGTGAGAGGGATAGAGATAAGAAAAAGAAAGAAAAAATTACTAGAGCTAGGTATATTTATGTTTGTTTGATGAAGAGTGAAAAAGCATGGATTGTTTCATCATTTTGGCTCTATCTTCCTTGTCTTATCTCTTTGTTTGAGGTGTTTGACAGTCAACTACTTTTCTAATAGACACAAAGTGAGACAAAGTGGTAAGAGAGAGAAAGAGTGAGAAAAAAAAAAAAAAGGGGAGTCAGTTATGACCTATAAGTCATTTGCTTCCATCACAAGAGAGAGAAAGAGAAGAAACAAGAAAACAAAGAAGGTAGGAGAGAAGGAAAGATGGAGATTTTGTTTTGGTTTAGCTTATTCATTTTATCTTTTTTTTATTTTTTTATGAAAGTATATTTATCTCATTTAGACGTAACTTTTTCACATGGGTTCATCTTGCATGTGGATTATTACTTTCTTTCTTCTTGTTGTTGTTGTTGTTTTTTTTTTTTTTTTTTTTTTTTAGAAAGTCTTGGTGGTTTGTTTTGACAAAGATGGAGATTTTGTTCTAGTTTAGCTTATTCATTTTATCTTTTTTTTTTTTTTATTTGATGAAATTATATTTATTTCAATTAGATGTAGCTTCTCCAGATGGGTTCATCTTGCATGTGGATTATTATTTTCTTTCTTGCAGTTTTTTTTTAATTTTTTTTTATGAGAAAGTCTTGCTAGTTTGTTTTAATTTGTTATATGTAGTCATGTTTTTTTTTTGGTTAAAATGCAAATTTGACCTTCTAAGTTTCACATTTTGTCATTTCAGTCCTCTAAGTTTGAGTTTTGTCATTTTAGTCCTATAAGTTTCAAGTATAGTCAATTCAGTCCTCCATTATTTTTCTGTTAAATGTTGCCGTTAACTTACCAAAACGACGCCGTTTTGGTTTTTTTTTTTTTTTTTTTAATTTCAAAAAACTGAAAAATGTTATTTTAAATTTTAAAAAAAAAAAAAAAAAAAAAAAATCAAAGGGCTTAGGGGAACGCCGTCGTTCCCATAGCCCACTGAAAATATAAAAAATCATCCCACCCCCACAGTGAAATGTCCATACTTATGGTTGAAATCAATGCACAGTTTTCACAAATTTCAATTTTGATATATTTTTAGGCCCTAAAATATAGCAGCAATATCCTTTCCCAAGAAAATTAATTTGCAGCATAGTGCTTACAGAGACAGCTAGCATCTTCAATTGATACATTGATAATAATCCTAACTAAAAGAAGGAACAGCAAAGCAATACAGAAGAAAAAAGAGTCGGTGGAATGTTGACTCAGCAGAGCAGCAAGAAAATTACAAAGGAAGATAACAGATACGAAATAACATATGCAAAACTGAGTTTTATTCTTTGGAGGCTGGATTTTCTTGTCTATTTCCTATGGCTTGGATGGCCTGCATATTAGTGCTCTCTTCTCCCTCTCAGTCTCTCTTTCCCCTTCTGTCCCTCAAATTTCTCAGGTCAAGGGCTGCTAGGGTACGGTGGGGGTGGAGATGAGTTTTATATTCAGTGGGCTAGGGGAAAGACGTCATTCCCTGATCCCTTTAGTTTTTTTTTTTTTTTTTTTTTTTTATAACGTTTTTCAGTGTTTTGAAGTAAAAAAATAAAAATGTTATAAAAAAATAAAAAATAAAAATCCAAAACAGCATCGTTTTCGTAAGTTAATGACAACACTTAACAGAAGACTAACAGAGGATTAAATTGACTATTCCTAAAACTTAGAGGACTGAAATGACAAAAAATGAAACTTAGAAGGTCAATTTTGCATTTTGACCTTCTTTTTTTGGTAAAGTTATATGTAGCTATTGACTAGCATGTGCTTTGCACGTACTTCAAAACTAGTTTATAATCAAATTAGTCACCATATAAAATAAAAAAATTGTGTTCAATTGTCTTGGTATACTCCCATGATTTTTAAGGATAAAAATCATGAAAATAAGAGGAGAAGAGAGAGGATACAATCAAACGAAGCAATAAAGAGAAGGTAGGCAAAATGAATATTAAAAAAAAAAAAAACTTGTGTACATGTGTTGTAATTAACAAGAACGTCTCCATTGTGTACGGAACGTCTGTACATGTGTACTTATAAATTTATAATGTAACGTCTCCATTGCATTACATTAAAAGTATGACCTTGTTTGTCGCATGCATAGATCGCACTTTACATTTTATTCAAATGAATTTGGCTCTAATTTCATTTGGTTTGCAAGATCCTTGAAGCCATCACACTGCAAATTATCATAGAACTATTTCAAACCCATGTCATTTACCTCATCAATTGGAAGCATTTGTACTGAATTCCATTTCATTGATTACAGGCTTCAGCGACACAACCAATGCTTGTTGTGAAGTGAAGTCAGCAGAGCAAGGTTCTACCTCTCTCTCTCTTCTTTTTGGCTGATTGATTTATGAAGGTTCTATTTTTCTGCAAGTTTCATTGAATGAAAGTTCTTTAATGCATGAAGTGCATCAAATGATTGCAGGTGGAACTGGAGTTTCATGTGAAAGAGGTGGGCATGTGTGTGCAGACAGGAATTCTCATGTGTACTTTGATGGCTTACATCCATCTGAAGCTGTGAATATTCAAATAGCAACTAAGGCCTATGCTTCTAATCTTGAAAGTGAGGTTTATCCCATAAATGTTAAACAACTTGCAAAACTTTAAGCTCCTTATCTTCATCTGTGTTGGCTAGTCTAGGTTCCAAGTTCCTGAATTAGAAACCTATAGTGGTTCACTACAATATATAGGCTGTGCTTCAATGACCTGTAATTTTAGGTTTTTCATCATCTTCCCTTGTTCTAGGGTTGCTAGTTCTGGATCTTTATACTTGTATGGTGTTGGGGTACATTTCTTTACACCTAATATTATTTAAATAACACCTATTTATTTCTTTTCAAATGTCACAAACAAATTATTGAGCATGCCTAAATATTTTTTGACTATCCCTATGCTAGCCCACAACCTTTCTATCACAAAATTGGGCTACAAATGCAAAAACACTATGAGACCTAATATTTTCTCATAAAAACCCGAATTATTTATTGAGCGAGATAAAATCTAATCCTTTCTAAAGCCCAAGAATTTTATACTTAGTAAATATTCGAAAAAAACCCATGATTCAAATTCATGGCAATACTATTTTTCCAATGGGATTCAACCCCATGATAAAAGCCCATGATTCAAACCCATGGCAAATTATTCGTCAAAAAGCCTAGTTCCCACTGGCAATATCAAAAACCCAAATTTCACTGGCAATATCAAAAACCCAATTTTCATTGGCAATATCAAAAGCCCAGTTCTCACCGGTAATATTGAAAGCCCAATTTACATTGGCACTATTTTATCAAAAAGCCCAAGATTATTAACGCTTGGCAAAGAAAAAAAAATATCATGGTATAATTATTGCTTAAATATCACTATGGCAAAAACCATTACAATCGTCTTATAAAAGCTCAAAGGAAGTTATCTTGAAGATTATGTTCTCATATTTTAAACCCATGAAATACATGGTCATCATTTGCATCACAACATCCATAATATATACCTTCAACACTCATGGTAGATATTCAATCACACAAGCTCATCATTTAAATTGTGATTATTAGAAACCATGAACATTATTTACGATATGGAATTCATCATAGTAAATGTTACTTACAAAGGTATTTTGAAACTTGTCCTATTGTTTCAAACATTACAACTAATTGCCCAAAGGCCCATTGCAAGTATCTATGAAAAACCCAAAAATATTTACTAATAAAAGTCCACGAGGAATGAAAACCCATGGCAACATGTATTGTTGATGTCCATTTTGTAGGATACACATAACCCAGCCCAAAGGAACCGGCCCATGCGAACAAGCCCAATCCAAAAAACCCCAGCAAGAGGCAGAGGATTGAAATTGGACAATTAGCCCTTGTTCATCCCTAACCAAAGTACAACTGGAGGCCCCTACAAGAGAACCAAGTCTTTGAGGATAAACTAGGGGCTGTCCCATCAGCTTTCTGTCACCCTTTACCTGATGTGAACAATGCCCGAGGATTGTGATGTCAGCTGAAGTCTAAAGGGTGATGGAACTCCATCATCTTTCTCAATATTGTACCTCCAACGGAAAGGGAGCTAAAACTAAGTTATCCAAACCTCAACAAATTGATGCTATAAATGTCAAAAACGTTTAAGACATGATTCATGTGCCAAGCCCATGAATCCTAAAGGGGAAAAATTGGGAACATGTGGTTTGGAGGGCATAAAGGGGTCTCCAGCGGAACCCCCTAAAGTGGACTTAGAGTTTGACACCTGGCTTGGGGTGTTGAATCATACTTCTTGGGGGTCCAAATCTCAGTTGCAGTATTAGGATTCGTTCTTGATACATGCCTTAATCCCATTGGTTAAGCTCAGCCCTAGAAATCCAGGCATTTAATGCAAAACACTCAAAAATCCCATCATGTGTCATATATTACCCAAAGAAGCAAGGCAGCCCCTAAAGTAAATCTCCTACTTCTAGCCAAATCCTAGGAAGATTAACCTTGATTCAATGCCTCTGATCAGTCCTACGTTTTTTTTTTTATTCTTGTTAATTAATGCTTCTCTAAAACTCCATTATAAAAAAATAAGCACCTCAGCCCACAAAGACACAGCTACTCCCTCTGAAACTCTTGATTTGTTTGCAATTTTTGCTTGTGGTTTAGCTCTCCTTAAGCTCACCACTCATTCCCCTTAGACCACACTCACCTAACCTCAAATATTCTTTTCCCCCCTTTACACAATCATAGCTCATAAATGTCTCCCAATTAGTCACAAACTGCCCACTACTCACTAAAGCCTTAACCTCAGTATTAATCCTATCCCACTCACTCAAAACAGCCCACATTACCTCATTCATGCCTTATGAACACACACTCACCAAAATCTTAGTTTAATACTTGCTACACTGAGCTGGGATCCTTCTCTCCCTTCACACCATGCCAATTAATCATTTTCCTCTTCCCATGGAACCTTTAATTTTTACTTTTTGTTTTACTGTTGAAGGATATAATGTATCTATAACAATCGAACTCTTCCCTCACATTGATGTAATGATGGCCGAAAGTGCAATAAATTCCCTCACAAGGACCCCCAGGAGTTAAACAATTTCCTAAATTTATTTAATCATGACTGTTGGACTGTGTAATTTCACCCTTGCCGTTGGAAAATTTATCTTTCTGGACTTAAGTGTAATTTCACCCTTACCGCTGGAGAATTTATTTCCCTTGTACTATCCGAACAAGACCACTAACGTATTAATTAAGTATTGTAAAGTATTTTCATTGGGCTTTTGTTGCTGTTTTGTCAAGTGCAGCCTTTGTTTCTTGCTTGGATAGTCTTGTCATCACACCAAAAGCCTTTGGGTACCATCTCAAGAGCCCATAGTCGAGTTTCAGCTTGGCTTCCCAACATTTTATTCAGAGGCATCAATTTCTCCCTCAACATATGGTGTCCAAACAAAAAGAGCTACACCCAATAGCCAAATATCAACTCTTAAATAACAATTTCCACATTACATATGCCCTCAAACTCCAAACATTTTTTTTTTAAGAGACAAAAGAGATTTACCTAATTACCTTATTGTACATAGTACTGATTGGCCTAAGACTGGTTGGTGGCTATAATCTGTAGGTTGGAGAGAGAGAGAGAGGGAGAGAGAGAGAGAGAGAGAGAGAGAGAGAGGGAGAGAGAGGTTTAACTCTTAAGAAGAAAATGAATAGAAGAGAAAGTTTTGAGAGTGGAATGGGATTTGGGTGGCAAAATTGTGTGATTTAGATTGGACCATAAAACGGTTCAGGTATATAATTTTCCATAGAGCACTAGTATTGGGCTAGGCAAAATTTTTCAAAACAAAGGGCGATTTCTCTCTTTCTTTTATTCTCATTTCTCCTCTTTCTTTTCTCCCCAAACTCTGACCTCTCTCTTTAGCATTTGCTAAGTTTTAGACTCTGGTTTATTTAAAGTTGAATTAACCAAGTTGTTTAATTAATCCAATTATGTCAATTTCTAATTCACATGTAAATAATTTAGACATGTAAAATAAGACATCACCAATCACACAAAATTAATCTCAAAAGAGACAGTGATATGGTGACGATGTGAAAAATTGATGGAGAACACTCCAAAGGAAAAACCACTCCAAGGGAAACCTTCCCCAACAAAGCAATCCACTATAATTAAGAAAAGTTTTATTATCTCATGAATAACCTTTTCTTAGAAAATACTGACCTGTAGAAAACTTAGTAAAAACCTTTCATTACTTCAAAACCTCATAATTCTTCAATTATCTAGATGCTTCACAGATGACTCACCCACGGTACAACATGAACCTTGGATCGACTTCAAGAACCTCTTGAAGATTTTCTTTACAGCAACAAGTTTGTGGTATGCACTATGACCTCACCTTCTTCACCAATTGATCTTTACATCTATTTTGATACTTCTTGTAAAGTTGTTATTTACAACTATGTATTTTGTTGGCTTTTATTCCGTGCCAAATTTGATTGTAATTATTTTCAATCGTTTATACCCTGTATCTATTGTGGGATTTGTTGTAAGGGTTGTGTGATAAAGAGAGAGTGTGAAGACTCAAGCATTTGAAGACTGAAGATTTCTCGCGGGTGTATCGCGACTTAGCTTCCCGCGAAGTGACACATGTGTCCTGCACATGCTGGAATGCGAAGAGTCAGGCCAGGTGGAGACAGCTGTGTCTCGCAAGTATATCGCGGGTAAGGCCTTCCCGCGAGACACCCGCGAGGCATTCTGTTCTGCCAGCTTGTCCAGTCTGATTCACACTTTCTGTGCCTACACTATTTATACTCACATTACCCACAAATGTTGGTGAGGCCATTCAGAGAGAAAAACCCTAGATAGGTTTTTTACAACACACACACCCATCTTTTGAGAGAGAGCTACTCCTCCTTAGTGAGAAATTATTGTAGCCTCTTCTCCATCCCTCTCCCATTATCATAGCCTGAGAGGAGATTTGTACCCAAACACAACCCTCACCTATTCAGAGTGTAGAGAGTGTTTTGGAGTTGCTGGGAAGCATTGGAAGAAGCTAAGGATGGCAGATGCAACATGGAGCTTGTTGCGGGATCCAGAGAACTAGGACAAGACACGGTTCCGAGAAGCCTTGTTGGAGTAGGAGCTTGGAGGGCTTAGGTACATCGGGTAGATTAGGCTTGGAGGGTCTCTTGCTAACCCATGTATCCCAACTGATTGTCTAGTGAATCGATTTCCGCTTGGAGGGCGGCGGAGAGGTTTTTCGCCGAGTTCTTCGGTTTCCTCTTTGAAAACACGTCTCGGTGTTTTCTGTGTTTGCATCCTTCTTCCCTACTCTTGTTTATTTCATTTTTACTGCTGTGTTGCTTTAATTATGGATTAGAGTAGTTGTCTTGCATATACGCTTGTGTTTACACTATTCCGCACTTAGTATTAAGTTAGTGTAAAATCAACCAAGCTGTAATTTTAATTGGGGGTCTAAATTGCTCTTGTGTTTTCAACACATTTTCGAGCTTTCACTTCTCATACAATGAAATTGAAAGAATCTTGGTTATAAAACCCTAGGCACACAAACATAGTTTTATCTGCTCTAAAAAACATCTTTTAGGTCAACTTATAATGTCCCTTTTATAGTCCAACGAACAGGCCTCATATGACATATTAGACTGAAACATATGACTTAATGAGCCTTTGAAGAATCTAGTTCACATAGTCTCGACTGGTTGAGGTTGTTATTGCGGTGACATAAACTATGTTTTCTT
Organism: Quercus aquifolioides; assembly: GCA_019022515.1. NCBI lineage: Eukaryota > Viridiplantae > Streptophyta > Magnoliopsida > Fagales > Fagaceae > Quercus > Quercus aquifolioides. The sequence continues at coordinate 69,468,756 of CM032327.1, read as the reverse complement.
TAGTTGATCTTGGGTCTTCTATTTGACATGGTTTGCCAACACTAATACATATGGACCTAAAATCACTTTCCCTCTTTCCTTCTTCACAATCCTCTCTCTTCGGCACTTTTCCTCTTTCTTTTACTCTCTTTTCTCTTCTTTCTTTTTTCTCGTTAAACTTGTGGTGCCCTTTACCACTTCCACATTAGCTTAACAACGGTTGAACAAGATTGCAAGACTAGTGATTTTTCATCAAAAAATCATTTAGAAGACGAGATATTTGTTTATAATACTGAACTTATTGCAATGGAATTGCATTTGAGGTATGAAATGTGGTATATTCTATCCCTAACATATCTTCTTCAATTACCTTTTTCCCCTATAATTAAAATTTTAATTGTGCTGATTTTTTTTTTTTTAAATTGCATATTTGTACTCTCTAACACATCTTATAGAACCAAAAAGTCCTCATAAAATTTGTTCTTCAGCTCAAATAAAAAATAATTATAAAAAAATTTAAAAATTTAAAAAAAAAAAAAAAAAAAAAAAAAAAAACTCAAAACTTTCTCCTTCTGATGGGGAATATTTTCACTAGTTAGAAAATTTTTCCTAACACCCTAGAGTCTTCGATCACCAAAAGTATCATGAGCTTACCAAAAGAATTTTCAGTCACCAAAAGTATGGTCGGTCATGAAGGGAGCATGACACCACGCGACACACTCCGCCCTGACGCTGTCAGGTAGGGCTGTCCACGGGTCGGTCCGGGTCGGGTTTGTGCCCAACCCGGAACCGACCCGATCACTTCGGATTTTTCAGGCATAGACCCGCCGCCGACCGGCGAACGGAGTCGGTTCGGGTGGTCGGATTTTCATCGGGTACGGATCGGTCCTCGGTCGGTTTCGGGTTGTGAGAAAAACTGCTGGATTTTGCCAAAAGCCGCCGGATCTAGCGAGACCTGACCGGATCTTGGCGAGGTCTCGACGGATCACGAAGAGATCAAGCCGATCTCGGCGAGATCTGGCAGGATCTCGATGAGATCTCGGCATATCTCGAAGAGATCAGGCCGAATCTCTTCGAGATCTCGCCTGAACTCGAACGGATCTCCTCAGATCGGACAGAAAATCGACGTTTCCGGGCAGTATACGGTCGGGTCGGTTGAAATCGGTTTCTCAGCCTCAAACCCGCCAACCGACCCGCCGTTTTCGGGTTCAGGGAGCAACGATCCGCCGCCGACCCGTCACCGGCGTCGGGTCGGCCGGTTATCGGGCCGGATCGGACGGTTTGGCCGGGTGGGTCGGGTCCCGGTTTTGTTTGGACACCCCTACTGTCAGGTACCAAGGGGTCGTCAGGTACCTTCCCTGACACTGCGCGACACGCTCCACCTTAGGGGTCGTTAGGTACCAAGGGGTCGTCAGGGACCCAACGCTCATCAGGTACCTTCCTTAACACCACCCGACATGCTCCGCCTTGATGGTCGTTACGTATCAAAGGGTCGTTAGGTACCCTACTCCTCGCCCAGAATATGCAGACAACCCACTATACTCGTCGAATCAACAAACTAACTTGCACACTAATAAGGATATTTTCATCCAATAGAGTCCGAGCACTTTGACCCATCAGGATGGAATACTCCGCCACTGACCCATTGATAGGGATAAATCCCAAAGCAGACGGATCCTATTGATAGAGTTTGTCATTGGCGACGGTGTTGTCAAAAGAGACGGTCTAATTAGCCTGCTTGTCAAAAAGCAGGTAGAAGGAATCATGCCCCAGATAGAAAGGCAGAGAGACGAACGGACTCTTTAAGGTGTGTGGACTGAAGGGAGACGGGTGTCAAAGTCACGTGGCACCTACGTGGCCTAAGTGGTCTCCAATAATCCTAATATGGAAATGCCTTGCATTCTACGCCCAACCATAATCAGAAAAATCCCTACAAGGAAAGAATCCCACAATATATGAGCATTAATGAAGATCTTCCCTATAAGGAAATGTCTTGCGCCCCACGCTTGACCCTAACCAAGGAGACTCCTACAAGGAAAGGATTCCGCAAGATATGCAAAATAAAGAGTTTCTCTCCTACAAGGAAACATCTTCTTAATCCAGGCATGGATGTCAACCCTACGCTACTATAAAAACCCCCAAGACTCTCACAAATCAAGGTACGCACAATTTCTCTAAAACTCATACTCTCTAGCAATGTTGGAGTTCTCTTCTGACTTAACCTTCGGAGGGTCTTTGGCTGGTACCCCACCGGTGCCCTTTGATTGGTTCTTCTCTTTTGTCCTTCAGGTGCACCCATTGACACGTGTGTGAACGATCAACTCACTGACAATTTTTGTGCATCATCAGTTGGCGTCGTATGTGGGAAACGAGTGATTAGCCATCATCAGGATTTATGAATTGAAAGGGAGAATCAAGATTCAAGAATATAATCCTATGGAAAACAACCCCCCCCCCCCCCCCCCCCCAAAACCAAAAAAAAAAAAAAAAAAAACCCAAATTGTCAATTTCCTCAACAACATAACAAAAAAACAAAAAATCCAAATGATCAAAAAAACCATTAGAGTTATTAGCAATGGTCACGACAATCATATAACACAGACCACATATAAACTGCTCTTATTTGGATTTTACAGAACTTAATCACAGTGGAAAGAGTTATCCTAATGCCTACTAAGATGATAGGATTGAGAATCATTGGAATTCTTCCCAACAGTGTCAAAATAAGGGAACCTTGAAGAAGAGACTAGCTCCAGCTTTCTTCTCCACTGTATTTTCTTATAGATTTTTTTTTTCAAGAAATATTTACAATCAACAAAAAATACCTTACTTAAAATAAAATATAAATAAGATTTAAAAAAAATATATATATATTCTTCACATGCTAAGATCTAATGGCTGTGGTAATTAAAGAATACTTGCATAATGCAACAGACAAGGCCATTATCATACTGTCTCTGCTAATATTTCTTTCTCTGTTTCGTTTTCTTTTTTAATGTTTGGTACAGTCTGCTACTATGACCATATAAGGCATCATCATTCTGTCTTTGTTTGTGTAGAGTAAATGACAATGGACTACTCAGATAAATCAGAGATTGAAAGCTAACCACAAGGCATGGAATAGGGCATGTGTATCCCAACCCAATTATTGGCACAAGTTAATCTTCATCATTCATAATTCAACAAATTAAAAATAAATCATTACCACCAGAGATGTTCTCGTTGGCATCTATGATGCGCTCCATGAATGGCAGGACTTGCTCATGTTGACAAAGAAACTCTGGAAATTTCTTACCTGAAAAAAATAATAATAAATAAAATCTTTTAGTTTTGGAGACACTCCCTTGACAATGCCTCAGCACAAAAACGGCACATATTTCCTACCAAAAATATTCTCTATCTTCAGAAACCATTCCACCTCATACTGATTCACTAGAAAGATTGCAACAGCTGATCGAGCAGTTCTTCCCATTTGATGGATATAATCCTGTGGCCACTTTAATTAGCAAAGCAGAAGATATAACAAGCAGAAAAAAAAAAATACTAACATAAATCTTTCAATAATATATCATATGTATAAAATCAAACACAATTACAAGAGCGGGAGTCTGGATGCAAGATTTCAATTTTTTTTAAGTAATAAAATTTTATTGAATTCAAGGAAATACTTCATCACATAGAATGTGTGCGCAAAATACAATAAAAATTACACAATCAAATAACTACATGCCAAAAAATGGAATCAATCAAGTCTACAACAGTATTTGTATCACTTGTGCCTATAATTCAGGCCACTCCGAACAACAATATCGAAAGGCTAAATTTCAGCTCATGCATGATTTACAGAAAATGTAACAAACCCAAAATTCAGAAGATTATCAAGGAAATAATTCAAAGAAAGGATAACAGTTCTAACAGATGAAACTTCCATATGAATGCAAGAAACCATCTTGGAGGCACCCCACACCCGCCGTCACAGGAAGAATTCCAATGAACTATATTGCAAGTTGGTGAAAAATGTTAGAGATAAACTTGCTAAAATATGGAAATGAAAACTGGAGACATGAATTGTGCCAAGTGTATCAAATATAAGGATCAAATAATTTTTAGTAAAGGAAGACGAGATTAAAAAAAGATGGAGAAACTTTTTTTTATTAAGTAAAAATTTCATTAGAAAAGGAAAAGGGGCGGGCACAAAGAATGTGAACAGTCCCAAATCAAGGAATACAAATCACAGAGAGGGAAAATGAGAAATCAAGAAAGGACATCGAATGAATGCCACCTTGAGCACACATATAGTTGTACAAGGATCTCAAAATGTGCTCTTTAATTACAAAGGTAAGACACTCCACCCATCAAAAGCGCTCCTATTTCATTCATACCACAAAATACACATGACACAAAGAGGTGTGCCTTTCCACACCTAAGATAGTCGGTTTTGCTAAAAACGGCTTTGCCAGCACTCCAAAAGATCAAGCAATGACTTGTGCATCACCCATACTAGTCCGAACAAAGCAAAGACAAAGGAACACATCTCTGTTGCCATGGAACAATGAAGTAGCAGGTGATTAATAGATTCCCCGCTTCTCTTACAAATACAACACAAATCAACTGTGCTTTGCTCCTACATGTAAGTCTCACAGTGCTCTTCCCACACTTGTCAAATATCTTACCAATGCTTGAGATCTTATTATAAAGATTAATCAACCATATTAGACTTGTCACCCAAGAACTTCCTAACTAAAATCGGATTTCAATCATACCCCACATTTCATTTTCATTATTCTTCTCATCTCAACCTGTTGTATGAAGCTATGATTTCTATCTTAATAGAGTTATTAAGTTCCCCTTAATTCTATGTGTGACTTCCTTTTGTAAGGTTTCATTCTTTGTGTGAACAGCGGCATTAGAAAATTTTTTATTATTGAAAATCTACGAAAGCTATTTTAGTTCAGAAGGGTAGAGAGATTTTCCAGTGGAGCAGCTTTTTGTAAGTTTGCAACCTCATATATTCCTCTAAGGAAATTCCATACCAATGGGACTTCTTAAATCTTAACACCCCATAAACTAATGTACATCAAATTGGCCACCACAAGTTAGATTGCAATGGCCCCTCTCAAGAAATCAGGACTTGAGCACTTGTGCTTGGCAATCTGAAGAGGATCTATAGAGCTTACCTCATCTAAATTGGGATTAAGACATAGTTGAGGTGAGTTGAATAAAATCTAAGAAATAATAAAAATAGACAGGATGTATGTTACACCATAAAATAGGTGTAGCCCTGCTCTGAGTCAGCACAAAGATAGCAAAACTAACCTGCACGTCTGTGGGAATGTCATAATAGATAACCAATTCCACAGATGGAATGTCAAATCCTCTCATTGCCGCATTAGTGCAGATAAGAATATTGCACTCTCCTGCCATAAACTGATTTAAGGCTCCAACTCTGTTTGACTGTCAAGAATAGTCACAAAATTTTATGGCAGCATATAAAAGGGAGAAGAAATTAAAGAATGAAAGAAATATATAAAGAAAGAGGTATCGGACATGCTTAAAAGCTACAGATAGAAATTATTTTTTACTTTAGTTAAATTAATATGGATTACCTGGCTCATTCTACCACTAATTGGAATGGCCCTGAGACCAAGATGTCGAAGCATTATAGTAAGAAAGTGAGTTGCCTTACAGTTACGAGTGAAAACCACTGATGTACATCCAGACATCTCTGTCAAAATATATGCAAGGTGGCAGTCCAGTAAAACAATGAATATGAATATATGTACCAGGAACGTACCAAAGACCATCATACAATAGCAGAAACTCCGCTAAAGAAACTAAAATGCATATAATTAGATGAACACACCTTCAAAATGCATGCCATAATCACACTTTCTAAATTTCTACTGTGATACATCTCACTCTAAAACAATTGTCACTTGCACTGAGAGTTGCACCCTTTTAGATGGAACCACTAGAAACATCCTTCACATCTAATCACTTAACCAGCTATAGAAGCCATTGACAAAATTCATTATATGCTAGAGTTTCACTATATGCTAGAAGCCATTGACAAAATTCATTAGCGGCTAAATACAACTTATGTATGTCAATCCTAGAATTTCTGTATATCCAGAACCATCAATCGCCCGTAATGTGGTTGTAACAGTATTCAAAGAAGCAAAATTTTTGTTTGATAACATTGGAAACCTTTTTAAAGAAGAGCCCTTCGGACTCGCCTCTAGCAAGTAAAACCTACATGCAATTGACCCCACCCACTAAAACCAGTTTCCTGGTGATCTAGGGGCATTCACTCTTGACGGGCTAAGCAGTAATATTCAAAGAATCAACTTGCCAAAAACATTCATTAAAAAAGACTATTTAAAGAACTTCTTATTGTAAAAATGAAAGCTGTCTTCTTATCAAAAAAAATTAATAATAATGAAAGCTATCTATATCATCTCTTTAGTTGGCTAAGACCTTAAAACTTATGCCTTACCTTGTAGGAGAGCATAAACTTCAGGTCTACCTCATATAAAAGCATTAGGTCAAAGAAATGTAATTTATCCTATCATATGGTACATGGCTTCAGAGGCCACCTTCAGCACTAAAGACCAAAATAATTCTTGTACATTTTTCATGAAGGTTCCACTGTCTTTCTTCAACAGACTCAAGAACAGAAGTGTGCTTGGTAAGTGTATACAAAATGATTCCCTGATATTAAATTCAAAATTTTGAATTATTGGCATTAAGGAAAATGTTTATTATACACACTCTATTACAAACAATTTTACACTTTAAATGCATTGAAATCATGACTTGACGTCATGATTTTCAACTTGGAAACAGTGACTTTAGGTCACAATTTTAGTGCATTTCAAGGAGGTGTGTAAAATTGTGTGTAATAGAGTATGTGTACTAGTATTTTCCCTTGGCACTAATCACCAACCATAATACCTAGCATAAATATCCAGTCTTTAGTAAAACATCTTCAATAGAAGATTAACTCTAAGAGAAAAAGGAGAAACCTTGTATTTAGCAGGCATAAGGCAATATTGCTGCTTTAGCATGTCAACAGTTGAGTTACTTGATGCTACTTCAATCTGAAATCATCCAAAAACAAAAAATTATTATAAGTCACGACAAAAACTATGAACAAACAATACAAGTATAATAAAGACTATAATTACCTTCACAGGATCTCTTAAACAATCCCTTTGGAGCTTCTTAACCTGAAACATCATGAATAAATAAACCATTATATGGAAGACCAAAAGAACTTATACCTTTTTCATATAGTAACCACGTGTGCAGTATGCATCTCCATTAGCACTTGAAGGCATCAAAAAGACAACACTTGCGACAGTGTAGATGTACTAATGAGTGCCACAAGTCAGCATAACCTTTGAACAACCATATGGTGTATATAGCATTAATAATTTTTATAACATGTGTGTTGTAAGGCACCACATTCCATATATAATTGTACTTAAAGTGTTGAGTTTATGTTGATGTAATGGCCCAAAAGGCCCAGTTATGTTGTAAGTCTATATTGGGCCAACCCTAGCTTCTAGTCTCTATATATACCCTATTAGGATTCATTGTAATAGATGACTTGAATATACAGTAAAGATGTAGCTGCTAGGGTTTTATGATGTGGGTGTAGGTCGTTGGCTGATCCATGTAATCCCTTGTGTTCTTCTTTCACTCTTGCATCTGCCTCTCTATATTATTTATTCTCATGTTTAACATGGTATCAGAGCCGATAGTTGCCGGTTGCTATTTTCTTATGCAACCTTCATATCTAAGATTGTTGGTTGTTCTTGGTAGTTGTTGTTGGTGTGGCTGTGGTTGTTGATACTTGATGGTTGTTGTTGGTAATTGTTGTTGCTATTGGTTGTTGTTATTGTTCTCGACGGGTTATCTTGTGTTACAACTGCCAGTGTTGGTTGTTGGTCGGTCGGAGTAGACAGGGAAATCCCTTGTTTGCCTATTTGGTGAATTTCTGTTGTTTGGGTATAGGTTTTAGCTGTCCCTCATCCATGATAAGGATAACCTAACCCCTATAAAACCTCTATTTGGTTTTGTTTGATATTAAGAACTTCAGCTAGTTCATCTCGTTTTTTGGTTGGTTTAGCTTCAATTTTGGCCAGTTCACTTCGCTTTCAGCCTCTTTAAGCAAGTTGGCAGTTGTGTCTTACAAGTTGGATCTATATGACTATATGCTCCAACTTGAAGGAGAGTGTTAAAGTATTGATCAATGAGTTTATGTTGATGTAATGGCCCAAGAAGCCCATTTATGTTGTAAGCCCATATTGGGCTAACCCTAGCATATAGTCTCTATATATACTTTGGTAGTGTTCATTGTAATAGATCACTTGAATATACAATAAAGATGTAGCCACTAGGGTTTTATGATGTGGGTGTAGGCCGTTGGCCGATCCACGTAATCCCTTTTATTCTTCTTTCTCTATTGCTTCCGCTTCTCTATATTATTTTATTCTCATCTTTAACAATAATTATTTGTATAACATGTGCGTTGTAAGGCACCAAATATCTTTTCCACTAGTGCAAAGTGCGTTCTTCTGATAATATAAATCCCTATTGAACTATAATGCAATTCATGCCCTGATGTGCATGAAATGTCAAAAAGTGTTTCCTCGAAATTCCACATCATTTTCACGAAAGCATTAGTTCCAAATGAGTTTCTCTAAAAATTTCAGAATGGGATCTCATGTTTCAGGCATGGTTTTCAAACCCGGACCGTTCATTGAACCGTAAAAGGGAGAGGTTCAAGGTTTTTGAGGTCGAACCGAGGTCGAACCGGGGTCGAACCGTGATGACGTCATAATTAATTTAATAATTATTTTAAATATATATAAAAATATTAAATTAGTAAAAAATAGAAAAATTAACTAAAATAGTCTAATTAAAACTATAAATCCATATTTTAACTATGTCTAATATATCCATCTATAGCCCAAATATGAAATATCTATCCAATAATAATAATAACCATTTTTTTATAAAAAGAAAATTAAAAGCATTAGATTGTCTTTCTAAGTTCCACTTTTCAATGCTCACGTGACTAGCTGTCTAGCTCGCATTCGCAAACCTAAAAAAGCACTAGAAACAAAAGTGAATGAAATTAAAGGAAGAGATAAAAAAGCAATACAAACAAAAGCAGATGAAGAAAGAATTGTGATGTTATATCCACAATATTTGTCGCAATATTTTTACAAGAATCATATCAAAATCTTATGTGAAAAATTGTTACTAGTTCTAATTTGAACGCACTACTGAAATTATTTTTTTACTTACCAATATTAGCTAATAACAATCTATTACTTAAAATTTATTGTGAAAATATTGTGGTAGTATTTCTTAATTGCCATTTCTTAATATTAAATATCACACTTTTGAATTTTAAAAATAAAAAAAAAATAAAAAAAAAAAAAAACCACACCAATTACATAAAAAAAAAAAAAAATTGGGATAAAGACCACCACACATTTTCATACGGGCCAATTTATTACAACTCTCCACCTCACATTTATTTCACAGTATCACTTATCCTACATCAGGCTTTCTCAAAAAAAAAAAAAAAAACATATTCTCATCAGAGTGAAGAGAAGAGAGAGAGAGAGAGAGGAGAATTTGAAGCGGCGCCGGTGGAGATCGTGGAGATTGAAGGCCGGTGGAGATCGTGGAGATTGAAGGCCGGTGGAGATCGAACAGGCCAGTGGAGATCGAAGGCCTCGTCTGTCGCCCCACCGCCGTTCGTCCTCCTCCCCACCACTAGATTGGGTCAGATCAGATTGTTCTTCCTTTTTCTTTCTTTTTTTTCATTTTTTTTTCATATTTGCTTGTTCTTCTGATTCAACTTTATTGTAAGAATTGGATTTTGTTTTGTGTTTTGTGTTTGGATTATGTGAGACGTTTATTGAGAGAAGCAAAGAGACTGAAACAAAGATCAAATGTTTTCTGGGTCAGATCAGACGTTTTCTTTTTCTTTTGTTTTTTTTTTTTTTTTTTTTGTAAGGTTCAGATTCAAAGGAACCGTGAGAAGCGGTCGGAATCCGGTCCTCAGAACCGTGCGGTTGAACCGCGGTTTGGACGGTTCCCTGCTTTTTGGGCAGAGACCGGTTCTTACGCCTAAAAGAATCGTGATGATGAAAGGTTCACGATTTTCTTGGTCGGACCGTACGGTCCGATCCGGATTTCAAAACCATGGTTTCAGGAAGCAGAATAACTAGGATTCACGATAAATATAAAGCACATATGTAGCAAATATCCACCGTAATAAACAATTGAAAAGGTACATCCCTAATGACAGATATACCTTTTAACTGCAACAGGATATTTAAATACATACCTTTTCAGTCATAGTGGCAGAAAATAGATATGTTCTCCTCCATTCACGTGGTATAACCTTCATAATTTCATCAACTGATTCCTCGAATTCCTCATTCAACAACCTATCAGCCTCATCTATGAGAAACTACACCCTGTTTCGGGTGTATGTTTCCTCCCACTCACAGCTGGTGGGACCCACAGCTGATGGGTCCCACCAGCTTGTGAGAGAAGAGAAACATACACCCGAAACAGGGTGTAGTTTCTCCTCATCTAGAACCTGCTAAGTGTAACCCAATCATGCAACTTATAGCTAAGAATGCATAGACTAGGCAACACCAAGGTGGCCCTACGAGTTGTTTTTTATCGGTTCTAGACAATAAAAAAATATAGACATCTATGTGTTTAGGATATTAAATAAGCCACCACCACTACCAAAGCAATTGTCTGGCAGAGTAGCAAACTTCATCATGTTTTGAGGTAGAGATTTTTTTTTAATCTCTTATTATTTTATAGATGAAATATTTATTATTTTAATCTCTTAATATCTTGATATTTTGCAAGTATTAAGGGTACGACGAGTCAACATAATTCAATGGTAGATTTGTCAAAATGACAACTTAATGTTAAGATTTTATGCGGTGTAACAATGTAAAGAATTACACCACATATAACTTAAACTCATCCCAACAAAAAAATTAAATACATAACAAGTAATGTGCATTTATTTAACTCAATTGTCATATGATCTTAAAAGGTAATTCTACCATACCTCCCTAAAAAAAAAAGGGGTACGGTATCCACTAGTAAATAACCTGCTATATCAGATTACATTTTTCTCACATTTGATGGTTCCATCTTCACATTGGACAGTTCCAACATCATATGTGACAGTTTTTTTGTCACATTCGGTGGTTCCTTTATTTTTTTCTCATATTTAATAGTTTCATCCTCACATTGTACAATTCCAACATCGCATGTAACAATTCACATGTAACAGTTCTTTTGTCACATTTGGTGGTTTTTTTTTTTTTTTTTTTTCACATTTGACGGTTTCATCCTCACATTGTGCAATTCCAATATCTCATATGACTATTCTTTTGTCACATTTGGTGGTTCTCTTATTTCTTTTTTCACATTTGACGATTTCATCCTCACATTATACAGTTCCAACATCATATATGATAGTTTTTTTGTCACATTTGGTGGTTCCTTTTTTTTTTCTCACATTTGACAGTGTCATTCTCACATTGTGCAGTTCCAACATCACATGTGATAGTTCTCTTGTCACATTTGGTGGTTTCCTTACTTTTTTCTCACATTTGATGGTTCCATCCTCACATTGTCCAGTTCTAATATCACATGTGACAATTCTTTTGTCACATTTGGTGGTTTCTCATATTGTGCAGTTCTAACATCACATATAACTGTTCTTTTGTCATATTTGGTGGTTTCTCATTTTGTGCAGTTCCAACATCACATATAACTGTTCTTTTGTCACATTTGATAGTTCTCTTTTTTTTTCTCACATTTAACGGTTCCATTCTCACATTGTGCAGTTCCAACATCACATATAACTGTTCTTTTGTCACATTTGGCGGTTCTCTTTTTTTTTTTCTCACATTTGACGATTCCATTCTCACATTGTGCAGTTCCAACATCGCATGTGACTGTTCTTTTGTCACGTTTAGTGGTTCCCTTATTTTTTTTTCTCACATTTGACGGTTTCATCATCACATTGTGCAGTTCCAACATCACATGTGACAGTTCTTTTGTCACATTTGGTGGTTCCCTTATTTTTTTTCTCACATCTGACGGTTCCATCCTCACATTGTACAGTTCCAACATCACATGTGACAGTTCTTTTGTCACATTTGGTGGTTCCCTTATTTTTTTTTCACATTTGATAATTTCATCCTCACATTGTGCAGTTCCAGCATCACATTTGACAATACTTTTGTCACATTTAGTGGTTCCCTTATTTTTTTTCCTCACAATTGACGATTTCATCCTTACATTGTGCATTTGTGCAATACCAACATCACATATGATTGTACTTTTGTCACACTCGGTGGTTCATTTATTTTTTTCTCACATTTGACGATCTCATCCTCATATTGTGCAGTTCCAATATCACATGTGACTGTTCTTTTGTCACATTTTGTGGTTCCCTTTTTTTTTTTTTCTCACATTTGATGGTTCCATTGTCATATTTGGCAATACCAATATCAAATTTGATAGTACTTTTGTCACATTTAGTGGTTCTTTTTTTTTTTTCTTCTCATATTTGACAGTTCTATCGTCACATTGGGTAGTACCAATATCACATCTGAATGTACTTTTAATTTGGGCCCACCACTGAAGTCATTTTTTTACTTACTTATTTCTTTATATATATGTTTGTAGCAAAAAATAATTGATGAAGATGGCAATCCCACACTGGAATTGTTTAAAAATACATATAGGGATGATGACAAGTATATGTCAAAATTGATGTTTTGTGAACATGTAATTTTACTCAACGCACTTGTGTATTTTACATTAACACATGCTAATACATAGTTTATTTGTGCTTGTAGATTTATATCCTTATGAATGACAATAATAGTCACTAGTACTTATGTGTCGTTGACTTTAGTTCAAAAAGATGTATACATATATTGGACTCTTTGCCAAGCACAACTAGGCAAGACATGCGAACAAAACACGTGCAAACAATGGTATTGTTTCTCTCTCTTTGTACTCAATAATAATTTTGATATGTGATTTTGTTAAGTTTTGTACTTAATAATTGCTTTGAATTTCACTTTGCGATAGGTAACAGGCCTTGATAAGTTATTGAATTATTTGGAAAAAGACAACTTACTGATAGTATTACCAAATTTCCTTTGAAACCACCCACCTCGAATCCTATAAAAAATAATGGGTATGTAATAAATTGTAGATTTGCACATATGGATAACTATTGAGTGAATCTTTAAAATTTTTAAATTTTAACTATTTTCATATTTCAGGTATGATTGCTGCATGTATATTATTAAACACATGCATAAAAAAAAAATTTATCAAAGAGAATCTAACCTTTTTGATAATATATTTATTGGAAGTAAATTTTACAGTTTTCCTATAATTTATTTAAACTGCTTCTTTATGAACAGTGTCTAATTTTTGTAGGAGAATTGGTTAGTACATTTGCAATACAAGTTAGCATTAAATCTAGTGCTTTCAAAAGAAAATGAACGTTCCAAAATTATAGAAAATGCTAGAAAAATTCCACTACATGATTATTTTCGAGTGTCACTCAAATGACAGTGATTTGTATAAAATAATGACTGAGAGATTGTTTATGATTTAGTGAATTGTTTTTATTTTTAATGAATGGGAGATTCAATGTTTATCTTTAGCGATTTAGTGAATTGTCTTTTTTTCTTTTTTCTTTTTTTTTCTTTTTTTTTTTTTGAAAGGGAGACTGGTTTTTTATCATTCAAAAATAGAGCAATTATAATATGAGAAATTATTATATGAGAAGCATTAATTTTTTTTTTTATATATGTAAAGAAACAATAAGGAATCCATGATTAACATTTCTTCAATAATTAAGCACAAGTTACTCTCTCAAAGTTCATTGCCAAAACATAGATAAGTTGGTATTTTCTGGCATTCAACTAAAGCCTTAATTTTAAATAAGCCAAGCTTGAGGCTTAGTTTTAGGCTCGTTAAATAAACAAATCGAGCCCAAGCAACAAAATTTGACATGCAAGAACATGCAAGGTTTCACCGAAATATCTGTTAGTGAGTGATAGTGAGAAGCTAGAAAGGGAAAACTTGCATCTGCATCAATGAGCCCAACTGTTTTTAGGCTTGTCTCAAGCTCAAGCCAAGCTTGAGCATTTGATTTTTATTGACGAGCCAAGCTCAAATACACACTACTGGGCAAAACTTGGCTCGTTTACAGCCCTATGTCTCGGATGCGGAATCCATATGTCCATAATTTCAGACACATTATCACATTTTTTAAGCATGTCCACATTAATTTAATACATAAAATAGATGATGTGTGCGGACTATATACAATAACAAGTGTGCAATAATGAAGAAAGACCCTATGGCACGTCTTCAAATTTTAAATAACGTGGTACTAGATACATTCTAACCATTTCAAATGTCGCTATCCCACCATTATGGAGTCAATAGTCAGCCTTCTTGTTCCAATATACTTGGCAAATTAACTAATTCAGAACATCAGCCTCATTTGTAAATCTTTCTAATGTCTCTCTATAAAATCTTCGTAATAAACTCTTCATATTAACTTGTTTGAATGCAATATCAGGTTCTGAATTCTACATTGTATATACTATGATCACTGGAGGCATATGACATATCTTGTAGTTCTTGACTAAATTTTGCATCAAAGGAAAACACTTGTCAATGATTGATATCACATGTTCTTTATGTGACAGTATAAATTCCTGAATAAAATATAAGGCTATTGAAGTTTTAAAACCCACTACATCCACATCATAAGCTCAATGTGCCTCACCTGATTAATCAAGAGTATAACTATACAAAATGCCCTTTGTAAATTGAATTGTTTTATAATTGTTACCCTTTATGGAAACTAAAAATAAAATCAAAGTATCCATTTCTTTTGCAAACAGTGTTTACAAAACTTTCTAGCCAAAAAAAAAAAAAGATACAATATATTAATATCCTCGTAGCCAGTAATTATCAGCCTAGTCCAAATCTTGATCTTCCAACTTTTCTCCAACATTGTTGAACTCAAGCCACATTTTGGACTTACAAAAATTCATCAAGAAGTACCAAGCAATCCCAGCCAGTGTAAGCAGAATAGTTACCAAATAGACAGTTTTTGTAGCCACTGCCATTACATAGAGCAAAAACCCAGATGGAATCAAGCACATAATTCCCAGCCAAGGTAACCCCATGGGAACTACAAAGGGCCTCTTCACTGTGAGTAACTTCCTCCTCAACCAAATAAAAGATGCAAATTCCAATAGCATCCCTAAACTATACAAGAAATTCACTGAAGATATTATGTCTACAAAACTCATGTAAGCAACTGCAAGTGTAATCAATGTTGAGAGCAAAATTCGCACCCAAGGTGTATTAAACCAAGTGGATCTTACCCCAAAAATTTGTGGTAAAATCCTAAATTTGACATTCCTAGAAGTTGGTATGCACAACTGCTCAAATCCAATAACTAATAAAACTGAACCAATTTCAATCCAAACTTTCAACCACTTCCCAGCAATGATTTCAGCAACATCAACAAAATACCCATCAACCCAATCTTCTTGATCTAGAGGTATAGCCCCAATTGCAACAAGGAGAGGAATCAAGTAAACCAAACAAGTAAGCAACTCAGCAGAAAACAATGCTTTTGGGAATGTTTTCTGGGGTTGTTCCACTTCACCAGGTAAAGTACTAGCATTGTCCCAAAAATTAGAGAATGCTTTTACAATCATTCACGACTTCTTCAATGTTCTCATTTGCTGACACAAGAATGCATTTTTTCAAGCTGCCTTATCTTGCCACGTAACACTTTGTTGGTAGAATTTGCATCCTACACAAACAACATTGCTCTCTACATATGAGTAATCCTCTCAAGCAATAAAAGGGTTGTAAAACAAAAACACAAATATGCAATTCCAAACTTTTTGCTTTGGTGGGAAATTGAACCTGTAGCCTCTTCTTCAAATGTAAAACAAATAAAATTCCCTTTGGATGCATAAATGGTAGGCAATGATCCAAGTTGAAAAAATTTGTACAAGGAAATTCAATATCATCCAAACAATAAGCTTTTTGATAACATAATAGAAAGGGCTACCACCTTTTGAAAACAAGAAAGAAAGAAAAAGAAAAAAAAGATATCCAGTGAGGTTTATAATCCAATAGTATTACTATATATAGTTCAGAAAATTCAAAAACACAAAATCCTAGCTACGAACAAGGAGAACAATCAAGCTCATCAACCAAAAAAAAAAGAGCCTCAACAGTTGAATAGTAGCTTTGATACATCTCAATAAGGATCTGGTAACATTTAAAAATAAAATAAGTGTTACTAATTTCAGTCAAAGTTTATCAGATTGTATATTTGTATTTTTATCCAACTTATAAAGGAAAAATTCTTGATTTCATATTCAGATTCCTCTTTTATGGTCGGATACAGTAGTTGTAATGTTAGGAATCAAAGGTAACTACAACAACAAAAAGGAATCAGAGGTAACAATTGTCAAGAACTAAAACCAAAATCAAAATCTCTATAAGTTTCACATTATACATTTGCTAAAGGATATTTTAGTGGGCAAATTTCGCATGGGTTACAAATTACAATTGGGGGGAAATCGAAGAAAATGGTTTCATTTTCAATTGGAATCTGCCAAATAGGAAATTTTAGATCAGGTTTCACAAATTTCCCAATGTTAGTGCTCCAAAATTCCTAGATGAAAGAAAATCTCTCAAATAAGCCCAACATAAATAATCAAGAGAAAAAAATGATTAAACCCACCATTCAAAAGCACAAACCTATAGGATAAAATTTAGGAAAGAGGATGAAAAATGGTTACCTGGGAGTTGGGGCAGATGTGGTGAAGATCGGAGAAAAGGAGCAGAGTTTTTTTTCTTTTCTTTTCTTTTTTTGATAGGAAAAGGGGAGCAAAGTTGAAAGAACGAGAGAGAAACAAGATTTTTTTTATTACTTATACCCTAACCTATTCTAGCATTAAATGGTAAACCACTTAAATTATTTAAATTTTCAAGATTAAAAGCATTAGACTGTATGGTTCAGATTTAGGTGGGTACCGTACCCCCCAAAATAAATGAGGGGTACCGTAGAATGACTTGATCCTAAAAGGTTAGAATATATGTATTTTCATTATTATTATTATTATTATTAGGGAAAAGTTAACGAATATCCTGAGGGCATTGGTTTAACAAATAATTTTAGAAACATTTTATGAGAAAAGAAGAAAAAAATTGACTTTTTTTACAACTTTTTATATTTCCTATGAAAGTAGTATTAAAAGTTTCTTAAAATAGACCATTAACAAATGTCCTAAGGGCACCCGTTAATAGGACCCTTATCATTATTATTTTTTTTGTAAACATGGGTATTCAAAACTCTTTGACCACTTGGCTATTTCTTTAGGAGTGTGTAACCCCACATCCCACACAAACTAAGTAATTACAATAATTACAGGAAGGAGTCCCTTGTGGGTGGCTCTAAGATGCTTACTAGGAGTTTTAAACCCAAGATCCCATGAGGCCTTGGGAACCACTAGACCAACCCTTGGAGTTGATATGCATTTTCATTAATTACACATGGAGCCTACCATAACTTATTTAAAGGTAAAAGAACTTATTTTTTGGAACGGAAAAAGAATTTTTTTTATAAGTTCCTACAACTTATTTTAATAAAATATCATTACTTATCCCAAAAAAAAAAAAAAATACATACCCAGGGGCGGAGCCACGTTGCCCCTTAGGGGGGCCGTGGCCTCTGTAAAAAAAAAAAAAAAAAAAAAGTCCAACAGAGTAGGTATGAAAATTGATTGGGCCCCCCCACTGTTGGACATCCAGGCCCCCCATATCCCCACTATTTCTCCCACTCCCAACTTTAGTTTTAGGCCTCTATTCTCCCAGGCCCCCCCACCTTTAGTTTTAGGCCTCTCATAATCCAAAAAAAAAACACAAAGTTGGCCCACTAACATTTAAATACTAAAATCCAAACACATAACAACAAAACTACACTTTCTCCATCTCAAAAACCCACCCCACGGTCCCCACAGAATCCCTTATTCTTTTCTTTTCTTTGTCTTCTGTGATACACTTCCCACTTTACTTCTTATTCTTTTCTTTTCTTTGTCTTCTGTGATACACTTCCCACTGGTACCGCCTACCAGCCCCCAAACTTAGTAGCATCAGTCCTCCAGTCCGAAAAAAAATCCTGACCAATTTTTTCTTTCTTCTTGCTTTCTAAAACAAATCACTCAGCATTCAAATTTCAGGATTTGGAACTTGGTGACTGCCTGGTGAGTTTTCTTTTCTTATTTAAGCACTAGACCTTCATATATTTTCAGTGTCTTTTTTTTATTTTCTCAACTATCTACACCTAAATATTCACATGCTCTTTATATTTTCATAGATTTTTAGAGAAATATATGATTGAAGGCATGGGATGGAGATAAGGAGATTGTTTGTGATGACTGATGAGTCTTGAAGGGAAGAATATCTACAGTTGTAGGCAATAAGAATTGCCACACGACCCACCCATTTTTGCACTTTGTGATTCTGTGAACACAAAGTTTCTAAGGTAAAATTATTTTGATTTATTACCTATTTTTTATTAGTTAGATATCATGTGGCTGTGGGAGTTGTTAAATTGTTTGGTTTATGTTGTGTACAAATATTTGTGTGTTTAATTTTTGTTTTTGTTTGAGGGGTTATTATTAATTAAAGTTGTATTAACAAAAATTAAAATACAGGAAAATTTTAATAATAGGAATGATGATGATTGATGGGTTGACTGTTTAAATTATAATGAAAATTTTGTTTTTTTTTGTTTTTTTAGTATGAATAACATCCATATAACTATGTAAAATTTTATAATTAAAATTTTATTTTTTAAAGTTCTTTTCAGGTTAATTTTTGAGTCATATTCTTAAAGCTAAAAGAATTATGAGCAAACGAAAAATAATTGATGCATTCATTAAGAAAAAAGATATTAGCAATTCAGAAATTAGGACACCTGTAGCTGTAGAAACAAATGTTGACACTTCAATGCCTGATGAACACCCCTCCAAATGTTCAAGAATTCAATCTGAAGAAATAGATCGTGATCCAGGATCACGTAAACAAATATGTGAATTCCCTATCAACAAACAAGATGAAATCCGACGAGCTTATCTCAAAGAAAGTCCATATCAACCTAAAAATATAGACTATCCATACAATGATAATACTCATCGTCGTCGATTTCAACCTTTATGGTTTGCATCACATAAGGATTGGTTGGAATACTCATCTTCAATGGATGCGATATATTGTCTACCTTGCTACCTTTTTAGTAAGAAACCAATAGGTCGTCCCGGATCAAATGCATTCATTTGAACAGGTTTTAATAATTGAAAAAAGGTGAAAGATGGAATGAATTGTCCTTTAATTCGTCATGTAAGGAATGATCCAAACTCCCCACATAAAATTGCTGTGAAATGTTGCGAGGATTTAAAGAATTATTCACGACATATTGACAAGCTAATTGAGAAACAAACGTCAAAAGAATTAGAGAATAATCAGTTGTAGCTCAAAACCTCAATAGAGTGTGCTCGATGGCTAGCATTCCAAGCTTGTGCTTTTAGAGGTCATGATGAAAGCCTTGATTCAAAAAATAGAGATAATTTTATTGAATTGGTAAAATTCACATCAACTTTCAATGACAAAGTAGCTAGTGTTGTCTTGGAAAAGGCTCCAGGAAATGCCAAATATACATGACCCACAATTCAAAAGGAGATTTTGCATATTCTTGCTAGCAATGTGCGAAATGCTATTCGTGAAGAAATTGGGGATGCAAAAATTTGCATTCTTGTTGATGAAGCTCGGATGAGTCGAAGAGAGAGCAAATGGCCATCATTTTGAGGTTTGTTGATAAACAAGGTTTCATTAAGAGCGTTTCTTTCATGTTGTGCATGTTAGAGACACTACCTGCGTTGACTTTAAAGAATGAGATATGTGCTGTCCTTTCTTATTACAACCTCCACATTGAAAATATTCAAGGTCAAGGATATGATGGGGCTAGTAACATGTGTGGTGAATGGAATGGATTACAAGCTCTTTTTCTTAAAGATTGCCCATATACTTATTATGTACATTGTATGACTCATAGGTTGCAATTAGCTCTAGTTACAGCATCTAGAGAAATAAAAGATGTTCATCAGTTCTTTGATCATTTGGTTAATATTATCAATATTGCTGTTGGTTCTAGTAATCGTAATGATGAATTGCAACATGCTCAAGCAGAACAAGTTGAGAATATGATTGCTTCTAATGAAATTGAGACTGGAAGAGGTGCAAACCAGATTGGTACTTTGCAACGAGCTGGAGATACTAGGCGGGGATCTCATTTTCAATCTATTTGTAGTTTGATTAAAATGTTTGATGCTACTTGCAAAGTTATCAACACTATCTCTGAGGAAGGGCTAGCTATAAACAACGTGGTGATGCCGAGGGAGCTTATCAAGTATTAACATCATTTGAATTTATTTTAATCTTGCATTTGATGAAAGAGATAATGGGAATTACTAATGTTCTTTGTCAAGCTTTGCAACAACATTCTCAAGACCTTTTAAATGCCATGCATTTAGTTTCAACTACAAAATCACTTATCAAAAGTTGAGAAATGACGGATGGGAGCCTTTACTTGCTAGTGTTATATCATTTTGTGAGCAACATGAAATTGATATTCTGATATGAATGCTCGTTACACTAAAGGTCGAGGTAGATATCGTCGTCAAGATGAAGATTTAACAATGGAACATCATTTTAGAATTGGCATATTTACAGTTGCAATAGACTTTCAATTGCAAGAATTGAAAAGTAGATTTTGTGAGCTAACAACAGAACTTGTCATTCTTAGTTCAGGCTTTAAATCCCAAGGATACTTTTAGATTATTCATAATTGTTGATATATGCAATTTGGTTAAGAAATATTATCCTTAAGATTTCACTGAACATGAACAAGAACTTTTGGAGTCTCAATTTCAACATTATGAGCTTGATGTGATAAAACATCCAGATTTTAAGAATATGAGTACAATTTCCGAGCTATGTAGGGGATTAAAAATTTCAGGAAAGTCTAAAATCTATTTTTTGATTGATAGACTTATTCGTCTTGTGTTGACCTTCTAGTTTCTACAACAACTATAGAATGAGCTTTCTCAACTATAAAGTTGTTAAAAACAAGACTTCGCAATAGAATGGAGGATGAGCTTTTTGGCAGATAATATGATAGTTTATATAGAGAAGAAAATTGCAGGGAATTTCACTGTAGAGATGATAATGGATGAATTTTATTCCATGAAAAATCGTCGTCAGGCATGATTTGACGTGAATGTTCTTTTTTGTATGTCTACATTGAACTAGACAGTTTTTCATGTTTATTAATGTTCAAGTATATGATGATATATGAAAGTTGATAATTTTTTATCCAATAAACTTAAGAATTATATTTAGTATATCTTTGTTACAACCCCCCCCCCCCCCCCCAAAGAAGTTATTCCTGGCTACGCCCTTGTACATACCCAACATGCATCTATATACAAAAGCAAACTGCATAGCTGACATGAAATAAGAACCATACCAAATACTTCAATGTGTGGAGGGAAAAACCATTCATGTTGGAAATATGATCAACAACACCTCCAAGTGTTCCAACGTACAAAGAAATGAAATAATAATTTAAAAGAAAAAAAAAAAAGGAAGGGGGAAGGGTGTAAAATGAGAAGCCAATTAAACAACTGAACAAACAATAATCAGAAAAATTGACTAATCAAATTCATTGCATTATACCAAATTGAAACTTAAAGAATTAAGTTAAGTTAAAGAGTTTCAAGAAGGTCACGTGCCTGTCAAAATAGAAGGTCACGTGAGAGGAGCAAAGCAACATGCAACCTCACATAATTATGCATGGGAGGTGGGACCCGATAAAAATAAAAATATTACACCAACAGTGGCTATGTGGAAAAAAATAACCCGGACTCAAAGCAAAGAAAAAGGGACACGTCCATGGACCCACTAGTTCGGGTAGGAAACAAGACAAGAGAGCAGAGAGGTACCAACTTAAAGACCCAATTTATGTTAACACGGCAATACACAAAAGGCATAAGGGTTTGGCCGATAAAACTAATCCAACTTGCTCAACGACGGCAACTGCTTCCCAGCCCCGCTGGTCACCATAATCATTATAAGTTGGAACTACCGGAGGCTTGGGAACTGCCAGGCAATTCAAGTACTTACTAACCTGGTAAGAATAAAAGGACCCACAATTTTGTTCCCCATGGAAACAAAGTTGACAGTAAATGAGATGAAATCAATAAAAACAAAACTTGACTTCCCGTCGATGCTTTGTGTACCTAGTGTGAGACGTAATGGGGGTCTTGCCCTGCTATGGAAAAATGATGTGGTGGTCAATACCCAAACTTACTCTCCTAGCCATATTGATGTTGTTGTTTCTTCGCCTTCACAGGCTTTATGGCGATTGACAAGGGTGTATGGCCATCCTAAGGAAAGGTTAAAAAGTGAAACGTAGAGACTGATGAGGCACCTTAGGGCTCGGGTTTCACTCCCATGGCTGTGCTTGGGAGATTTTAACAAAATAGTGTGTTCTGAGAAAAGAAATAGTCGAACCCTAAAACCATTACAGCCCATGCTGGAGTTTTAGAATACTCTCCTACAATGTGGTCTAGTGGACTTGGGTTATCAAGGGTACAAGTACACTTGGAGAAATGGTAGACACGGGGATGCTTTTGTGGAACAACGACTTGATAGAGCTTGTGCGTCGGAGGAATGGCGCGAGCTCTACCCTCAAACGAAGGTAATTCATGCAACAATGGCCTATTTAGACCATGACCCCATAGTGTGGAATATTGAACCCACCCAAGTGCACCATCGACGCAAAAGAAAGATGCATCGTTTTGAAGAGAAGTGGGCAGCCCACCCCGAGTGCGAGGATTGGATACAGTCTTCTTGGATGCAAAACCAACATCTTGGTAGTCCCATGTTCTACCTCTTCGAAAAAATCAAAAGGTGCCGGATGGACTTGGTAGCATGGAGCAGAAACACACTCAGGAATACCCGGGACCGTATAAACTCAAAGCAATGGGAGCTAGAAGAGCTGATAGTAGCTGGGTATGGAGATAATTTAGAGAGAATAAATGAAGTTAGGAGAGAACTCAATGAGCTGCTACACCATGAGGAGGTTTTTTGGTAGCAACACTCTCGATCCATCTGGCTCCCGGTAGGAGACAAGAATGCAAAGTTCTTCCACCAAAGAGCAAGCCAACAGCGTCAAAAGAATACCATTGAGGGGATACACAATACAAATGGGGAGTGGTGCACGGACATAGAAGGGATAGCAACTACTGTAAAGGAATACTATAAAAGTTTGTTTACAGCTTCAAATAATCTTAGTATGGAGGGTGTGCTGAATGTAATTGACAGAGTAGTAATAGGGGGGATGGCCAAAGAGCTTGGTACAACCATATACAGAGAAGGAAGTTCAGTTGGCCCTCTTCCAAATGCATCCGTCTAAATCACATGGATCGAACGGTATGTCCCATTTCTTGTTCCAAAAATACTGGCACATTGTGGGGCATGACGTCACTGCAGCAGTGTTGTCTGTGCTACACTCAGGGAGGTACTTACGCAAGATGAACTATACACATATTGTGTTAATTCCCAAAAAGAATAACCCACAATATATTACGAAGTATCGACCTATTAGTTTGGGTAACGTAGTGTCAAGAATTATTTCTAAGGTTCTTGCGAACCGCGTGAAACCCATACTACCTAATGTCATCTCCGACCAACAAAGTGTATTTATGCCTAATAGACTCATCACCGACAACACTACGGTCGCATTTGAAATGTTGCATAGGATGCAGAATAGAAGAAGAGGGAAGGTTAGGCACATGGTAGTCAAGTTAGATATTAGCAAGGCTTATGATAGGGTGGAATGGGAGTTCCTTGAAAGAATCATGTTGAGATTAGGGCTTCGGAGAAATGGGTGCACTTGGCAATGTTGATGGTGCGATCAGCCTCGTACTCGATTCTAATTGACGGCGAACCACAGGGCTACATTACTCCCTCAAGAGACATCAAGCAGGGAGACCCGCTGTCCCCGTACCTATTCCTTTTCTGTGCCAAGGAGTTTTCCTTCTTGTTGAAAAAAGCAAACGATGCTCAACATATGAAATGACTTCTCTCATTGATAAGCTAAAAACGTATTGACCCCATGTGATGAATTAACCAATTAATTAGCCGAGTGAATTAATTAGGTTCAATTACATGCAATGAGCATGGCAGTACAAACAAATCACTAAATAAACTAAGTATGCAATGGGAAATAAATTGACACGGTGATTTGTTTACGAATGGGGAAAACCTACATGGCAAAAATCCACCTGGTGATTTTAAGGTCACCACTCCTGAAAATCCACTATTATCACAACAAGCGGTTACAAGTAAGGAATCCTAGTACCTTATACCAACCTACAGCTGAACCTTTACCTCAATACCCAATTGGACTTGTTCTATAGTGACAATCTCTCCTTGTAATGCACAGCTCCCAGTACGTGACTAACCAATTGCGCGGATCTCAGTACACAACTTCAATCACCAACTAGAGAGAGTTATTGGCTACAAAGTTCTTCAATTCATCCACACGATGAAGATCCAAAAGATGCTTGGTTTACAAAACCCTATGGTGCACAAACACAGCAACTTCTTCACAAGAATGATGAACTAGGGCAAATTCTGTCTCTGCTCATAATTTGCTTAAACAAACTTTGCTCAACACTTGTGCAACTTGTTCTCACTTTGACGGCTCTTAAAATAATCCTTTTATATGTCTAGGGTTGTAAGAAAAGAAAGCCCAAACATACAATCATGGATTGAGTGATAAAACATAACAGAAAATCTAAATTTCATAAACCTCGACAGATAGCCATCTGTTGAGCAGCTGTCGACCCACGGGGCTGGAATAGCTCTTCAAGCTCGATAGATACTAGATGTTGAGTTTTAATGAACTTGCACTTTTCAGTTTGAATCTTAGATAGACTTGCATGGCTTCAACACTTGATCTTAAAACAAAGTTTCTTGAAGTATTAAACACATCCTAAATCTACCCAAATACAAGTAAAGTGCGTTTTGTCAAAGGATTAGCCAATTACATAAAATAGTGACATATGTTCCTAACAAGTGAATCACATATGTCCTAACACTTATGCCATGGGGGGTACACATTTCACACCTTATGTTCGCCGATGATTGTCTGCTGTTTAGCCTAAAACCAAAGAGTGTCGCCAGTTGCTGAACTTGCTCACTCAATACGAACAAGCGTCGGGGCAAGCTATTAACAGGCAGAAAACTACGTTGCTGTTTAGTCGTAACACTTTCCGAGAGACCCAGGAAGAGATACAAATTTTATTTGATGCACAAGTAATTTCTAACTATGAGAAATACTTTGGGCTGCCCATGGTGGGGGGGAAAATCAAAAGTGAGCACCTTTAAAGAACTCCATAAAAGGGTTACCAAAAAAGTGATGGGGTGGAAAGAGAAGAACATATCCAAAGCAGGGAACAAGCGTCGGGGCAAGCTATTAACAGGCAGAAAACTACGTTGCTGTTTAGTCGTAACACTTTCCGAGAGACCCAGGAAGAGATACAAATTTTATTTGATGCACAAGTAATTTCTAACTATGAGAAATACTTTGGGCTGCCCATGGTGGGGGGGAAATCAAAAGTGAGCACCTTCAAAGAACTCCATGAAAGGGTTACCAAAAAAGTGATGGGGTGGAAAGAGAAGAACATATCCAAAGCAGGGAGGGAGGTTCTTATTAAAACGGTGGCCTAAGCCATCCCTACATACTCCATGAGCATTTTCAAAATACTAGAGTAGTTTGTGATGGCATGAACTCAATTTTAGCTAAGTATTGGTGGGGTCAGGCCTGTAACGAACGGAAAATTCATTGGATAAACTAGGCTAAGCTGTGTACTCCAAAGGATAGAGGAGAATAGGGTTCCGAGACATTCACACTTTTAAGCTTGCAATATTGGCAAAACAGGCGTGGCGGTTGATCCATGGGACTCACTCTCTATTCTATAGAGTCTACAAAGTAAGATACTTCCCCCACATGCTCATTAAAATGGAGGCAGAGGTGGGGAGCAACCCTTCTTACGTGTGGTGTAGCCTACCCAGTGCCAGGGAGTTGCTAAGAGAGGGATCGATATGGAGTATTGGGGATGGGCGAACGGTTGGCATTAAAAGCCATAAATGGCTGGCTCACCCCCCAAAGTTCCGCGAAGGTGTGGACTTGTCACTAAAAGTGAATGATTTTATAAACCCACACACCAATAAGTGGGATAGGCAAAGGTTAACTTATGGTTCCTACCACAGTCAAGGGAAGAGGTGCTAAAGATTCACTTGGGGAATGTGGAGGCACGGTAAAGATGGTATTGAAAACAAGTCCAGCACGTTCTCGTTCGAACGACTTACCATGTGGCCCTTCGGTTGAAGCAGGGGTCGGGTGGCGAGCACTCTAGGGCACAAGATGACAAACGGGTCTGGAACAGCTGTGGAAGCTACCCATCCCACCAAAAGTCAGAAATTTTGTGTGGCAAGCTACATCGGACATCCTACCCACCCGTGTCTACCTAGCTCGTAGGAAGGTCCCCGTTGACCCAATATGCGTGATATGTGAAGCATAGGATGAGACCACCATCCATATATTATGGCAATGCCCGCTAGCACGCAATGTTTGGTCACTTGTCAGGGGAAAGCTGCATAAATGTGATACCTTGGCCCAGTTGTTCCTCAGCCTAACCCGTTCGTTGATGGAGAAGCTGCCCAAAAGAGACCTTGAGACGTGGGCCATGGTGGCGTGGTCCATCTGGAATGCCCAAAACTGAGTGCATTTTGAAGCAATCCAAACTCCTCCCCATGCAATCCTCAAGGGTGCAACCTCGCTTCTGAATGACTACCAACGGCTAGCATGTAGCCTGCATGGCCTCTGAGCAATATGCTGTTTCATGTGGGCACATAAAATAGCACAGAAACATTTATACACTTTCTTTTGTTTTTGTGGGCACTGTGCTGATGTCCTATTTTTTTTATTCTTGTTGTTGTAAGGTCACTGTGATGTCTTATTTTTTTTAATCTTCTTGTTGTAAGGTCAGATGGGTGTGTGGTCAGAGGGACCCACCTTGATAGCTTTGTTTCTCTGGTTTCCTTTTTTTTAATATACCTCTACCTTTTTCTGTAAAAAAAATAAAAAAAAAAAAAAAAAAAAAGTTTAAATAAATTCAATGGAGCTTCCATGGCAACTGACAAGTCTGCATACAATATTTTAGATAGGACAGAGCTTGTGGTAAACATGAAGGGCCTGTTTGGATTGAAGGGGGAGGGAGGGGAATTGGAGGGGAGTAGAGTAGAGTTGATTGAAAATAGGCTAATTTTGGGCCAATTCTACTCGACTCTACTCTACTCCCTGTCCCTTTCCCTCAATCCAAACAAACAAGTTAGTGACTAAGTTGCATCACACAAGAACTAAAGATTCCTTTTTTTTTCTTTTATAGGTAAGTTATGCATGCACCTAGTGGGTTATGAACCCAAGACCTCACTCTCCACCTAACACTTACAAGGGGAGGAGGTGCTTGTTGAGCTGGAGCTCATTGGCAGTACCAAAGATTCTTTTTCTGTTATTAAAATCAATAAATGTTTTAAAAGAGAAGTACCAAGTACCTGGTTCTCGGGGAAAAAAAAACTACCTATTGGTTTAGCTAACAAGTTTATTGTCAAGTAAAGATAGCCAAGTAATTTATCTTAAATGCAAAATTAAAGATCAAATACAAATGACTTTATTTTTAGTTAAGTAATTTAGAGAGAGAGAGAAAAAAAAACAAAAACAAAAACAAAAAACTATAAGCAACACAACCCACATACAGGAGAACACAAAACCAATACCAAACTAATTACAGTAAAAAATAAAATAATAAATAATAAATAAAAAAAAGGCAGCTCTAAAGCCAAAACCTAATTTCAGATAAAAGAACTAGAACTAATTATACCTCATCAATGTACATTCAGATAGGAAAAGTTATTAGAGGTTAACAAAGACAGCACAACATCTACCACTAGTTATGCTCAAATAAGGATAAAATCACAACATACCATGACCCATACCAATTCAATCCAAAGTCACAACCTTGGCGGCAAAAACTAAGTCAAGCAATGCATAACCCGTTCAAGTTTATGCCTGGATTTATAAGGTACATCTAAGAAGAGACCAAATTGCAGCCAAAGCCAATGCATTGGAGCTAGTCAAGGCCACAACCAAGCCATTGTCCTTGTTTGAAACCATACCTGCACGGCTGCACCAATGCAATCTCATCATATCATATCCAGATGTCCATGGGGCCTACCATAAAATTGATTATAGGCCCAACCTTGAGGCAACCTAGTTCAGCTTAAGAAGGATATTGCTAAGACACTACCCCTTTCAATTATGGTGGCTTTAGGGAGAAACAATTTGAACTAAAAGCACAGTTTCATGAAATAATAATCTTCATATGTTACATTAATTTCTCCAATCTTCTTGGCTGTTACATCACTTAAGGAGACTCATTAATGGGAGCATGGATGAAGTCATTCAACATGTATCAAATTTATCATAATCTTCGAAATTTCTTCCAAATCATAAGCATTTTTGAAGTCATATGAATCAATACCATAATCATCAAAATTACTTCCAACATTATTCCTGTTAATTGGGTTGGATTCTTTCAGCAATACTCAATGCAAAAGCCACAGTAGTAAAACTACAAAACTGAGAAAATGTTACGAAAGACAACAAACAATTGTAGATTCCCATGTAAGTTGACAATCCAACATTATCAAAATGGAAAACCAAAAACAAAAAATCACATTCCCAGTTATCCACATTTATACCCTTGTGCAAATTTTAAGAAACCAAAGATATCAAACCATTCAGCCAATAAAACAAACACTTACAATAATATGTGGCTGTTTTGCAAGGTTGATAGTCTATTCGACCATATCTACACCTCTAACAAACTACAAAGAGTTTGGTAAATATGCTTATTAAAGGGAATGATTGATGCTAACAAAATGCAAATTTAACAAGAAATTTATGTCCAACAACAATATCATACAAATTGAACCTAACAATCAGAACATCAGAACCTTTAGCAACCAAAAGGACACACACCACTTGAATATCCCCATAATTGTGATTCACTTATTTCTAGCACAAATTTTTTGCTAAACATCATTTTTTTTTTTTTTTTTGAGAAAGTGCTAAACATCATTTAATCAAAGAACAAATGAAATGAACCCAAATATATTTTTGCACCTCCATGTAAAAAAATTGTTCACATTCCGAACTCTAGTTGTTATTCATCTAATGACAGGTTATGGCATATTTTTCATATTAAAAAGACCTTCAATTAGACTATATTTGAGCAATCAATACCATTTAAACAAAAAAAAAAATACAATCAATAAACTTGTCTTTCAATATCCCACATATGATGAGGAAACCAAAAAAAAAAAAAAATCAGTGATGCTGAGCCTAGTAGCATACAAAGCATCATTTTTCAAATCTATTTATTTGATGGAATTTTTTTTCTTCTTTAATTGGTAAGTTGCACAGGCCCAGTAGGTCTTGTCACCTTTCATTCGATTATTATAGGAGGAAGTTCCATTTAAAAGAGTTCATTGGCATTCAATTGATCGAAGTTAAAGCATTCAACATTTCAGCAGATAGTGAGGGAGGGGGAAGGGGGTTTGAACTACAGACTTACCTTGCATTAGGGTAGATAGTTTCTTTCTCTTTTTCTCGCATGGTTAAAAATTTGTAAAACCTAGGGTATAATTTTGGTTGTACAAAAACTAGAAACTACATTCCATAGTCCTGAAGCTAAAAGTTTAAGTAACAGAAAATTGTATCCAAAAAATAAAAGGGCAATGCTCCCATGAACATAAGAAGGGTATTATGACAGCTACAAATGTCATCTAAAGCTACATGTATCTAGAAATTCCTCCAAACTAGAAAAAGAGTGACCACTCAAAGTAGCTATCCAATCTTTTTTTGATAAATACGAAATTTTATTAAGATAAACGTTACCAAGAATACAGGATGTATACTAGATGTATATCAAATTAAGTTCTAAAAATTACAATGATCTATAAATTGCAATAACTTAGAGAGAGAAAATTCAAGATGCAATCATCCATTAATAAATCTAAATCATCCATTAATAAATCTAAGGAATTGCAGTTTTATGTATTGACTGGTCCATTCACACCTCGAAATTTCTAGTGTTTCTTTTCCACTAGAGGCACCATGGCAAGCAATAAGGGATGGCTTTCCAAATCTCACTATTCTGATGTCTCCCAAATCTGCCTTGCCAACTAGGAAGTAAATTTATAAACCCCCAAGGCATTACCCATTGAACCCCAAATAATTAAAGCCAAAACCAAATCACACAACTCTCTAGCAAGAGCCAAAAGGGCAATGAATAAGCAAGTGATCAATTGCTTCCCCTTCCTGTTTACACATACAACACCAACTCACCAAAATAATGTTCATTTTCCTCTAGTTATCCGTAGTTAAGATTTTCCCAAAAGATGCTAAACAAAGAAAAGAAAAAAAAAATAAAAAAAGGCAACTCATGATGGAGCTTTAGTCTTCCAAATACTTTTCGACGGGAAAACATCTGCTCTAGTCCGGGTTTAGACTTTATAAACGATACAGCCTCAAATCCCCTCTGAATGGAAGCCTTCCAGCAAGACTTATCCTCCCCATGACCTTGGGCTGATAATGATTATATCAGATCCAGAAAAATCGAGATGGACTCAAATTCCCAAACATCCGCTCTAATTGTGTTCTCTCCAAATGGTCCTAAAGCTAAAAGTTACAAGGTTTGCATGCATCATAAATTCAGTTGTAGAATTGATAGATTCTTTTTCTTTTCATTTGTAAGTCTTTTTCTTTGTAATTTTAAGGAACACATCATGTATACTTTCTTTATTACTATTATAAAACTTATTATGACTTGACTTATAAAAGAGAATTTACAATCATGTAATCCCAATATAAAGTGAGTACCAAAAATATAATCAGAAAGCTATAGCTAGTGCCTATTTAGAACCAATTTAGGCCAAAGGCTCACCACTGCACACTTAACACCCATGCCAGCTCCTAAAGCTTCGAACTACTCAGCAGTTTGAATTGCAAGCACCCTGAAAAACAAAAACAAAAAAGACCCAGATGCAAAATCAATTCAAAAACTCTTTCTAGAACATAGAACACAACAAAGAATTAAAAAAAGAACCAAGGATGAAATAAATATGAAACCTTGTTGGGGAGAGGACACAAGCGAAGAATGGTTGTGGAGAATCTAAAAGGGACTGCAAAATGGGAAGAGCAAAGCACCAGTAACCAGTTAGAGCAAGTCCAATCAAGTCTTTTCCTTCAAGTTCATGAGGAATTGCTTCCATCCCAAATAATCACAAGCTTCAACCAATTTTTCACATACTCCTAAATCCTTAAAACTCGTCACTTCTTCTCTGTCTTCTTCCATTCTCAATAACCAATCTCTCTCTCTCTCAGGGTTCTACTTCTTCAAAGAGATGAACGCAAAAGTGGCTTGCATAAGGGGTTAGGGTTTTTTTTTATTTAATATAAATAATGATGATGCTATGGACTAGGGTTTTGGGCAACAAACAAGGCCCATTCAGTCTATTTATATATTTACAAAAGTAAATCCGTTCGGTTGAACAGGACCGAAATAAGGGGAGAAAATCAATCAAAAAAGTCTCGGGTAACTAGATAATGAAATCCGATGGGATTCTAAAATCTAAATTCTCTCCTAAAACCAAGGAATTGCATCAATCAATGAACAAAAAATCTAGCACAACTTTTGCTGCAACATAAAAAATGGAAAAAATGCCTAGTATACCGACAAAAACACATCTTTTAAGTTTTAACACAACTCACACATGTGGTGAGTTGTGAGTTGTGGAGCTATAGTAAAATTGTGTACATGTTGTTGCTCTAGCATTATTTGTAAATGGTTTTTTTTTTTTTTTTTTTTTTTGAGAACTGCATTATTTGTAAATGTAGTTGGTTAGTGAAAGTAACAAATAAAGGCAGTGAATCAAGTTGAGACAAAAGTTGTGAGTTTGTTTGTGGTGACAAAAGTTGTGGTAGCAAAAGAGCTCGACAATTAAATCAAGTTTTTTTTTTTTTTTAATTATATGAACCTATAATTGTACCACTACGTGCATATAATTATAGGTTCGTATATATCAGTAATGATTATTACACAATGTGTACATACACATAAGAACATGATTTCACAGTTATAAATTGAGATCATTACAAGATGTGTATATGAAAGTGTATTATAAAGCGTGTCACGTGTGCAACAATAATTAACCAAAATTTACAAGACTTTTTTAGGGAAAGGAAACATGGCCCCCTCACGCTCCCATGTTGCTATGCTGATTTGAAGGTAATTAAATAGAAAACCTATAAATTTAGTAAAATCAATTCTTAAAAAAATTCAATTTAGATCAAGCATGATCAAAACAGAGTGTAATGTAATTTCTCTTTAATTTTAAAACTAAATTCTCATGACCAATTGAATGTATAAGTGTAATTTCTAAGGAATTGAAATAGTTAGGAGTTTAAATT
Organism: Quercus aquifolioides; assembly: GCA_019022515.1. Classification (NCBI taxonomy): domain Eukaryota; kingdom Viridiplantae; phylum Streptophyta; class Magnoliopsida; order Fagales; family Fagaceae; genus Quercus; species Quercus aquifolioides. Next base: position 69,435,917 of record CM032327.1, on the reverse strand, counting down.
CACAAGACTCTTAGATTCTAAAGAATCAAAACTCTTGCCAACTGAACAGTAATCTACTTGGCCTAAAAAATGCTGTTATTCATAAACTTCTTTCATAACATGTCTAAAATAAAAAGCCTAAGAGTGTGTTTGGTTAGGGTGAAATGATAGAGGAGAGAGAAAATGGGAGACGAGGGTGTTTGCTTGGAGGAAGAGAGTTTTCTCCTTGAGCCCATCATTTAAAAGAAAAAAAGGTTTTCTTCCAATTTGGGAAGAAGACTAGAGAGAAAAGTGCAGAATGAGTGGGTTTGATGTGAAATTATTCATCTACCTTCCCATTATTTATTAATTTAATGCTACTGCTGCTACTGCTACGTGCTACGTTACTGTCTTTCTTCTTTTCATACTTTTTCTTTTTCTTTTTTCTTTTTTCAGGTATAATAGTGCATACGTTTTTTTTGTTTCCTTTTTCCAAGTAACTTTTTGTCCTTTTTTCTTTATATTTTTTTATATCAAATGCAACTTATTATTATTATTTGCTAGCTGTTTTTTTTTTTTTTTTATAGATAAAAGTTAGTTTGTAGTAAAAAAAAATAAATTTCTATAAACTATTTAAAAAAATTGTTTTTTTATGTACTAGGAGCATGAAAGTAAATTTACACAAAAATATTTTCTATCATCCCACTTTTCTACTCAACTAAACAAAAGAGTTTTTCATTTCTCCATTTTTTCATTCCCTCAACCAAAAACACGAAAGGAAAACAAAATCATTTCTATCCACCTACTTTTCTACTCCCTCTTTATTTTTATCATCCCAACCAAACGGACCCTAAGTGAGAGAGATTGAGAGAGAAAGAGAGGTTTCACTCTTGAGAAGAAAACAAACAAAGAGTAGAAAGGGATCTGTGGTGGCAGAAGTGTTTTTTATATTAGATCATAAACGGGTGAGTATGATGTCTATCCTTAAATCTACTAGTTTCTTATAAATATTAACAGGGAAAAAGTTCATTCACCCCTCTATGTTTGGGATAGTTCACAATTCCTCCCATTGTCTTCAAAACCAACCAATTTCCCTTTCTATGTTTGGGAGATTAGCAAATACCTCCAATTCATTACTTTTTCAATTATATCCAATAATATTACAATGGTTACAAATGCAATCTATAAAAGCAACAGTGCAATTCTTAACTTTTTCACCTTCCTTGATAATTTCTTCAAAATTTTTTGATAGATTTAACTAAAAAAAGTAACAAATTGAGGGCATTTGCTCATTTCCCAAACATTAAGGGGAAATTTGTTGGTTTCAAAGATAGAGGAAATTGATTGGTTTCAAAGATAAACGAGGAAATTGTGAACTATTTCAAGCATAAAGGGAGAAAATGTTTTTTCCCTAATATTAATTAATTGTCGTATCCTAGACGTGTTGTACCCTTATTTTTTCATAAATTGTCATCCCCCAGACATGTCGTACTCTTATTTATTTTTCAAAAATTGCTGTACCCCTTACCTTTATCGGTGTCAATGTTGGTGTCCATGCAACTTAGGCAAACGCAGAAGCACAAATGTAGAATCTTAGTCTAGAGCCCAATTTGGCTAGCACATCAGCAAGCTGGTTGCATGGTGTTGCATATAATGCTAGAAACTCTTATACCCCTTCTACTGATCTTGCCTATGCCTTGTATTATATACTGAAAACTCGCAAATATCATTCTGCCCAGGCAAAGAGCTTATCAATTATCATCCTATTACAAACATGAAACAACCAGCACAGTTGCAAAAAAAAAAAAAAAAGCCAAGCCAAGCCAAAATTAATCGTATAATTTAAAGTAATACACAAAATTAGAATTCTTATTTCTGGAGATTTATAATTCACTATTGCTAACGATTGGTACGTTCAATTGGCTGTGGTTCAAGACTCCCACAGGTCGAATTGCAGAGCGCAAACACACACAGTAATGAAAAGTTGATGAGCTTCCTATAAAAATATGGATTTTTATATTTATTTATTATTTTAAGAATGACATATTTGATATTTGTGATTTTAATTTAAATATATTTTTCTCCATAAAAGATATATATATTTATATTATATATAATATATGTAGTATATATATATACGCATATATATATATATATATATATATATATTTCTTATGGAGAAAAATATATGTTTAAATTAAAATCACAAATATCAAATAAGTCATTCTTAAAATAATAAATAAATATAAAAATCCATATTTTTATAGGAAGTCATCACTTTTCATTACTGTGTGTGTTTGCGCTCTGCAATTCGACCTGTGGGAGTCTTGACCACAGCCAATTGAAGTACCAATCGTTAGCAATAGTGAATTATAAATCTCCAGAAATAAGAATTCTAATTTGTGTATTACTTTAAATTATACGATTAATTTTGGCTTGGCTTGGCTTTTTTTTTTTTTTTTTGCAACTGTGCTGGTTGTTCATGTTTGTAATAGGATGATAATTGATAAGCTCTTTGCATGGGCAGAAGATATTTGCGGTTTTCAGTATATAATACAAGGCATAGGCAAGATCAGTAGAAGGGGTATAAGAGTTTCTAGCATTATATGCAACATCATGCAACCAGCTTGCTGATGTGCTAGCCAAATTGGGCTCTAGACTAAGATTCTACATTTGTGCTTCTGCGTTTGCCTAAGTTGCATGGACACCAACATTGACACCGATAAAGGTAAGGGGTACAGCAATTTTGAAAAATAAATAAGAGTACGACATGTCTGGGGGATGACAATTTATGAAAAAATAAGGGTACAACACGTCTAGGATACGACAATTAATTAATATTAGGGAAAAAACATTTTCTCCCTTTATGCTTGAAATAGTTCACAATTTCCTATTTATCTTTGAAACCAATCAATTTCCTCTATCTTTGAAACCAACAAATTTCCCCTTAATGTTTGGGAAATGAGCAAATGCCCTCAATTTGTTACTTTTTTTAGTTAAATCTATCAAAAAATTTTGAAGAAATTATCAAGGAAGGTGAAAAAGTTAAGAATTGCACTGTTGCTTTTATAGATTGCATTTGTAACCATTGTAATATTATTGGATTTAATTGAAAAAGTAATGAATTGGAGGTATTTGCTAATCTCCCAAACATAGAAAGGGAAATTGGTTGGTTTTGAAGACAATGGGAGGAATTGTGAACTATCCCAAACATAGAGGGGTGAATGAACTTTTTCCCTGTTAATATTATAAGAAACTAGTAGATTTAAGGATAGACATCATACTCACCCGTTTATGATCTAATATAAAAAACACTTCTGCCACCACAGATACCTTTCTACTCTTTGTTTGTTTTCTTCTCAAGAGTGAAACCTCTCTTTCTCTCTCAATCTCTCTCACTTAGGGTCCGTTTGGTTGGGATGATAAAAAATAAAGAGGAGTAGAAAAGTAGGTGGATAGAAATGATTTTGTTTTCCTTTCGTGTTTTTGGTTGAGGGAATGAAAAAATGGAGAAATGAAAAACTCTTTTGTTTAGTTGAGTAGAGAAGTGGGATGATAGAAAATATAGTTTGTGTAAATTTACTTTCATGCTCCTAGTACATAAAAAAACAATTTTTTTTAATAGTTTATAGAAATTTTTTTTTTTTTAATTACTACAAACTAACTTTTATCTATATAAAAAAAAAAAAAACAGCTAGCAAATAATAATAATAAGTTGCATTTGATATAAAAAAATATAAAGAAAAAGGACAAAAAGTTACTTGGAAAAAGAAACAAAAAAAACGTATGCACTATTATACCTGAAAAAAGAAAAAAGAAAAAGAGGTATGAAAAGAAGAAAGACAGTAACGTAGCACGTAGCAGTAGCAGCAGTAGCATTAAATTAATAAATAATGGGAAGGTCGATGAATAATTTCACATCAAACCCACTCATTCTGCACTTTTCTCTCTAGTCTTCTTCCCAAATTGGAAAGAAAACCTTTTTTTCTTTTAAATGATGGGCTCAAGGAGAAAAACTCTCTTCCTCCAAGCAAACACCCTCGTCTCCCATTTTCTCTCCTCCTCTATCATTTCACCCTAACCAAACACACTCTTAGGTTTTTTATTTTAGACATGTATGAAAGAAGTTTATGAATAACAGCATTTTTTAGGCCAAGTAGATTACTGTTCAGTTGGCAAGAGTTTTGATTCTTTAGAATCTAAGAGTCTTGTGAATTTAAACTCCTAACTATTTCAATTCCTTAGAAATTACACTTATACATTCAATTGGTCATGAGAATTAGTTTTAAAATTAAAGAGAAATTACATTTAGTTGTACACTCGTGTTTTGATCATGCTTGATCTAAATTGAATTTTTTTAAGAATTGATTTTACTAAATTTATAGGTTTTCTATTTAATTACCTTCAAATCGGCAGAGCAACATGGGAGCGTGAGGGGGCCATGTTTCCTTTCCCTAAAAAAGTCTTGTAAATTTTGGTTAATTATTGTTGCACACGTGACGCGCTTTATAATACACTTTCATATACACATCTTGTAATGATCTCAATTTATAACTGTGAAATCATGTTCTTATGTGTATGTACACATTGTGTAATAATCATTACTGATATATACGAACCTATAATTATATGCAGGTAGTGGTACAATTATAGGTTCATATAATTAAAAAATAAAAAAAAACTTGATTTAATTGTCGAGCTCTTTTGCTACCACAACTTTTGTCACCACAAACAAACTCACAACTTTTGTCTCAACTTGATTCACTGCCTTTATTTGTTATTTTCACTAACCAACTACATTTACAAATAATGCAGTTCTCAAAAAAAAAAAAAAAAAAAACCCATTTACAAATAATGCTAGAGCAACAACATGTACACAATTTTACTATAGCTCCACAACTCACAACTCACCACATGTGTGAGTTGTGTTAAAACTTAAAAGATGTGTTTTTGTCAATATACTAGGCATTTTTTCTATTTTTTATGTTGCAGCAAAAGTTGTGCTAGATTTTTTGTTCATTGATTGATGCAATTCCTTGGTTTTAGGAGAGAATTTAGATTTTAGAATCCCATCGGATTTCATTATCTAGTTACCCGAGACTTTTTTGATTGATTTTCTCCCCTTATTTCGGTCCTGTTCAACCGAACGGATTTACTTTTGTAAATATATAAATAGACTGAATGGGCCTTGCTTGCCCAAAACCCTAGTCCATAGCATCATCATTATTTATATTAAATAAAAGAAAACCCTAACCCCTTATGCAAGCCACTTTTGCGTTCATCTCTTTGAAGAAGTAGAACCCTGAGAGAGAGAGAGATTGGTTATTGAGAATGGAAGAAGACAGAGAAGAAGTGACGAGTTTTAAGGATTTAGGAGTATGTGAAAAATTGGTTGAAGCTTGTGATTATTTGGGATGGAAGCAATTCCTCATGAACTTGAAGGAAAAGACTTGATTGGACTTGCTCTAACTGGTTACTGGTGCCTTTGCTCTTCCCATTTTGCAGTCCCTTTTAGATTCTCCACAACCATTCTTCGCTTGTGTCCTCTCCCCAACAAGGTTTCATATTTATTTCATCCTTGGTTCTTTTTTTAATTCTTTGTTGTGTTCTATGTTCTAGAAAGAGTTTTTGAATTGATTTTGCATCTGGGTCTTTTTTGTTTTTGTTTTTCAGGGTGCTTGCAATTCAAACTGCTGAGTAGTTCGAAGCTTTAGGAGCTGGCATGGGTGTTAAGTGTGCAGTGGTGAGCCTTTGGCCTAAATTGGTTCTAAATAGGCACTATTAGCTTTCTGATTATATTTTTGGTACTCACTTTATATTGGGATTACATGATTGTAAATTCTCTTTTATAAGTCAAGTCATAATAAGTTTTATAATAGTAATAAAGAAAGTATACATGATGTGTTCCTTAAAATTACAAAGAAAAAGACTTACAAATGAAAAGAAAAAGAATCTATCAATTCTACAACTGAATTTATGATGCATGCAAACCTTGTAACTTTTAGCTTTAGGACCATTTGGAGAGAACACAATTAGAGCGGATGTTTGGGAATTTGAGTCCATCTCGATTTTTCTGGATCTGATATAATCATTATCAGCCCAAGGTCATGGGGAGGATAAGTCTTGCTGGAAGGCTTCCATTCAGAGGGGATTTGGGGCTGTATCGTTTATAAAGTCTAAACCCGGACTAGAGCAGATGTTTTCCCGTCGAAAAGTATTTGGAAGACTAAAGCTCCATCATGAGTTGCCTTTTTTTATTTTTTTTTTCTTTTCTTTGTTTGGCATCTTTTGGGAAAATCTTAACTACGGATAACTAGAGGAAAATGAACATTATTTTGGTGAGTTGGTGTTGTATGTGTAAACAGGAAGGGGAAGCAATTGATCACTTGCTTATTCATTGCCCTTTTGGCTCTTGCTAGAGAGTTGTGTGATTTGGTTTTGGCTTTAATTATTTGGGGTTCAATGGGTAATGCCTTGGGGGTTTATAAATTTACTTCCTAGTTGGCAAGGCAGATTTGGGAGACATCAGAATAGTGAGATTTGGAAAGCCATCCTTATTGCTTGCCATGGTGCCTCTAGTGGAAAAGAAACACTAGAAATTTTGAGGTGTGAATGGACCAGTCAATACATAAAACTGCAATTCCTTAGATTTATTAATGGATGATTTAGATTTATTAATGGATGATTGCATCTTGAATTTTCTCTCTCTAAGTTATTGCAATTTATAGATCATTGTAATTTTTAGAACTTAATTTGATATACATCTCGTATACATCCTGTATTCTTGGTAACGTTTATCTTAATAAAATTTCGTATTTATCAAAAAAAGATTGGATAGCTACTTTGAGTGGTCACTCTTTTTCTAGTTTGGAGGAATTTCTAGATACATGTAGCTTTAGATGACATTTGTAGCTGTCATAATACCCTTCTTATGTTCATGGGAGCATTGCCCTTTTATTTTTTGGATACAATTTTCTGTTACTTAAACTTTTAGCTTCAGGACTATGGAATGTAGTTTCTAGTTTTTGTACAACCAAAATTATACCCTAGGTTTTACAAATTTTTAACCATGCGAGAAAAAGAGAAAGAAACTATCTACCCTAATGCAAGGTAAGTCTGTAGTTCAAACCCCCTTCCCCCTCCCTCACTATCTGCTGAAATGTTGAATGCTTTAACTTCGATCAATTGAATGCCAATGAACTCTTTTAAATGGAACTTCTCCTATAATAATCGAATGAAAGGTGACAAGACCTACTGGGCCTGTGCAACTTACCAATTAAAGAAGAAAAAAAATTCCATCAAATAAATAGATTTGAAAAATGATGCTTTGTATGCTACTAGGCTCAGCATCACTGATTTTTTTTTTTTTTTGGTTTCCTCATCATATGTGGGATATTGAAAGACAAGTTTATTGATTGTATTTTTTTTTTTGTTTAAATGGTATTGATTGCTCAAATATAGTCTAATTGAAGGTCTTTTTAATATGAAAAATATGCCATAACCTGTCATTAGATGAATAACAACTAGAGTTCGGAATTGAACAATTTTGTTTACATGGAGGTGCAAAAATATATTTGGGTTCATTTCATTTGTTCTTTGATTAAATGATGTTTAACACTTTCTCAAAAAAAAAAAAAATGATGTTTAGCAAAAAATTTGTGCTAGAAATAAGTGAATCACAATTATGGGGATATTCAAGTGGTGTGTGTCCTTTTGGTTGCTAAAGGTTCTGATGTTCTGATTGTTAGGTTCAATTTGTATGATATTGTTGTTGGACATAAATTTCTTGTTAAATTTGCATTTTTGTTAGCATCAATCATTCCCTTTAATAAGCATATTTACCAAACTCTTTGTAGTTTGTTAGAGGTGTAGATATGGTCGAATAGACTATCAACCTTGCAAAACAGCCACATATTATTGTAAGTGTTTGTTTTATTGGCTGAATGGTTTGATATCTTTGGTTTCTTAAAATTTGCACAAGGGTATAAAATGTGGATAACTGGGAATGTGATTTTTTGTTTTTGGTTTTCCATTTTGATAATGTTGGATTGTCAACTTACATGGGAATCTACAATTGTTTGTTGTCTTTCATAACATTTTCTCAGTTTTGTAGTTTTACTACTGTGGCTTTTGCATTGAGTATTGCTGAAAGAATCCAACCCAATTAACAGGAATAATGTTGGAAGTAATTTTGATGATTATGGTATTGATTCATATGACTTCAAAAATGCTTATGATTTGGAAGAAATTTTGAAGATTATGATAAATTTGATACATGTTGAATGACTTCATCCATGCTCCCATTAATGGGTCTCCTTAAGTGATGTAACAGCCAAGAAGATTGGAGAAATTAATGTAACATATGAAGATTATTATTTCATGAAACTGTGCTTTTAGTTCAAATTGTTTCTCCCTAAAGCCACCATAATTGAAAGGGGTAGTGTCTTAGCAATATCCTTCTTAAGCTGAACTTGCCTCAAGGTTGGGCCTATAATCAATTTTATGGTAGGCCCCATGGACATCTGGATATGATATGATGAGATTGCATTGGTGCAGCCGTGCAGGTATGGTTTCAAACAAGGACAATGGCTTGGTTGTGGCCTTGACTAGCTCCAATGCATTGGCTTTGGCTGCAATTTGGTCTCTTCTTAGATGTACCTTATAAATCCAGGCATAAACTTGAACGGGTTATGCATTGCTTGACTTAGTTTTTGCCGCCAAGGTTGTGACTTTGGATTGAATTGGTATGGGTCATGGTATGTTGTGATTTTATCCTTATTTGAGCATAACTAGTGGTAGATGTTGTGCTGTCTTTGTTAACCTCTAATAACTTTTCCTATCTGAATGTACATTGATGAGGTATAATTAGTTCTAGTTCTTTTATCTGAAATTAGGTTTTGGCTTTAGAGCTGCCTTTTTTTTATTTATTATTTATTATTTATTATTTTTTACTGTAATTAGTTTGGTATTGGTTTTGTGTTCTCCTGTATGTGGGTTGTGTTGCTTATAGTTTTTTGTTTTTGTTTTTGTTTTTTTTTTCTCTCTCTCTCTAAATTACTTAACTAAAAATAAAGTCATTTGTATTTGATCTTTAATTTTGCATTTAAGATAAATTACTTGGCTATCTTTACTTGACAATAAACTTGTTAGCTAAACCAATAGGTAGTTTTTTTTTCCCCTGAGAACACAGGTACTTGGTACTTCTCTTTTAAAACATTTATTGATTTTAATAACAGAAAAGAATCTTTGGTACTGCCAATGAGCTCCAGCTCAACAAGCACCTCCTCCCCTTGTAAGTGTTAGGTGGAGAGTGAGGTCTTGGGTTCATAACCCACTAGGTGCATGCATAACTTACCTATAAAAGAAAAAAAAAGGAATCTTTAGTTCTTGTGTGATGCAACTTAGTCACTAACTTGTTTGTTTGGATTGAGGGAAAGGGACAGGGAGTAGAGTAGAGTCGAGTAGAATTGGCCCAAAATTAGCCTATTTTCAATCAACTCTACTCTACTCCCCTCCAATTCCCCTCCCTCCCCCATCAATCCAAAAAGGCCCTTCATGTTTACCACAAGCTCTGTCCTATCTAAAATATTGTATGCAGACTTGTCAGTTGCCATGGAAGGTCCATTGAATTTATTTCAACTTCTTCTTTTTTTTTTTTCTTTTTTTTTTTCTTTTTTTTTTACAGAAAAAGGTAAGAGGCATATTAATAAAAACAAAACCAGAGAAACAAAGCTATAAGGGTGGGTCCCTCTGACCACACTCCCATCTGACCTTACAACAAGAAGATTAAAAAAAATAAGACATCAGCACAGTGACCTTACAACAACAAGATTAAAAAAATAGGACAACAGCACAGTGCCCACATAAATAAAAGAAAGTATACAAAAGGTGCTATTTTACGTGCCCACATGAATAGCACAGTGCTCAGAGACCATGCAGGCTACGTGCTAGCCGTTGGTAGTCATTCAAAAGTGAGGTTGCACCCTTGAGGATTGCATGGGGAGGAGTTTGGATTACTTTAAAGTGCATTCGGTTCCAAGCATTCCAGATGGACCATGCCACCATGGCCCACGTCTCAAGGTCTCTTTTAGGCAGCTTCTCCATCAACGAACGGGTTAGGCTAAGGAACGACTGGGCCGAGGTATCACATTTCTACAGCTTCCCCCTAACAAGTGGCCAAACATTGCGTGCTAGCGAGCATTGCCATAATAAATGGATGGCAATCTCATCCTGTGCTCCACATATACGCACATTAGGTTAATGGGGACCCTCCTACGAGCTAGGCAAACACGAGTGGGTAGGATGTCCAATGTAGCCCGCCATACGAAATTTTTTACTTTGGGTGGGATGGGTAGCTTCCACAGCCTGTTCCAGACCCGTTTGTCATCTCATGCCCTAGAGTGTTCACCACCTGACCCCTGCTTCAACCGAAGGGCTACATGGTAAGCCGTTCGAACCGAGAACGTGTTGGACTTGTTTTCATTCCATACCATCTTATCCCGAGCCTCCACATTCCCCAAATGAATCTTTAGCACCTCTTCCCTTGACTGTGGTAGGAACCATGAGTTGACCTTTGCCCTATCCCACTAATTGGTGTGTGGGTCTATAAAATCATTCACTTTTAGTGACAAGTCCACAGCTTCTCGGAACTTTGGGGGGTGAGGTAGCCATTTATGGCTTTGAATGCCAACTGTTCGCCTGTTCCCAATACTCCATATTGATCCCTCTCTTAGCAACTCCCTAGCACTGAGTAGGCTACGCCACACGTAAGAGGGGTTGCTCCCTACCTCTACCTCCATGAATGAGCATGTGGGGAAGTATCTTGCTTTGTAGACTTTGTAGAATAGAGAGTGAGTCAACTGCCACGCCTGTTTTGCCAACATTGCAAGGTTAAAAGCGTGAATGTATTGGAACCCTATTCCTCCTCTATCCTTTGGAGTACACAGCTTAGCCCAGTTTATCCAATGAATTTTCCGTTCGTTACGGGTCTAACCCTACCAATACTTAGCCAAAATTGAGTTCATGCCATCACAAACTACTCTAGGAATTTTGAAAATGCTCATGGAGTATGTAGGGATGGCTTAGGCCACCATTTTAATAAGAACCTCCCTCCCGGCTTTGGATATGTTCTTTTCTTTCCACCCCATCAGTTTTTTGGTAACCCTTTCCTAGAGTTCTTTGAAGGTGCTCACTTTTGATTTTCCCCCCACCATGGGCAGCCCAAGGTATTTCTCACAGTTAGATATTACCTGTGCATCAAATAAAATTCGTATCACTTCCTGGGTCTCTTGGAAAGTGTTACAGATAAAAAGCAACGTACTTTTCTGCCTGTTAATAGCTTGCCCCGACGCTTGTTCATATTGAGTGAGCAAGTTCAGCAACTGGCGACACTCTTCAGTTTTGGCTTCACAAAACAGCAGATAATCATCGGCAAACATAAGGTGTGAAATGCGCACACCCCCATGGCATGAGAGAAGTCCTTTCATATGTTGGGCATCGGTTGCTTATTTCAACAAGGAGGAGAGCCCCTTGGCACAGAAAATGAATAGGTACGGGGACAGCAAGTCTTCCTATTTGATGCCTCTTAAGGGAGTAATGTAGCCCCACGGTTCGCCATCAATTAGAACCAAGTATGAGGCTGATCACATAGTCAACATTGCCAAGTGCACCCATTGCTCTGGAAGCCCTAATCTCAACATGATTCTTTCAAGGAACTCTCATTCCACCCTATCATAAGCCTTGCTAATATCTAGCTTGACTGCCATGTGCCGAACCTTCCCTCTTCTTCTATTCCGCATCCTATGCAACATTTCAAATGCAACCGTAGTGTTGTCAGTGATGAGTCTATCAGGCACAAATGCACTTTGCTGGTCGGAGATGACATTAGGTAGTATGGGTTTCACGCGGTTCGCAAGAACCTTAGAAATAATTATTGACACTAAATTACCCAAAATAATAGGTCGATACTCCGTAATATATTGTGGATTATTCTTTTTGGGAATTAACATTATATGGGTATAGTTCATCTTATGTAAGTACCTCCTTGAGTGTAGCACCGAAAACACCGCTGCGGTGACGTCATGCCCCACAATGTGCCAATATTTTTGGAAGAAGAAAAGGGACATACCGTCTAGTCCGAGTGATTTAGATGGGTGCATTTGGAAGAGGACCACCCAAACTTCCTCCTCTGTATATGGTTGTACCAAGCTCTCTACTATCCCCCCTGTCACTACTCTGTCAACTACATTCAGCACACCCTCCATACTAAGATTATTTGAAGCTGTAAACAAACTTTTATAGTATTCCTTTACAGTAGTTGCTATCCTTTCCATGTCCGTGCACCACTTCCCATTTATATTGTGTATCCCCTCAATGGTATTCTTTCGATGTCGTTGGCTTGCTCTTTGGTGGAAGAACTTTGTATTCTTGTCTCCTGCGGGGAGCCAGATGGACCGAGAGTGCTGCCACCAAAAAACCTCCTCATGGTGTAGTAGCTCATTAAGTTCTCTCCTAACTTCATTTATTCTCTCCAAATTATCTCCATATCTTGCTACCATCAGCTCCTCTAGCTCCCCTTGCTTTGAGTTTATTCGGTCTCGAGTATTCCCCCATTGCGTTTCTGCTCCATTCTACCAAGTCCATCCGACACCTTTTGATTTTGTTGAAGAGGTAGAACATGGGACTGCCAAGAGGTTGGTTTTGCATCCAAGAAGACCATATCCGATCCTCACACTCAGGGTGGGTTGCCCACTTCTCTTCAAAACGATGCATCTTTCTTTTTGCGGCGACGGTGCACTTGGATGGGTTCAATATTCAGCACTATGGGGTCATGGTCTGAATAGGCAGCTGTCGCATGAATTACCTTCATCTAAGGGTAGAGCTCGCGCCATTCCTCTGAAGCACAAGCTCTATCAAGTCGTTGTTCCACAAGAGCATCCCCGTGTCTACCATTCCTCCAAGTGTACTTGTACCCTTGAAAACCCAAATCCATTAGACCACATTGTAGGAGAGTATTCTGAAACTCCAACATGGGCTGTAATGGTTTTGGGGTTCGGCTATTTCTTTCCTCTGAGCTCACAATTTCGTTAAAATCACCTAAGCACAGCTAGGGGAGTGAAACCCGAACCCTAAGGTGCCTCATCAATCTCCACGTTTCACTTTTTAACCTTTCCTCGGGATGGCCACACACCCCTGTCAACCGCCAGAGAGCCTGCAACGGCAAAGAAACAACAATGTCAATGTGGTTAGGAGAGTAGGTTTGGGTATTAACCACCGCCTCATTTTTCCAAAGCAGAGCAAGACCCCCACTTCGTCTCATACTAGGTACACAGAGCATCAACGAGAAGTCAAGTTCTGTTTGTACTAATTTGATCTCATTTACTGTCAACTTTGTTTCCATGAGGAATAAAATCATGGGTCCTTTTTTTCTTATCAGGTCGGTAAGTACCTAAACTGCCCGGCGGTTCCCAAGCCCCCAACAGTTCCAACCTATAATGATCATGGTGACCAGCGGGGTTGGGAAGCAGCCACCGCCATTGAGCAAGTTGGGTTAGTTTTGCCGGCCAAACCCTTGTGCCTTTTGTGTATTGCCATGTTAACATTAGTTGGATCCTTAGGTTGGTCCCTTTTTGCTCTCTTGTTTCCTACCCGAACCAGTGGGTCCATGGACGTATCCCTCTCTTCTTTGCTTTGAGTCCGGTTTATTTTTTTCCACATAGCCACTGTTGGTGTAATATTATTTTTATCGGGTCCCGCCTCCTATGCATAGTTACGTGAGGCTGCATGTTGCTTAACTTCTCTCACGTGAGCTTCTTTTTGGACAGGCACGTGACCTTCTTGAAATTCTTTAACTTAACTTAATTCTTTAAGTTTCAATTTGGTATAATGCAATGAATTTGATTAGTCAATTTTTCTGATTATTTTTTTGTTCAGTTGTTTAATTGGCTTCTCATTTTACACCCTTCCCCTTCCTTTTTTTTTTTTCTTTTTAAATTATTATTTCATTTCTTTGTACGTTGGAACACTTGGAGGTGTTGTTGATCATATTTCCAACATGAATGGTTTTTCCCTCCACACATTGAAGTATTTGGTATGGTTCTTATGTCATGTCAGCTATGCAGTTTGCTTTTGTATATAGATGCATGTTGGGTATGTACAAGGGCGTAGCCAGGAATAACTTCTTTGGGGGGGGGGGGGGGCCGGGTTGTAACAAAGATATACTAAATATAATTCTTAAGTCTATTGGATACAAAATTATCAACTTTCATATATCATCATATAGTTGAACATTAATAAACATGAAAAACTGTCTAGTTCAATGTAGACATACAAAAAAGAACATTCACATCAAATCGTGCCTGACGACGATTTTTCATGGAATAAAATTCATCCATTATCATCTCTACAGTGAAATTCCCTGCAATTTCCTTCTCTATATAAACTATCATATTATCTGCCAAAAGCTCATCTTCCATTCTATTGCGAAGTCTTGTTTTTAACAACTTCATAGCTAAAAAAGCTCATTCTGTAGTTGCTGTAGAAACTGGAAGGGTCAACACAAGACAAATAAGTGTATCAATCAAAAAATAGATTATAGACTTTCCTGAAATTTTTAACCCCCTACATAGCTCGGAAATTGTACTCATATTCTGAAAATCTAGATGTTTTATCACATCAAGCTCACAATGTTGCAATTGAGACTCCAAAAGTTCTTGTTCATGTTCAGTGAAATCTTGAGGATAATATTTCTTAACCAAATTGAATATATCAACAATTTTGAATAATCTAAAAGCATCCTTGGGATTTAAAGCTGAACTAAGAATGACAAGTTCCGTTGTTAGCTCACAAAATCTACTTTTCAATTCTTGCAATTGAAAGTCTATTGCAACTGTAAATATGCCAATTCTAAAATGATGTTCCATTGTTAAATCTTCATCTTGACGACGATATCTACCTCGACCTTTAGTGTAACGAGCATTTATATTAGGAATATCAATTTCATGTTGCTCACAAAATGATATAATACTAGCAAGTAAAGGCTCCCATCCATCATCTCTCAAATTTTGAATAAGTGATTTTGTAGTTGAAACTAAATGCATGGCACTTAAAAGGTCTTGAGAATGTTGTTGCAAAGCTTGACAAAGAACATTAGTAATTCCCATTATCTCTTTCATCAAATGCAAGATTAAAATAAATTCGAATGATGTTAATACCTGATAAGCTCCCTCGGTATCACCGCGTTGTTTATAGTTAGCCCCTTCCTCAGAGATAGTGTTGATAACTTTGCAAGTAGCATCAAACATTTTAATCAAACTACAAATAGATTGAAAATGAGATCCCCACCTAGTATCTCCAGCTCGTTGCAAAGTACCAATCTAGTTTGCACCTCTTCCAGTCTCAATTTCATTAGAAGCAATCATATTCTCAACTTGTTCTGCTTGAGCATGTTGCAATTCATCATTACGCTTACTAGAACCAAAAACAATATTGATAATATTAACCAAATGATCAAAGAACTGATGAACATCTTTTATTTCTCTAGATGCTGTAACTAGAGCTAATTGCAACCTATGAGTCATACAATGTACATAATAAGTATATGGGCAATCTTTAAGAAAAAGAGCTTGTAATCCATTCCATTCACCACACATGTTACTAGCCCCATCATATCCTTGACCTTGAATATTTTCAATGTGGAGGTTGTAATAAGAAAGGACAGCACATATCTCATTCTTTAAAGTCAACGCAGTAGTGTCTCTAACATGCACAACATGAAAGAAACGCTCTTTAATGAAACATTGTTTATCAACAAACCTCAAAATGATGGCCATTTGCTCTCTCTTCGACTCATCCCGAGCTTCATCAACAAGAATGCAAAATTTTGCATCCCCAATTTCTTCACGAATAGCATTTCGCACATTGCTAGCAAGAATATGCAAAATCTCCTTTTGAATTGTGGGTCATGTATATTTGGCATTTCCTGGAACCTTTTCCAAGACAACACTAGCTACTTTGTCATTGAAAGTTGATGTGAATTTTACCAATTCAATAAAATTACCTCTATTTTTTGAATCAAGGCTTTCATCATGACCTCTAAAAGCACAAGCTTGGAATGCTAGCCATCGAGCACACTCTATTGAGGTTTTGAGCTACAACTGATTATTCTCTAATTCTTTTGACGTTTGTTTCTCAATTAGCTTGTGAATATGTCGTGAATAATTCTTTAAATCCTCGCAACATTTCACAGCAATTTTATGTGGGGAGTTTTGATCATTCCTTACATGACGAATTAAAGGACAATTCATTCCATCTTTCACCTTTTTCCAATTATTAAAACCTGTTCAAATGAATGCATTTGATCCGGGACGACTTATTGGTTTCTTACTAAAAAGGTAGCAAGGTAGACAATATATCGCATCCATTGAAGATGAGTATTCCAACCAATCCTTATGTGATGCAAACCATAAAGGTTGAAATCGACGACGATGAGTATTATCATTGTATAGATAGTCTATATTTTTAGGTTGATATGGATTTTCTTTGAGATAAGCTCGTCGGATTTCATCTTGTTTGTTGATAGGGAATTCACATATTTGTTTACGTGATCCTGGATCACGATCTATTTCTTCAGATTGAATTCTTGAACATTTGGAGGGGTGTTCATCAGGCATTGAAGTGTCAACATTTGTTTCTACAGCCACAGGTGTCCTAATTTCTGAATTGCTAATATCTTTTTTCTTAATGAATGCATCAATTATTTTTCGTTTGCTCATAATTCTTTTAGCTTTAAGAATATGACTCAAAAATTAACCTGAAAAGAACTTTAAAAAATAAAATTTTAATTATAAATTTTTACATAGTTATATGGATGTTATTCATACTAAAAAAACAAAAAAAAACAAAATTTTCATTATAATTTAAATAGTCAACCCATCAATCATCATCATTCCTATTATTAAAATTTTCCTGTATTTTAATTTTTGTTAATACAACTTTAATTAATAATAACCCCTCAAACAAAAACAAAAATTAAACACACAAATATTTGTACACAACATAAACCGAACAATTTAACAACTCCCACAGCCACATGATATCTAACTAATAAAAAATAGGTAATAAATCAAAATAATTTTACCTTAGAAACTTTGTGTTCACAGAATCACAAAGTGCAAAAATGGGTGGGCCGTGTGGCAATTCTTATTGCCTACAATTGTAGATATTCTTCCCTTCAAGACTCATCAGTCATCACAAACAATCTCCTTATCTCCATCCCCATGCCTTCAATCATATATTTCTCTAAAAATCTATGAAAATATAAAGAGCATGTGAATATTTAGGTGTAGATAGTTGAGAAAATAAAAAAAAGACACTGAAAATATATGAAGGTCTAGTGCTTAAATAAGAAAAGAAAACTCACCAGGCAGTCACCAAGTTCCAAATCCTGAAATTTGAATGCTGAGTGATTTGTTTTAGAAAGCAAGAAGAAAGAAAAAATTGGTCAGGATTTTTTTTCGGACTGGAGGACTGATGCTACTAAGTTTGGGGGCTGGTAGGCGGTACCAGTGGGAAGTGTATCATAGAAGACAAAGAAAAGAAAAGAATAAGAAGTAAAGTGGGAAGTGTATCACAGAAGACAAAGAAAAGAAAAGAATAAGGGATTCTGTGGGGACTGTGGCGTGGGTTTTTGAGATGGAGAAAGTGTAGTTTTGTTGTTATGTGTTTGGATTTTAGTATTTAAATGTTAGTGGGCCAACTTTGTGTTTTTTTTTTGGATTATGAGAGGCCTAAAACTAAAGGTGGGGGGCCTGGGAGAATAGAGGCCTAAAACTAAAGTTGGGAGTGGGAGAAATAGTGGGGATATGGGGGGCCTGGATGTCCAACAGTGGGGGGGCCCAATCAATTTTCATACCTACTCTGTTGGACTTTTTTTTTTTTTTTTTTTTTACAGAGGCCACGGCCCCCCCAAGGGGGAACGTGGCTCCGCCCCTGGGTATGTATTTTTTTTTTTTTTGGGATAAGTAATGATATTTTATTAAAATAAGTTGTAGGAACTTATAAAAAAAAATTCTTTTTCCGTTCCAAAAAATAAGTTCTTTTACCTTTAAATAAGTTATGGTAGGCTCCATGTGTAATTAATGAAAATGCATATCAACTCCAAGGGTTGGTCTAGTGGTTCCCAAGGCCTCATGGGATCTTGGGTTTAAAACTCCTAGTAAGCATCTTAGAGCCACCCACAAGGGACTCCTTCCTGTAATTATTGTAATTACTTAGTTTGTGTGGGATGGGGGGTTACACACTCCTAAAGGAATAGCCAAGTGGTCAAAGAGTTTTGAATACCCATGTTTACAAAAAAAATAATAATGATAAGGGTCCTATTAACGGGTGCCCTTAGGACATTTGTTAATGGTCTATTTTAAGAAACTTTTAATACTACTTTCATAGGAAATATAAAAAGTTGTAAAAAAAGTCAATTTTTTTCTTCTTTTCTCATAAAATGTTTCTAAAATTATTTGTTAAACCAATGCCCTCAGGATATTCGTTAACTTTTCCCTAATAATAATAATAATAATAATAATGAAAATACATATATTCTAACCTTTTAGGATCAAGTCATTCTACGGTACCCCTCATTTATTTTGGGGGGTACGATACCCACCTATATCTCAACCATGCATTCTAATACTTTAAATCTTGACCACTTAAATAATTTAAGTGGTTTACCATTTACAGATAGAATAGGTTAAGGTATAAGTAAAAAAAAAAATCTTTGTTTCTCTCTCGTTCTTTCAACTTTGCTCCCCTTTTCCTATCAAAAAAAAAGAAAAAAAAAAGAAAAAAAACTTTACTCCTCTTCGCTGATCTTCACCACGTTTGCCCCCCAAATCTCAGGTAACCATTTTTTTGAATTTTATCCTATAGGTTTGTGCTTTTGAATGGTGGGTTCAAACATTTTTTTTTTTCTCTATTATTTATGTTGGGCCTATTTGAGAGATTTTCTTTCATCTAGGAATTTTGGAGCACTAACATTGGGAAAGTTGTGAAATTTGAACTGAAACTTCCTATTTGGTAGATTCGAATTGAAAATTTAACCATTTTCTTCGATTTCCCCCCAATTGTAATTTGTAACCCATATGAAATTTGCCCACTAAAATATCCTTTAGCAAATGTATAATGTGAAACTTATAGAGATTTTGATTTTGGTTTTAGTTCTTGACAATGGATACCTCTGATTCCTTTTTGTTGTTGTAGTTACCTTTGATTCCTAACATTACAACTACTGTATCCAAACATAAAAGGGGAATCTGAATATGAAATCAAGAATTTTTCCTTTATAAGTTGGATACAAATACAAATATACAATCTGATAAACTTTGACTGAAATTAGTAACACTTATTTTATTTTTAAATGTTACCAGATCCTTATTGAGATGTATCAAAGCTGCTATTCAACTGTTGAGGCTCCTTTTCTTTGTTTTTTTGGTTGATGAGCTTGATTGTTCTCCTTGTTCGTAGCTAGGATTTTGTGTTTCTCAATTATCTGAACTATATATAGTAATACTATTGGATTATAAACCTCACTGGATATCTTTTTTTCTTTCTTTCTTGTTTTTGAAAGGTGGTAGTCCTTTCTATTATGTTATCAAAAAGCTTATTGTTCGGATGTATTGAATTTCCTTGTACAAATTGTTTCAACTTGGATCATTGCCTACCATTTATGCATCCAAAGGGAATTTTATTTGTTTTACATTTGAAGAAGAGGCTACAGGTTCAATTTCCCACTAAAGCAAAAAGTTTGGAATTGCATATTTGTGTTTTTTTTTTACAACCCTTTTATTGCTCAAGAGGATTACTCATATGTAGAGAGCAATGTTGTTTGTGTAGGATGCAAATTCTACCAACTAAGTGTTACGTGGCAAGATAAGGCAGCTTGAAAAAATGCATTCTTCTGTCAGCAAATGAGAACATTGAAGAAGTCGTGAATGATTGTAAAAGCATTCTCTAATTTTTGGGACAATGCTAGTACTTTACCTGGTGAAGTGGAACAACCCCAGAAAACATTCCCAAAAGCATTGTTTTCTGCTGAGTTGCTTACTTGTTTGGTTTACTTGATTCCTCTCCTTGTTGCAATTGGGCTATACCTCTAGATCAAGAAGATTGGGTGATGGGTATTTTGTTGATGTTGCTGAAATAATTGCTGGGAAGTGGTTGAAAGTTTGGATTGAAATTGGTTCAGTTTTATTAGTTATTGGATTTGAGCAGTTGTGCATACCAACTTCTAGGAATGTCAAATTTAGGATTTTACCACAAATTTTTGGGGTAAGATCCACTTGGTTAATACACCTTGGGTGCGAATTTTGCTCTCAACATTGATTACACTTGCAGTTGCTTACATGAGTTTTGAAGACATAATATCTTCAGTGAATTTCTTGTATAGTTTAGGGATTTTATTGGAATTTGCATCTTTTCTTTGGTTGAGGAGGAAGTTACTCACAGTGAAGAGGCCCTTTGTAGTTCCCATGGGGTTACCTTGGCTGGGAATTATGTGCTTGATTCCATCTGGGTTTTTGCTCTATGTAATGGCAGTGGCTACAAAAACTGTCTATTTGGTAACTATTCTGCTTACACTGGCTGGGATTGCTCGGTACTTCTTGATGAATTTTTGTGAGTCCAAAATGTGGCTTGAGTTCAACAATGCTGGAGAAAAGTTGGAAGATCAGGATTTGAACTAGGCTGATAATTACTGGCTATGAGGATATTGATATATTGTATCTTTTTTTTTTTTTTTTTTGGCTAAGAAAGTTTTGTAAACACTGTTTGCAAAAGAAATGGATACTTTGATTTTATTGTTGGTTTCCATAAAGGGTAACAATTATAAAACAATTCAATTTACAAAGGACATTTTGTACAGTTATACTCTTGATTAATCAGGTGAGGCACATTGAGCTTATGATGTGGATGTAGTGGGTTTTAAAACTTCAATAGCCTTATATTTTATTCAGGCATTTATACTGTCACATAAAGAACATGTGATATCAATCATTAACAAGTGTTTTCCTTTGATGCAAAATTTAGTCTAGAACTACAAGATATGTCATATGCCTCCAGTGATCATAGTATATACAATGTAGAATTCAGAACCTGATATTGCATTCAAACAAGTTAATATGAAGAGTTTATTATGAAGATATTATAGAGAGACATTAGAAAGATTTACAAATGAGGCTGATGTTTTGAATTAGTTAATTTGCCAAGTATATTGGAACAAGAAGGCTGAATATTGACTCCATAATGGTGGGATAGCTACATTTGAAATGGTTAGAATGTATCTAGTACCACGTTATTTAAAATTTGAAGACGTGCCATAGGGTCTTTCTTCATTATTGCACACTTGTTATTGTATATAGTCCACACACATCATCTATTTTATGTATTAAATTAATGTGGACATGCTTAAAAAATGTGATAATGTGTCTGAAATTATGGACATATGGATTTCGCATCCGAGACATAGGGCTGTAAACGAGCCAAGTTTTGCCCAGTAGTGTGTATTTGAGCTTGGCTCGTCAATAAAAATCAAATGCTCAAGCTTGGCTTGAGCTTGAGACAAGCCTAAAAACAGTTGGGGCTCATTGATGCAGATGCAAGTTTTCCCTTTCTAGCTTCTCACTATCACTCACTAACAGATATTTCGGTGAAACCTTGCATGTTCATGCATGTCAAATTTTTTTGCTTGGGCTCGATTTGTTTATTTAACGAGCCTAAAACTAAGCCTCAAGCTTGGCTTATTTAAAATTAAGGCTTTAGTTGAATGCCAGAAAATACCAACTTATCTATGTTTTGGCAATGAACTTTGAGAGAGTAACTTGTGCTTAATTATTGAAGAAATGTTAATCATGGATTCCTTATTGTTTCTTTACATATATAAAAAAAAAAATTAATGCTTCTCATATAATAATTTCTCATATTATAATTGCTCTATTTTTGAATGATAAAAAACCAGTCTCCCTTTCAAAAAAAAAAGAAAAAAAAAGAAAAGAAAAAAAGACAATTCACTAAATCGCTAAAGATAAACATTGAATCTCCCATTCATTAAAAATAAAAACAATTCACTAAATCATAAACAATCTCTCAGTCATTATTTTATACAAATCACTGTCATTTGAGTGACACTCGAAAATAATCATGTAGTGGAATTTTTCTAGCATTTTCTATAATTTTGGAACGTTCATTTTCTTTTGAAAGCACTAGATTTAATGCTAACTTGTATTGCAAATGTACTAACCAATTCTCCTACAAAAATTAGACACCGTTCATAAAGAAGCAATTTAAATAAATTATAGGAAAACTGTAAAATTTACTTCCAATAAATATATTATCAAAAAGGTTAGATTCTCTTTGATAAATTTTTTATTTATGAATGTGTTTAATAATATACATGCAGCAATCATACCTGAAATATGAAAATAGTTAAAATTTAAAAATTTTAAAGATTCACTCAATAGTTATCCATATGTGCAAATCTACAATTTATTACATACCCATTATTTTTTATAGGATTCGAGGTGGGTGGTTTCAAAGGAAATTTGGTAATACTATCAGTAAGTTGTCTTTCTCCAAATAACTTAATAACTTATCAAGGTCTGTTACCTATTGCAAAGTGAAATTCAAAGCAATTATTAAGTACAAAACTTAACAAAATCACATATCAAAATTATTATTGAGTACAAAGAGAGAGAAACAATACCATTGTTTGCACGTGTTTTGTTCGCATGTCTTGCCTAGTTGTGCTTGGCAAAGAGTCCAATATATGTATACATCTTTTTGAACTAAAGTCAACGACACATAAGTACTAGTGACTATTATTGTCATTCATAAGGATATAAATCTACAAGCACAAATAAACTATGTATTAGCATGTGTTAATGTAAAATACACAAGTGCGTTGAGTAAAATTACATGTTCACAAAACATCAATTTTGACATATACTTGTCATCATCCCTATATGTATTTTTAAACAATTCCAGTGTGGGATTGCCATCTTCATCAATTATTTTTTGCTACAAACATATATATAAAGAAATAAGTAAGTAAAAAAATGACTTCAGTGGTGGGCCCAAATTAAAAGTACATTCAGATGTGATATTGGTACTACCCAATGTGACGACAGAACTGTCAAATATGAGAAGGAAAAAAAAAAGAACCACTAAATGTGACAAAAGTACTATCAAATTTGATATTGGTATTGCCAAATATGACAATGGAACCATCAAATGTGAGAAAAAAAAAAAAGGAACCACAAAATGTGACAAAAGAACAGTCACATGTAATATTGGAACTGCACAATATGAGGATGAGATCGTCAAATGTGAGAAAAAAATAAATGAACCACCAAGTGTGACAAAAGTACAATCATATGTGATGTTGATATTGCACAAATGCACAATGTAAGGATGGAATCGTCAATTGTGAGGAAAAAAAAAATAAGGGAACCACTAAATGTGACAAAAGAATTGTCAAATGTGATGTTGGAACTGCACAATATGAGAATGAAACTATCAAATGTGAAAAAAAAAAAAGGGAACCACCAAATGTGACAAAAGAACTGTCACATGTGATGTTGGAACTGCACAATGTGAGGATGAAACCGTCAAATGTGAGAAAAAAAATAAGGGAACCACCAAATGTGACAAAAGAACTGTCACATGTGATGTTGGAACTGCACAATGTGAGGATGAAACCGTCAAATGTGAGAAAAAAAAATAAGGGAACCACCAAATGTGACAAAAGAACAGTCACATGCGATGTTGGAACTGCACAATGTGAGAATGGAATCGTCAAATGTGAGGAAAAAAAAAGAGAACCACCAAATGTGACAAAAGAACAGTTATATGTGATGTTGGAACTGCACAATGTGAGAATGGAACCGTTAAATGTGAGAAAAAAAAAGGGAACTATCAAATGTGACAAAAGAACGGTTATATGTGATGTTGGAACTGCACAAAATGAGAAACCACCAAATATGACAAAAGAACAGTTATATGTGATGTTAGAACTGCACAATATGAGAAACCACCAAATGTGACAAAAGAATTGTCACATGTGATATTAGAACTGGACAATGTGAGGATGAAACAATCAAATGTGAGAAAAAAGCAAGGAAACCACCAAATGTGACAAGAGAACTATCACATGTGATGTTGGAACTGCACAATGTGAGAATGACACTGTCAAATGTGAGAAAAAAAAAAGGAACCACCAAATGTGACAAAAAAACTATTATATATGATGTTGGAACTGTATAATGTGAAGATGAAATCGTCAAATGTGAAAAAAGAAATAAGAGAACCACCAAATGTGACAAAAGAATAGTCATATGAGATATTGGAATTGCACAATGTGAGGATGGAACCGTCAAATGTGAAAAAAAAAAAAAAAACCACCAAATGTGACAAAAGAACTGTTACATGTGAATTGTTACATGCGATGTTGGAACTGTACAATGTGAGGATGAAACTATTAAATATGAGAAAAAAATAAAGGAACCACCGAATGTGACAAAAAAACTGTTACATATGATGTTGGAACTGTCCAATGTGAAGATGGAACCATCAAATGTGAAAAAAATGTAATCTGATATAGCAGGTTATTTACTAGTGGGTACCGTACCGCTTTTTTTTTAGGGAGGTACGGTAGAATCACCTTTTAGGATCATATGACAATTGAGTAAAATAAATGCACATTACTTGTTATGTATTTAATTTTTTTGTTGGGATGAGTTTAAGTTATATGTGGTGTAATTCTTTACATTGTTACACCGCATAAAATCTTAACATTAAGTTGTCATTTTGACAAATCTACCATTGAATTATGTTAACTCGGCATACCCTTAATACTTGCAAAATATCAAGATATTAAGAGATTAAAATAATAAATATTTCATCTATAAAATAATAAGAGATTAAAAAAAAATATCTACCTCAAAACATGATGAAGTTTGCTACTCTGCCAGACAATTGCTTTGGTAGTGGTGGTGGCTTATTTAATATCCTAAACACATAGATGTCTATATTTTTTTATTGTCTAGAACCGATAAAAAACAACTCGTAGGGCCACCTTGGTGTTGCCTAGTCTATGCATTCTTTGCTATAAGTTGCATGATTGGGTTACACTTAGCAGGTTCTAGATGAGGCTGATAGGTTGTTGAATGAGGAATTCGAGGAATCAGTTGATGAAATTATGAAGGTTATACCACGTGAATGGAGAACATATCTATTTTCTGCCACTATGACTGAAAAGGTGTGTATTTAAATATCCTGTTGCAGTTAAAAGGTATATCTTTCATTAGGGATGTACCTTTTCAATTGGTTATTACGGTGGATATTTGCTACATATGTGCTTTATATTTATCGTGAATCCTAGTTATTCTGCTTCTTGAAACCATGGTTTTGAAACCCGGATCGGACCGTACAGTCCGACCGAAAAAATCGTGAACCTTCCACCATCACGGTTCTTTTAGGCGTAAGAACCGGTCTCTGCCCAAAAAGCAGGGAACCGTCCAAACCGCGGTTCAACCGCACGGTTCTGAGGACCGGATTCCGACCGCTTCTCACGGTTCCTTTGAATCTGAACCTTACAAAAAAAAAAAAAAAAAAAAAAAACAAAAGAAAAAGAAAACGTCTGATCTGACCCAGAAAACATTTGATCTTTGTTTCAGTCTCTTTGCTTCTCTCAATAAACGTCTCACATAATCCAAACACAAAACACAAAACAAAATCCAATTCTTACAATAAAGTTGAATCAGAACAAGCAAATATGAAAAAAAAGAAAGAAAAAGGAAGAACAATCTGATCTGACCCAATCTGGTGGTGGGGAGGAGGACGAACGGCGGTGGGGCGGCGGACGAGGCCTTCGATCTCCACCGGCCTTCAATCTCCACGATCTCCATCGGCCTTCGATCTCCACCGGCCTGTTCGATCTCCACGATCTCCATCGGCCTTCGATCTCCACCGGCCTGTTCGATCTCCACCGGCCTTCAATCTCCACGATCTCCACCGGTGCCGCTTCAAATTCTCCTCTCTCTCTCTCTCTTCTCTTCACTCTGATGAGAATATGTTTTTTTTTTTTTTTGAGAAAGCCTGATGTAGGATAAGTGATACTGTGAAATAAATGTGAGGTTGAGAGTTGTAATAAATTGGCCCGTATGAAAATGTGTGGTGGTCTTTATCCCAATTTTTTTTTTTTTTTATGTAATCGGTGTGGTTTTTTTTTTTTTTTAAATTCAAAAGTGTGATATTTAATATTAAGAAATGGCAATTAAGAAATACTACCACAATATTTTCACAACAAATTTTAAGTAATAGATTGTTATTAGCTAATATTGGTAAGTAAAAAAATAATTTCAGTAGTGCGTTCAAATTAGAACTAGTAACAATTTTTCACATAAGATTTTGATATGATTCTTGTAAAAATATTGCGACAAATATTGTGGATATAACATCACAATTCTTTCTTCATCTGCTTTTGTTTGTATTGCTTTTTTATCTCTTCCTTTAATTTCATTCACTTTTGTTTCTAGTGCTTTTTTAGGTTTGTGAATGCGAGCTAGACAGCTAGTCACGTGAGCATTGGAAAGTGGAACTTAGAAAGACAATCTAATGCTTTTAATTTTCTTTTTATAAAAAAATGGTTATTATTATTATTGGATAGATATTTCATATTTGGGCTATAGATGGATATATTAGACATAGTTAAAATATGGATTTATAGTTTTAATTAGACTATTTTAGTTAATTTTTCTATTTTTTACTAATTTAATATTTTTATATATATTAATTATGACGTCATCACGGTTCGACCCTGGTTCGACCTCGGTTCGACCTCAAAAACCTTGAACCTCTCCCTTTTACGGTTCAATGAACGGTCCAGGTTTGAAAACCATGCCTGAAACATGAGATCCCATTCTGAAATTTTTAGAGAAACTCATTTGGAACTAATGCTTTCGTGAAAATGATGTGGAATTTCGAGGAAACACTTTTTGACATTTCATGCACATCAGGCATGAATTGCATTATAGATCAATAGGGATTTATATTATCAGAAGAACGCACTTTGCACTAGTGGAAAAGATATTTGGTGCCTTACAACGCACATGTTATACAAATAATTATTGTTAAAGATGAGAATAAAATAATATAGAGAAGCGGAAGCAATAGAGAAAGAAGAATAAAAGGGATTACGTGGATCGGCCAACGGCCTACACCCACATCATAAAACCCTAGCGGCTACATCTTTATTGTATATTCAAGTGATCTATTACAATGAACACTACCAAAGTATATATAGAGACTATATGCTAGGGTTAGCCCAATATGGGCTTACAACATAAATGGGCTTCTTGGGCCATTACATCAACATAAACTCATTGATCAATACTTTAACACTCTCCTTCAAGTTGGAGCATATAGTCATATAGATCCAACTTGTAAGACACAACTGCCAACTTGCTTAAAGAGGCTGAAAGCGAAGTGAACCGGCCAAAATTGAAGCTAAACCAACCAAAAAACGAGATGAACTAGCTGAAGTTCTTAATATCAAACAAAACCAAATAGAGGTTTTATAGGGGTTAGGTTATCCTTATCATGGATGAGGGACAGCTAAAACCTATACCCAAACAACAGAAATTCACCAAATAGGCAAACAAGGGATTTCCCTGTCTACTCCGACCGACCAACAACCAACACTGGCAGTTGTAACACAAGATAACCCGTCGAGAACAATAACAACAACCAATAGCAACAACAATTACCAACAACAACCATCAAGTATCAACAACCACAGCCACACCAACAACAACTACCAAGAACAACCAACAATCTTAGATATGAAGGTTGCATAAGAAAATAGCAACCGACAACTATTGGCTCTGATACCATGTTAAACATGAGAATAAATAATATAGAGAGGCAGATGCAAGAGTGAAAGAAGAACACAAGGGATTACATGGATCAGCCAACGACCTACACCCACATCATAAAACCCTAGCAGCTACATCTTTACTGTATATTCAAGTCATCTATTACAATGAATCCTAATAGGGTATATATAGAGACTAGAAGCTAGGGTTGGCCCAATATAGACTTACAACATAACTGGGCCTTTTGGGCCATTACATCAACATAAACTCAACACTTTAAGTACAATTATATATGGAATGTGGTGCCTTACAACACACATGTTATAAAAATTATTAATGCTATATACACCATATGGTTGTTCAAAGGTTATGCTGACTTGTGGCACTCATTAGTACATCTACACTGTCACAAGTGTTGTCTTTTTGATGCCTTCAAGTGCTAATGGAGATGCATACTGCACACGTGGTTACTATATGAAAAAGGTATAAGTTCTTTTGGTCTTCCATATAATGGTTTATTTATTCATGATGTTTCAGGTTAAGAAGCTCCAAAGGGATTGTTTAAGAGATCCTGTGAAGGTAATTATAGTCTTTATTATACTTGTATTGTTTGTTCATAGTTTTTGTCGTGACTTATAATAATTTTTTGTTTTTGGATGATTTCAGATTGAAGTAGCATCAAGTAACTCAACTGTTGACATGCTAAAGCAGCAATATTGCCTTATGCCTGCTAAATACAAGGTTTCTCCTTTTTCTCTTAGAGTTAATTTTCTATTGAAGATGTTTTACTAAAGACTGGATATTTATTCTAGGTATTATGGTTGGTGATTAGTGCCAAGGGAAAATACTAGTACACATACTCTATTACACACAATTTTACACACATCCTTGAAATGCACTAAAATTGTGACCTAAAGTCACTGTTTCCAAGTTGAAAATCATGATGTCAAGTCATGATTTCAATGCATTTAAAGTGTAAAATTGTTTGTAATAGAGTGTGTATAATAAACATTTCCCTTAATGCCAATAATTCAAAATTTTGAATTTAATATCAGGGAATTATTTTGTATACACTTACCAAGCACACTTCTGTTCTTGAGTCTGTTGAAGAAAGACAGTGGAACCTTCATGAAAAATGTACAAGAATTATTTTGGTCTTTAGTGCTGACGGTGGCCTCTGAAGCCATGTACCATATGATAGGATAAATTACATTTCTTTGACCTAATGCTTTTATATGAGGTAGACCTGAAGTTTATGCTCTCCTACAAGGTAAGGCATAAGTTTTAAGGTCTTAGCCAACTAAAGAGATGATATAGATAGCTTTCATTATTATTAATTTTTTTTGATAAGAAGACAGCTTTCATTTTTACAATAAGAAGTTCTTTAAATAGTCTTTTTTAATGAATGTTTTTGGCAAGTTGATTCTTTGAATATTACTGCTTAGCCCGTCAAGAGTGAATGCCCCTAGATCACCAGGAAACTGGTTTTAGTGGGTGGGGTCAATTGCATGTAGGTTTTACTTGCTAGAGGCGAGTCCGAAGGGCTCTTCTTTAAAAAGGTTTCCAATGTTATCAAACAAAAATTTTGCTTCTTTGAATACTGTTACAACCACATTACGGGCGATTGATGGTTCTGGATATACAGAAATTCTAGGATTGACATACATAAGTTGTATTTAGCCGCTAATGAATTTTGTCAATGGCTTCTATAGCTGGTTAAGTGATTAGATGTGAAGGATGTTTCTAGTGGTTCCATCTAAAAGGGTGCAACTCTCAGTGCAAGTGACAATTGTTTTAGAGTGAGATGTATCACAGTAGAAATTTAGAAAGTGTGATTATGGCATGCATTTTGAAGGTGTGTTCATCTAATTATATGCATTTTAGTTTCTTTAGCGGAGTTTCTGCTATTGTATGATGGTCTTTGGTACGTTCCTGGTACATATATTCATATTCATTGTTTTACTGGACTGCCACCTTGCATATATTTTGACAGAGATGTCTGGATGTACATCAGTGGTTTTCACTCGTAACTGTAAGGCAACTCACTTTCTTACTATAATGCTTCGACATCTTGGTCTCAGGGCCATTCCAATTAGTGGTAGAATGAGCCAGGTAATCCATATTAATTTAACTAAAGTAAAAAATAATTTCTATCTGTAGCTTTTAAGCATGTCCGATACCTCTTTCTTTATATATTTCTTTCATTCTTTAATTTCTTCTCCCTTTTATATGCTGCCATAAAATTTTGTGACTATTCTTGACAGTCAAACAGAGTTGGAGCCTTAAATCAGTTTATGGCAGGAGAGTGCAATATTCTTATCTGCACTAATGCGGCAATGAGAGGATTTGACATTCCATCTGTGGAATTGGTTATCTATTATGACATTCCCACAGACGTGAAGGTTAGTTTTGCTATCTTTGTGCTGACTCAGAGCAGGGCTACACCTATTTTATGGTGTAACATACATCCTGTCTATTTTTATTATTTCTTAGATTTTATTCAACTCACCTCAACTATGTCTTAATCCCAATTTAGATGAGGTAAGCTCTATAGATCCTCTTCAGATTGCCAAGCACAAGTGCTCAAGTCCTGATTTCTTGAGAGGGGCCATTGCAATCTAACTTGTGGTGGCCAATTTGATGTACATTAGTTTATGGGGTGTTAAGATTTAAGAAGTCCCATTGGTATGGAATTTCCTTAGAGGAATATATGAGGTTGCAAACTTACAAAAAGCTGCTCCACTGGAAAATCTCTCTACCCTTCTGAACTAAAATAGCTTTCGTAGATTTTCAATAATAAAAAATTTTCTAATGCCGCTGTTCACACAAAGAATGAAACCTTACAAAAGGAAGTCACACATAGAATTAAGGGGAACTTAATAACTCTATTAAGATAGAAATCATAGCTTCATACAACAGGTTGAGATGAGAAGAATAATGAAAATGAAATGTGGGGTATGATTGAAATCCGATTTTAGTTAGGAAGTTCTTGGGTGACAAGTCTAATATGGTTGATTAATCTTTATAATAAGATCTCAAGCATTGGTAAGATATTTGACAAGTGTGGGAAGAGCACTGTGAGACTTACATATAGGAGCAAAGCACAGTTGATTTGTGTTGTATTTGTAAGAGAAGCGGGGAATCTATTAATCACCTGCTACTTCATTGTTCCATGGCAACAGAGATGTGTTCCTTTGTCTTTGCTTTGTTCGGACTAGTATGGGTGATGCACAAGTCATTGCTTGATCTTTTGGAGGGCTGGCAAAGCCGTTTTTAGCAAAACCGACTATCTTAGGTGTGGAAAGGCACACCTCTTTGTGTCATGTGTATTTTGTGGTATGAATGAAATAGGAGCGCTTTTGATGGGTGGAGTGTCTTACCTTTGTAATTAAAGAGCACATTTTGAGATCCTTGTACAACTATATGTGTGCTCAAGGTGGCATTCATTCGATGTCCTTTCTTGATTTCTCATTTTCCCTCTCTTTGTGATTTGTATTCCTTGATTTGGGACTGTTCACATTCTTTGTGCCCGCCCCTTTTCCTTTTCTAATGAAATTTTTACTTAATAAAAAAAAGTTTCTCCATCTTTTTTTAATCTCGTCTTCCTTTACTAAAAATTATTTGATCCTTATATTTGATACACTTGGCACAATTCATGTCTCCAGTTTTCATTTCCATATTTTAGCAAGTTTATCTCTAACATTTTTCACCAACTTGCAATATAGTTCATTGGAATTCTTCCTGTGACGGCGGGTGTGGGGTGCCTCCAAGATGGTTTCTTGCATTCATATGGAAGTTTCATCTGTTAGAACTGTTATCCTTTCTTTGAATTATTTCCTTGATAATCTTCTGAATTTTGGGTTTGTTACATTTTCTGTAAATCATGCATGAGCTGAAATTTAGCCTTTCGATATTGTTGTTCGGAGTGGCCTGAATTATAGGCACAAGTGATACAAATACTGTTGTAGACTTGATTGATTCCATTTTTTGGCATGTAGTTATTTGATTGTGTAATTTTTATTGTATTTTGCGCACACATTCTATGTGATGAAGTATTTCCTTGAATTCAATAAAATTTTATTACTTAAAAAAAATTGAAATCTTGCATCCAGACTCCCGCTCTTGTAATTGTGTTTGATTTTATACATATGATATATTATTGAAAGATTTATGTTAGTATTTTTTTTTTCTGCTTGTTATATCTTCTGCTTTGCTAATGAAAGTGGCCACAGGATTATATCCATCAAATGGGAAGAACTGCTCGATCAGCTGTTGCAATCTTTCTAGTGAATCAGTATGAGGTGGAATGGTTTCTGAAGATAGAGAATATTTTTGGTAGGAAATATGTGCCGTTTTTGTGCTGAGGCATTGTCAAGGGAGTGTCTCCAAAACTAAAAGATTTTATTTATTATTTTTTTTTTCAGGTAAGAAATTTCCAGAGTTTCTTTGTCAACATGAGCAAGTCCTGCCATTCATGGAGCGCATCATAGATGCCAACGAGAACATCTCTGGTGGTAATGATTTATTTTTAATTTGTTGAATTATGAATGATGAAGATTAACTTGTGCCAATAATTGGGTTGGGATACACATGCCCTATTCCATGCCTTGTGGTTAGCTTTCAATCTCTGATTTATCTGAGTAGTCCATTGTCATTTACTCTACACAAACAAAGACAGAATGATGATGCCTTATATGGTCATAGTAGCAGACTGTACCAAACATTAAAAAAGAAAACGAAACAGAGAAAGAAATATTAGCAGAGACAGTATGATAATGGCCTTGTCTGTTGCATTATGCAAGTATTCTTTAATTACCACAGCCATTAGATCTTAGCATGTGAAGAATATATATATATATATATATATATATTTTTAAATCTTATTTATATTTTATTTTAAGTAAGGTATTTTTTGTTGATTGTAAATATTTCTTGAAAAAAAAAATCTATAAGAAAATACAGTGGAGAAGAAAGCTGGAGCTAGTCTCTTCTTCAAGGTTCCCTTATTTTGACACTGTTGGGAAGAATTCCAATGATTCTCAATCCTATCATCTTAGTAGGCATTAGGATAACTCTTTCCACTGTGATTAAGTTCTGTAAAATCCAAATAAGAGCAGTTTATATGTGGTCTGTGTTATATGATTGTCGTGACCATTGCTAATAACTCTAATGGTTTTTTTGATCATTTGGATTTTTTGTTTTTTTTGTTATGTTGTTGAGGAAATTGACAATTTGGGTTTTTTTTTTTTTTTTTTGGTTTGGGGGGGGGGGGGGGGGGGGGGGGGGGGGGGGGGGGAGGGAGGGAGGGGGTTGTTTTCCATAGGATTATATTCTTGAATCTTGATTCTCCCTTTCAATTCATAAATCCTGATGATGGCTAATCACTCGTTTCCCACATACGACACCAACTGATGATGCACAAAAATTGTCAGTGAGTTGATCGTTCACACACGTGTCAATGGGTGCACCTGAAGGACAAAAGAGAAGAACCAATCAAAGGGCACCGGTGGGGTACCAGCCAAAGACCCTCCGAAGGTTAAGTCAGAAGAGAACTCCAACATTGCTAGAGAGTATGAGCTTTAGAGAAATTGTGCGTACCTTGATTTGTGAGAGTCTTGGGGGTTTTTATAGTAGCGTAGGGTTGACATCCATGCCTGGATTAAGAAGATGTTTCCTTGTAGGAGAGAAACTCTTTATTTTGCATATCTTGCGGAATCCTTTCCTTGTAGGAGTCTCCTTGGTTAGGGTCAAGCGTGGGGCGCAAGACATTTCCTTGTAGAGAAGATCTCCTTTAGTGCTCATATATTGTGGGGTTCTTTCATTATAGGGATTCTTCTGATTATGGTTGGGCGTAGAATGCAAGACATTTCCATATTAGAATCTTTGGAGACCACTTAGGCCACGTAGGTGCCATGTGGCTTTGACACCCGTCTCCCTTCAATCCACACACCTTAAAGAGTCCGTTCGTCTCTCTGTCTTTCTATCTGGGGCATGATTCCTTCTACCTGCTTTTTGACAAGCAGGCTAACTAGACCGTCTCTTTAGGCAACACCGTCGCTTATGACAAACTCTATTAATTAGATCCGTCTGCTTTGGGATTTATCCCTATCAATGGGTCAGTGGCGGAGTATTCCATCCTGATGGGTCAAAGTGCTCGGACTCTATTGGATGAAAATATCCTTATTAGTGTGCAAGTTAGTTTGTTGATTCGACGAGTATAGTGGGTTGTCTGCATATTCTGGGCGAGGAGTAGGGTACCTAACGACCCTTTGATACGTAACGACCATCAAGGCGGAGCATGTCGGGTGGTGTTAAGGAAGGTACCTGATGAGCGTTGGGTCCCTGACGACCCCTTGGTACCTAACGACCCCTAAGGTGGAGCGTGTCGCGCAGTGTCAGGGAAGGTACCTGACGACCCCTTGGTACCTGACAACGTCAGGGCGGAGTGTGTCGCATGGTGTCATGCTCCCTTCATGACCGACCATACTTTTGGTGACTGAAAATTCTTTTGGTAAGCTCATGATACTTTTGGTGATTGAAGACTCTAGGGTGTTAGGAAAAATTTTCTAACTAGTGAAAATATTCCCCATCAGAAGGAGAAAGTTTTGAGTTTTTTTTTTTTTAAATTTTTTTTTTAATTTTTTTAATTTTTTTATAATTATTTTTTATTTGAGCTGAAGAACAAATTTTATGAGGACTTTTTGGTTCTATAAGATGTGTTAGAGAGTACAAATATGCAATTTAAAAAAAAAAATCAGCACAATTAAAATTTTAATTATAGGGGAAAAAGGTAATTGAAGAAGATATGTTAGGGATAGAATATACCACATTTCATACCTCAAATGCAATTCCATTGCAATAAGTTCAGTATTATAAACAAATATCTCGTCTTCTAAATGATTTTTTGATGAAAAATCACTAGTCTTGCAATCTTGTTCAACCGTTGTTAAGCTAATGTGGAAGTGGTAGAGGGCACCACAAGTATAACGAGAAAAAAGAAAGAAGAGAAAAGAGAGTAAAAGAAAGAGGAAAAGTGCCAAAGAGAGCGGATTGTGAAGAAGGAAAGAGGGAAAGTGATTTTAGGTCCATATGTATTAGTGTTGGCAAACCATGTCAAATAGAAGACCCAAGATCAACTAAAGAAAACATAGTTTATGTCACCTCAATAACAACCTCAACTTGTCGAGACTATGTGAACTAGATTCTTCAAAGGCTCATTAAGTCATATGTTTCAGTCTAATATGTCATATGAGGCCTGTTCGTTGGACTATAAAAGGGACATTATAAGTTGACCTAAAAGATGTTTTTTAGAGCAGATAAAACTATGTTTGTGTGCCTAGGGTTTTATAACCAAGATTCTTTCAATTTCATTGTATGAGAAGTGAAAGCTCGAAAATGTGTTGAAAACACAAGAGCAATTTAGACCCCCAATTAAAATTACAGCTTGGTTGATTTTACACTAACTTAATACTAAGTGCGGAATAGTGTAAACACAAGCGTATATGCAAGACAACTACTCTAATCCATAATTAAAGCAACACAGCAGTAAAAATGAAATAAACAAGAGTAGGGAAGAAGGATGCAAACACAGAAAACACCGAGACGTGTTTTCAAAGAGGAAACCGAAGAACTCGGCGAAAAACCTCTCCGCCGCCCTCCAAGCGAAAATCGATCCACTAGACAATCAGTTGGGATACATGGGTTAGCAAGAGACCCTACAAGCCTAATCTACCCGATGTACCTAAGCCCTCCAAGCTCCTACTCCAACAAGGCTTCTCGGAACCACGTCTTGTCCTAGTTCTCTGGATCCCGCAACAAGCTCCATGTTGCATCTGCCATCCTTAGCTTCTTCCAATGCTTCCCAGCAACTCCAAAACACTCTCTACACTCTGAATAGGTGAGGGTTGTGTTTGGGTACAAATCTCCTCTCAGGCTATGATAATGGGAGAGGGATGGAGAAGAGGCTACAATAATTTCTCACTAAGGAGGAGTAGCTCTCTCTCAAAAGATGGGTGTGTGTGCTGTAAAAAACCTATCTAGGGTTTTTCTCTCTGAATGGCCTTACCAACATTTGTGGGTAATGTGGGTATAAATAGTGTAGGCACAGAAAGTGTGAATCAGACTGGACAAGCTGGCAGAACAGAATGCCTCGCGGGTGTCTCGCGGGAAGGCCTTACCCGTGATATACTCGCGAGACACAGCTGTCTCCACCTGGCCTGACTCTTCGCATTCCAGCATGTGCAGGACACATGTGTCACTTCGCGGGAAGCTAAGTCGCGATACACCCGCGAGAAATCTTCAGTCTTCAAATGCTTGAGTCTTCACACTCTCTCTCTATCACACAACCCTTACAACAAATCCCACAATAGATACATGGTATAAACGATTGAAAATAATTACAATCAAATTTGGCACGGAATAAAAGCCAACAAAATACATAGTTGTAAATAACAACTTTACAAGAAGTATCAAAATAGATGTAAAGATCAATTGGTGAAGAAGGTGAGGTCATAGTGCATACCACAAACTTGTTGCTGTAAAGAAAATCTTCAAGAGGTTCTTGAAGACGATCCAAGGTTCATGTTGTACCGTGGGTGAGTCATCTGTGAAGCATCTAGATAATTGAAGAATTATGAGGTTTTGAAGTAATGAAAGGTTTTTACTAAGTTGTCTACAGGTCAGTATTTTCTAAGAAAAGGTTATTCATGAGATAATAAAACTTTTCTTAATTATAGTGGATTGCTTTGTTGGGGAAGGTTTCCCTTGGAGTGGTTTTTCCTTTGGAGTGTTCTCCATCAATTTTTCACATCGTCACCATATCACTGTCTCTTTTGAGATTAATTTTGTGTGATTGGTGATGTCTTATTTTACATGTCTAAATTATTTACATGTGAATTAGAAATTGACATAATTGGATTAATTAAACAACTTGGTTAATTCAACTTTAAATAAACCAGAGTCTAAAACTTAGCAAATGCTAAAGAGAGAGGTCAGAGTTTGGGGAGAAAAGAAAGAGGAGAAATGAGAATAAAAGAAAGAGAGAAACCGCCCTTTGTTTTGAAAAATTTTGCCTAGCCCAATACTAGTGCTCTATGGAAAATTATATACTTGAACCGTTTTATGGTCCAATCTAAATCACACAATTTTGCCACCCAAATCCCATTCCACTCTCAAAACTTTCTCTTCTATTCATTTTCTTCTTAAGAGTTAAACCTCTCTCTCTCTCTCTCTCTCTCTCTCTCCAACCTACAGATTATAGCCACCAACCAGTCTTAGGCCAATCAGTACTATGTACAATAAGGTAATTAGGTAAATCTCTTTTGTCTCTTAAAAAAAAAATGTTTGGAGTTTGAGGGCATATGTAATGTGGAAATTGTTATTTAAGAGTTGATATTTGGCTATTGGGTGTAGCTCTTTTTGTTTGGAAACCATATGTTGAGGGAGAAATTGATGCCTCTGAATAAAATGTTGGGAAGCCAAGCCGAAACTCGACTATGGGCTCTTGAGATGGTTACCAAAGGCTTTTGGTGTGATGACAAGCCAAGCAAGAAACAAAGACTGCACTTGACAAACAGCAACAAAAGCCTAATGAAAATACTTTACAATACTTAATTAATACGTTAGTGGTCCTGTTCTGATAGTACAAGGGAAATAAATTCTCCAACGGTAAGGGTGAAATTACACTTAAGTCTAGAAGGATAAATTCTCCAACGGTAAGGGTGAAATTACATAGTCCAGCAGTCAATGATTATATAAATTTAGGAAAGTGTTAACTCTTGGGGGTCCTTGTATGTCTCAATCAGGGTAATTTATTGTACTTTCGGCTATCATTACATCAATGTGAGGGAAGAGTTCGATCGTTACAAATACATTATATCCTTCAACAATAAAACAAAAAGTAAAAATTAAAGGGTCCATGGGAAGAAGAAAATGATTAATTGGCATAGTGTGAAGGGGGAGAGGGATCCCAACTCAGTGCAGCAAGTATTAAACTAAGATTTTGGTGAGCGTGTGTTCATAAGGAATGAATGAGGTAATGTGGGCTGTTTTGAGTGAGTGAGATAGGATTAATACTGAGGTTAAGGCTTTAGTGAGTAGTGGGCTGTTTGTGACTAATTGGGAGACATTTATGAGCTATGATTGTGTAAAGAGGGGAAAAGAATATTTGAGGTTAGGTGAGTGTGGTCTAAGGGGAATGAGTGGTGAGCTTAAGGAGAGCTAAACCACAAGCAAAATAGCAAACAAATCAAGAGTTTCAGAGGGAGTAGCTGTGTGTTTGTGGGCTGAGGTGCTTATGTTTTTATAATGGAGTTTTAGAGAAGCATTAATTAACAAGAATCCAAAAAAAATTTGGACTGTTCAGAGGCAGTGAATCAAGGTTAATCTTCCTAGGATTTGGCCAGAAGTAGGAGATTTACTTTAGGGGCTGCCTTGCTTCTTTGGGTAATATATGTTGCATTAAATGCCAGGATTTCTGGGCTGAGTTTAACCAATGGGATTAAGGCATATATCAAGAATGAATCCTAATGCTACAACGGAGATTTGGACCCCAAGAAGTAGGATTCAACACCCCAAGCCAGGTGTAAAACTCTAAGTTCATTTCAGGGGGTTCCGCTGGAGATTCCTTTATGCCCTCCAAACTACATGTTCCTAATTTTTCCCTTTTAGGATTCATGGGTTTGGCACATGTATCATGTCTTGAACATTTTTGACATTTATAGCTTCAATTTGTTAAGGTTTGGATAACTTGGTTTCAACTCCCTTTCCGTTGGAGGTACAATCTTGAGGAAGATGATGGAGTTCCATCACCCTTTAGACTTCAGTTGATATCACAACCCTCGAGCACTGTTCATGTCAGGTAGAGGGTGACAGAAAGCTTATGGGACAGCCCCTAGTTCATCCTCAAAGACTTGGTTCTCTTGCAGGGGCCTCCAGCTATACTTTGGTTAGGGATAAACAAGGGTTGGTTGTCCACTTTCAATCCTTTGCCTCTTGCTAGGGTCTTTTGGATTGGGCTTGCTCACATCAACAACACATGTTGCCATGGGTTTTCATTCCTCATGGACCTTTATTAGTAAATATTTTTGAGTTTTTCATAGATACTTGCAATGGACCTTTGGGCAATTAGTTGTAATGTTTGAAACAGTAAGACAAGTTTCAAAATACCTTTGTAAATATCATTTACTATGATGAATTCCATATCGTAAATAATGTTCATGGTTTCTAATAATCACATCATAATTTAAATGATAAGCTTGTGGGATTGAATATTTACCATGAGTGTTGAAGGTATATATTATGGATGTTGTGATGCAAATGATGACCATGTGTTTCATGGGTTTATAATATGAGAACATAATCTTCAAGATAACTCCCTATGAGCTTTTATAAGACGTTTGTCATGGTTTTCTCCATAGTAATATTTAAGCAATAATTATACCATGATATTTTTTCTTTGCCAAGCGTTAATAATCTTGGGCTTTTTGATAAAATAGTGCCAATGTAAATTAGGCTTTCAATATTGTCGGTGAGAACTAGGCTTTTGATATTGCCAATGAAAATTGAGTTTTTGATATTGCCAGTGAAATTTGGGTTTTTGATATTGCGAGTGGGAACTAGGCTTTTTGACGAATAATTTGCCATGGGTTTGAATCCCATTGGAAAAATAGTATTGCCATGAATTTGAATCATGGGTTTTTTTCGAATATTTACTAAGTATAAAATTCTTGGGCTTTAGAAAGGATTAGATTTTATCTCGCTCAATAAATAATTCGGGCTTTTATGAGAAAATATTAGGTCTCATAGTGTTTTTGCATTTGTAGCCAAATTTTGTGATAGAAAGGTTGTAGGCTAGCATAGGGATAGTCAAAAAATATTTAGGCATGCCCAATAATTTGTTTGTGACATTTGAAAAGAAATAAATAGGTGTTATTTAAATAATATTAGGTGTAAAGAAATGTACCCCAACACCATACAAGTATAAAGATCCAGAACTAGCAACCTAGAACAAGGGAAGATGATGAAAAACCTAAAATTACAGGTCATTGAAGCACAGCCTATATATTGTAGTGAACCACTATAGGTTTCTAATTCAGGAACTTGGAACCTAGACTAGCCAACACAGATGAAGATAAGGAGCTTAAAGTTCTGCAAGTTGTTTAACATTTATGGGATAAACCTCACTTTCAAGATTAGAAGCATAGGCCTTAGTTGCTATTTGAATATTCACAGCTTCAGATGGATGTAAGCCATCAAAGTACACATGAGAATTCCTGTCTGCACACACATGCCCACCTCTTTCACATGAAACTCCAGTTCCACCTGCAATCATTTGATGCACTTCATGCATTAAAGAACTTTCATTCAATGAAACTTGCAGAAAAATAGAACCTTCATAAATCAATCAGCCAAAAAGAAGAGAGAGAGAGGTAGAACCTTGCTCTGCTGACTTCACTTCACAACAAGCATTGGTTGTGTCGCTGAAGCCTGTAATCAATGAAATGGAATTCAGTACAAATGCTTCCAATTGATGAGGTAAATGACATGGGTTTGAAATAGTTCTATGATAATTTGCAGTGTGATGGCTTCAAGGATCTTGCAAACCAAATGAAATTAGAGCCAAATTCATTTGAATAAAATGTAAAGTGCGATCTATGCATGCGACAAACAAGGTCATACTTTTAATGTAATGCAATGGAGACGTTACATTATAAATTTATAAGTACACATGTACAGACGTTCCGTACACAATGGAGACGTTCTTGTTAATTACAACACATGTACACAAGTTTTTTTTTTTTTAATATTCATTTTGCCTACCTTCTCTTTATTGCTTCGTTTGATTGTATCCTCTCTCTTCTCCTCTTATTTTCATGATTTTTATCCTTAAAAATCATGGAAGTATACCAAGACAATTGAACACAATTTTTTTATTTTATATAGTGACTAATTTTATTATAAACTAGTTTTGAAGTACGTGCAAAGCACATACTAGTCAATAGCTACATATAACTTTACCAAAAAAAGAAGGTCAAAATGCAAAATTGACCTTTTAAGTTTCATTTTTTGTCATTTCAGTCCTCTAAGTTTTAGGAATAGTCAATTTAATCCTCTGTTAGTCTTCTGTTAAGTGTTGTCATTAACTTACGAAAACGATGCTGTTTTGGATTTTTATTTTTTATTTTTTTATAACATTTTTATTTTTTTACTTCAAAACACTGAAAAACGTTAAAAAAAAAAAAAAAAAAAAAAAAACTAAAGGGATCAGGGAATGACGTCTTTCCCCTAGCCCACTGAATATAAAACTCATCTCCACCCCCACCGTACCCTAGCAGCCCTTGACCTGAGAAATTTGAGGGACAGAAGGGGAAAGAGAGACTGAGAGGGAGAAGAGAGCACTAATATGCAGGCCATCCAAGCCATAGGAAATAGACAAGAAAATCCAGCCTCCAAAGAATAAAACTCAGTTTTGCATATGTTATTTCGTATCTGTTATCTTCCTTTGTAATTTTCTTGCTGCTCTGCTGAGTCAACATTCCACCGACTCTTTTTTCTTCTGTATTGCTTTGCTGTTCCTTCTTTTAGTTAGGATTATTATCAATGTATCAGTTGAAGATGCTAGCTGTCTCTGTAAGCACTATGCTGCAAATTAATTTTCTTGGGAAAGGATATTGCTGCTATATTTTAGGGCCTAAAAATATATCAAAATTGAAATTTGTGAAAACTGTGCATTGATTTCAACCGTAAGTATGGACATTTCACTGTGGGGGTGGGATGATTTTTTATATTTTCAGTGGGCTATTGGAATGACGGCGTTCCCTTGAGCCCTTTGGTTTTTATTTTATTTTATTATTTTTAAAATTTAAAATAACATTTTTCAGTTTTTTGAAATTAAAAAAAAAAAAAAAAAACCAAAACGGCGTCGTTTTGGTAAGTTAACGGCAACATTTAACAAAAAATTAACGGAGGACTGAATTGACTATACTTGAAACTTATAGGACTAAAATGACAAAACTCAAACTTAGAGGTCTGAAATGACAAAATGTGAAACTTAGAAGGTCAAATTTGCATTTTAACCAAAAAAAAAACATGACTACATATAACAAATTAAAACAAACTAGCAAGACTTTCTCATAAAAAAAAATTAAAAAAAAAACTGCAAGAAAGAAAATAATAATCCACATGCAAGATGAACCCATCTGGAGAAGCTACATCTAATTGAAATAAATATAATTTCATCAAATAAAAAAAAAAAGAGATATAATGAATAAGCTAAACCAGAACAAAATCTCCATCTTTGTCAAAACAAACCACCAAGACTTTCTAAAAAAAAAAAAAAAAAAAAAAAAACAACAACAACAACAAGAAGAAAGAAAGTAATAATCCACATGCAAGATGAACCCATGTGAAAAAGTTACGTCTAAATGAGATAAATATACTTTCATAAAAAAATAAAAAAAAGATAAAATGAATAAGCTAAACCAAAACAAAATCTCCATCTTTCCTTCTCTCCTACCTTCTTTGTTTTCTTGTTTCTTCTC
Source organism: Quercus aquifolioides (assembly GCA_019022515.1). Taxonomy (NCBI): domain Eukaryota; kingdom Viridiplantae; phylum Streptophyta; class Magnoliopsida; order Fagales; family Fagaceae; genus Quercus; species Quercus aquifolioides. The sequence goes on along the minus strand of CM032327.1, from coordinate 69,393,502 downwards.
TTTCTCTCTCTTGTGATGGAAGCAAATGACTTATAGGTCATAACTGACTCCCCTTTTTTTTTTTTTTTCTCACTCTTTCTCTCTCTTACCACTTTGTCTCACTTTGTGTCTATTAGAAAAGTAGTTGACTGTCAAACACCTCAAACAAAGAGATAAGACAAGGAAGATAGAGCCAAAATGATGAAACAATCCATGCTTTTTCACTCTTCATCAAACAAACATAAATATACCTAGCTCTAGTAATTTTTTCTTTCTTTTTCTTATCTCTATCCCTCTCACCGTCTGCTGTGTTTGTATTTATCAATAGAATGAAGATAAAGTCAAAAGTGGCTGGGATTTTTCTGATAATAAAGGCAAGAAAAGTCTAGATTTAAAGAGGAAAAGACCAAAAAGGGCTCTAATTTTTTTTAAGCTCACACATACCTTTCCGAGCAATAAAGTAATTCAAGCCCTCTTGAGCTGTACATGTCTGGCAGCACTATTAAGATGACAACAAAAAGACTAAAAAGGGCCCATTTTTATTTAGCTCACAAATGAAGTTAGGAGCAATTAAGTAATTTCAATCAAATGTGGATGTTTTTAGAGTTTCAAAGAATCTGCTGGGCTTCAAACCACTTTTCGCTTGTCTTCAAACTTCTTCTTGCCATTTTAACATTTCAGAAGTCATTTTGTCAAACAAGTACCTCAACTGTCCTTTTTTATATAGAGTATAGATATTAAAATATATTTCTAATATTATGACATATTTAACTATGAAATGGGTCTAAATTATACTTATTTTGGAATGTAGATCTTTATGAGATCCACAGCTAGAAAGACACTACCATCCATATATTTCTATTTTTTTTGTAGAAAGAATAATACAAGTTATTTTAGACCGTAGATATTTCTATTTTTGTTTTTGTTCATTTCAGTCTTTTAAATTTCAGATTTATTCAATTAAGGTCTTTCAGTCAACTTTTGTTAAAATTTTTTGAAAAAAAAAAAAATCTGGAAAGTATTTTGCAATCATTAATTGAATTTTTTTAATTTAAAAAATTGAAGAAAAATTTAAAAACTTGAAAATTAATCACAATATATAACAAAAGTTGATGAAAAAGCCTTAATTGAATAAACTTGAAAAAGCTGAAATGAACGAAAACAAAGTTAGAGGACTAAAATAAAATCTGAAAAAACTTAGAGGGTCAATTTTGCATTTTAGCCTATATAATATTTAGAAAAATTGTAATATAGCCTAACTTAAAAAGTCATAAATATAGGAGAGTTCATGGTAGGTAGCCCAACCCCCAATTTTTATTAGAGAGGCTAATTTCTAAACTCGAACTTATGACCTATCGCTTTTTGGGAAAGGCACTTGCCATCATACCAAGACCCGACCTCTTGTAATATAGCCTAATTTGTGAATCCAATTATATTATGTAACATGAAGAAGGAATAGTGTTTACCTTTGGAGGCTGGATTGTCAATGATATCCTTTACAATGTCATATGTGTTGACAACAACAAAATTGGAACCAGGCATTTGAGGCTTTATATCTTCCACCAGAGACTTCAAGTGAATGTTGTAGACAGCAGCCGCTACGTTCAAAGCTTTTGAGCAGGCACTGCAGTTAGGCTGGTTTAAATTAACCATTGGACTGGACCCAATTGGATATACTGTTGTAAGAACAAATTTCCGAGCTCCCAAATTGTACAAATTCTGTATCAATGAAAAAAATTCATGGTTCGTCAATTACAAAATTTACTGATAAAGTAACATGTCCAAGATGAAACAGTTTTAATTCATTCCAAGTTACAAAATTTGTTACAAGAAAATAGAGTTTGTTTAATACTTTCTTATTTAACAACAGTGACGGCTCCAGGAATTTTGTTTAGGGGGGTCATTAAAAAACTTATATAAAAAAAATTAATAAAAAAAGAACTTGAATATATCGAGTTATTGACAAAAAATATTTGAAATTTTACAATTTCTTTCTACAAGTTTTTAAATTTTGAATTGTTATATGATAGTTCATTATGAGTATTAATTGTCATTATGGGTAGCTATGACCATTTTATTTTGTTAAGTTTGTCTAACATTTTTATTTTTATGCAGTTGTTATTATTATTTGTCTTTGTTTTTATAAAAATATTTTAAACTAAATGGATAAACTCAACTCATTGGTTTTGTATTAATTATTGACGCACACAACCACATTCATTCATACATAAATAATACACTACGTGTCTACTTAACCAATAAAATACTTGAACAATCACTAACTTTACAATTTTTTTTCTTGAATTTTTCTGACTTTATAACAAAAAATTATTATAACATGATAACAATACACACACATGCAACAAACCTTCTCTATTTCCTAATTACTAAATCATATAAAGTTATATTATATTTAGGGTCATGTTAACGAATATCCTTAGGGCAATTGTTATATTTCCCATGAAAGTAGTGACAAAACATTTCTCTTATATTTATACTGTACACACAAACTTCCACACACATTATTATTTACACAAATAACATTATAACAAAAAATAATGCACACAATCAATATTAAAAACACTCATACACATATAATATAAAAAATAATGCTAGAAATACAAACTATTTTACAAAATTTTTTACAAACTGCTGATGTGATGGGTGATTATTGGTAAATGAAAAAGTGGATATTAATGGTAAGTCTAAATAAAAACCAATAAGAAGTTGGCCACATAAACATTTTATAAAAATTGTAAAATAGTTTATGGTTATAACATTACTCTAATATAAATTTATGACAGAGTGACACTTATAATCTACAAACATTTATTCTTATTCTTAGAGTTAGAAATATTTGTAATAAGGGTGTATAAAATTTAAGTCAGGGTGTGCAAAAATAATATTTTTAAGAAAAAATCTAAGTATTAAACTAACAAAAAAAAATATTATATATATAAAAAAGAAAAAAAATTGAAGTCAGGGGGTTCATTTGAACCCCCTGAACAAAGTATAGCGCCGCCCCTGTTTAACAAACAAGAAGATTTTGTAACCAGGTCACGGCTTTAATTAACCCTATGCTGAGATAGAAGTCTCTGGCTTACTATATACTTGATTTAAAAGTCTATACCTCGAGTTGCTTAGATAGAGAGGATATGAGATAGCTAGTGAAGCGTTCAAGACTAACTTTGAGGAAGGTTTTCCTCAAGAAATAGTTGAAAACGTAATCATTCCCACCAATTCCAATGACAAATATGTAGTTGGGGAGAGATTCATTGCTTTTGCATCCCAGCTGAGCTTCTAAATCTGGCAGGGTCACCTCCTCAAAATTCTTGATTTGTTGATTCATACTGGTCGCATTGCCCTGAAATGCAATTCCATGTATGTTAGCTTCAATTATTTATTATTTGCATTTCGTTAGTCTATCAGCTCTTTGTTTTTGGAAAAATCAACAATGTAATCCTTGCCTCTTTCCCTTTTCTTTTATTTATTTTTCCTTAAATGAACGAAGACATTGATATATAATACTTGTAATATTTATATTGCTTAAACAATACATAATATTTTTACAACAAATTCTAGATAACAAACTCTTACCCCCTATTATTAGTTGATAAAAAAAAAATTTTTAATGCTAAAAAGTATATGTATATATATATATATATAAAGTGTAGTGTTTATTTCACGTACATAACTCTTTTTTAAAAACTGAAATAGTGAGTTAAAAGACAAGATTGCCTGTGTAATAACTTTTATTTCACGTACATAACTCTTTTTTAAAAACTGAAATAGTGAGTTAAAAGACAAGATTGCTTGTGTAATAACTTTTATAATATATATATATATATATATATATATAAATAAAAAGAGGGATCTGACAAAAACACGTGAACCTTGATAATGGAGGAAGAGAAACGGACTTCAAGCTTGATGAAGAGAAAAAAACAAAAAGGGAAGGAGAGAGAGAGAAGTAGAGAACATTCAATGATGATAAGAATGATGATAATGATAAAAAGTAAAAAGAAGAATGGTCTTGGCTTACCGCAACCGAACCGGTATCATCTAATATACCTGCAGAACCAGAGGCATGGTTGACACCCTCAACATTTCTTCTTCCCTTGGTTGCTGGGTCCATAAATGGAGGTATTAAGGAAGGAAGCTTAAGCTGTTCACCAAGAAGGTCCACCACATTTTTCCCATTTGTGAATCTCCCAGATGAACTGTTAGGAAAATCTATTCCATAAGGCAAATAGTCAGCCTTAGCCTTTGTATCCAAGAAGTTGTTGTTCCCATTGTCCACCAGAGAGCTTCCAAACACAAACATCCCTTTGATCTCACCATCTCTAAGATTCTCTGATGATGAGAACCTACAAAGAGACTTGCATCGATGGGTAAAACAAGCAAGGATAAGGAGATACAAAATCACAAGTTTCAAATGGGTTTTCACAGTCATGGTTGTAAATATGGCTTTGCTTTGTCTTTTCCGTGGGTATCTGTTGAGGTGACACGGTTTGGGATGGCTTATTTTGGTTGGGGGATGGAATGGCCAATTTATAAAGAGGAATGATGTTTTTACTTTTTCCTTTCTAGTATCATGTTATATTTTTAAAGGGAACTGTTTTTTTTTTTTTTTTAGAACTAAAAAAAAAAATGTTTTAATAAAAAAACTGTTGAGATGAAATATTTTTACCCGTTTTCATTTTAATCCACCAAAAAAAAACTACTCACCATTTTAGTAATTTGTAAAAAAATTTATAACTCTAATTTTTTTCTTTTGTGATTGATGACAAGTCAATTTGTAAAGTTATGTAATAAAAATAGTAGTATTTCTAGCAATACTCATTTCTGAGTCATATATAAGACTAAATCATAAGTTATATCCTCTAATTATGACTTTTTATATTCAATTATTCTATTATTTATGGTATTTTGACTTTTTTTTTTTAATTGATGATACACTCCATAAGTAGCCTACCATCTCAACATGGGCCTACCATGATTTAAAATTTAATTTTTTTTAATGATTCATTTGAGGAGAAAGACAAATTTAGGGGCGGTGTGAGATTGTGAATTTTTGTTGTGATCTTAGGAGGATTCAAACCAAACGTTTTATTTTTTGATAAAATAACTCTTTTGGTTGAATATTGCTAAAAAGTGAGTTTATTGGTAATATACTTACTGTTCAAAGTTATTTGGTAAAATGAGAAAATAGAGTATATTTCAGCAACAACGTTGTTGAAATTGCAAGAAAAAGTATAAGAGAGAGGGAAGATAAGTGATGTGATGGGGGAGGGAGAAAAAATTGAATTTCGGTAATCTCATTACCGAAATTCTTGCTGCCCTAAGCTCTGCTCGTGAAGTGCCCCAGGAGCTAGCCCCAGGTGCTATGCTAGGTGGAGTGCTCGAAAGGGAATATGAATTGTGGCAACCAAGTTGCCGAAATTGTAGGGAAGAGGAGAGAGAAAATATGAATTGTGGCAACCAAGTTACCGAAAATGGAAGGAAAAAAAAAATATGGCAACCAAAAAAATTGTGGCAATGGCATTGTTGAAATGGAGGGGGTAAAAAATAAAATTGTGCCAATTGATTTATGGCAATGGCATTGTCGAAATAGAGGGAAAAAAAAATTGTGGCAATTGATTTGTGGCAATGGAATTACCGAAATAGAAGGGCAAAAAAAGGAAAAAATGTGGCAATTGATTTGTTGCAAGTTGTTGTCGAAATGGAAGGAAAAGAAAAAGAAAAATTGTGGCAATGGAGTTGCCGAAATTTGGAGGAGAGATATTTGACAAGTGTGGGAAGAGCACTGTGAGACTTACATATAGGAACAAAGCACAGTTGATTTGTGTTGTATGTGTAAGAGAAGTGGGGAATCTATTAATCACCTGCTACTTCATTGTTCCATGGCAACAGAGATGTGTTCCTTTGTCTTTGCTTTGTTCGGACTAGTATGGGTGATGCACAAGTCATTGCTTGATCTTTTGGAGTGCTGGCAAAGCCGTTTTCAGCAACACCGACTATCTTAGGTGTAGAAAGCCACACCTCTTTGTGTCATGTGGATTTTGTGGTATGAATGAAATAGGACGGTCTTTGATGGGTGGAGTGTCTTACCTTTGTAATTAAAGAGCACATTTTGAGATCCTTGTACAACTAGATGTGTGCTCAAGGTGGCATTCATTCGATGTCCTTTCTTGATTTCTTATTTTCCCTCTCTTTGTGATTTGTATTCCTTGATTTGGGACTGTTCACATTCTTTGCGCCCGTGCCTTTTCCTTTTCTAATGGAATTTTTACTTAATAAAAAAATGTTTCTCCATCTTTTTTTAATCTCGTCTTCCTTTACTAAAAATGATTTGATCCTTATATTTGATACACTTGGCACAATTCAAGTCTCCAGTTTTCATTTCCATATTTTAGTAAGTTTATAAATAGGCTTCTCTCCAACCTTTGTCACCAACTTGCAATATAGTTCATTGGAATTCTTGCCTGTGATGTGATGGTGGGTGTGGGGTGCCTCCAAGATGTTTTCCTGCATTCATATGGAAGTTTCATCTGTTAGAACTGTTATCCTCTCTTTGAATTATTTCCTTGATAATCTTCTGAATTTTGTGTTACATTTTCTGTAAATCATGCATGAGGTGAAATTTAGCCTTCTGATATTGTTGTTCGGAGTGGCCTGAATTATAGGCACAAGTGATACAAATACTGTTGTAGACTTTATTGATTCCTTTTATGGCATGTAGTTATTTGATTGTGTAATTTTTATTGTATTTTGCGCACACATTCTATGTGATGAAGTATTTCCTTGAATTCAATAAAATTTTATTACTTAAAAAAAAAAATTGAAATCATGCATCCAGACTCCCGCTCTTGTAATTGTGTTTAATTTTATACATATGATATATTACTGAAAGATTTATGTTAGTATTTTTTTTTCTGCTTGTTATATCTTCTGCTTTGCTAATTAAAGTGGCCCACAAGATTATATCCATCAAATGGGAAGAACTGCTCGATCAGCTGTTGCAATCTTTCTAGTGAATCAGTATGAGGTGGAATGGTTTTTAAAGATAGAGAATATTTTTGGTAGGAAACATGTGCCGTTTTTGTGCCGAGGCATTGTCAAGGGAGTGTCTCCAAAACTAAAAGATTTTATTTAATTTTTTTTTTTTTTCAGGTAAGAAATTTCCAAAGTTTCCTTGTCAACATGAGCAAGTCCTGCTATTCATGGAGAGCATCATAGATGCCAACGAGAACATCTCTGGTGGTAATGATTTATTTTTAATTTGTTGAATTGTGAATGATGAAGATTAACTTGTGCCAATAATTGGGTTGGGATACACATGCCCCATTCCATGCCTTGTGGTTAGCTATCAATCTCTGATTTATCTGAGTAGTCCATTTTCATTTACTCTACACAAACAAAGACAGAATGATGATGCCTTATATGGTCATACTAGCAGACTGTACCAAACATTAAGAAGGAAAATGAAATCGAGAGAAATATTAGCAGAGACAGTATGATAATGGCCTTGTCTGTTGCATTATGCAAGTATTCTTTAATTACCACAGCCATTAGATCTTAGTATGTGTAGATGATTTTTTTTTTTTTTTTTTTTTTTAAATCTTATTTATATTTTATTTTAAGTAAGGTATTTTTTGTTGATTGTAAATATTTCTTCAAAAAAAAAAAAAAAAAAAAAAAAAATCTATATGAAAATACAGTGGAGAAGAAAGCTTGAAGGAGCTAGTCTCTTCTTCAACGTTCCCTTATTTTGACACTGTTGGGAAGAATTCCAACGATTCTCAATCCTATCATTCTAGTTGGCATTAAGATAACTCTTTCCACTGTGATTAAGTTCTGTAAAATCCAAATAAGAGCAGTTTATATGTGGTCTGAGTGTTATATGATTGTCATGACCATTGCTAATAAATTTCTAATAACTCTAATGGTTTTTTTGACTATTTGGGTTTCTTTTTTGTTTTTTGTTTTGTTGTTGAGAAAATTGTAGTATTAAAAATGTTGGGTTCTTGGGTAAATTCAGTTTTTTTAATTTGTGAAAAAATTCTGTGAACCAATCTTTTGTGGAGTTTCAAGTTTTAAAGGAGTTTTGAATTTTAGGTTGCGTTTGTTTCAGTATAAAATGTTTTTTGAGTGTAAAATATTTTCAGATGAAAATGTTTTTGGGAAAAGAAAATATTTTCAAGTGTTTGGTTGCATTTTAAAAATTGCTTTGGAAAATATTTTTAGGTGTTTGGTTTCATTCTGAAAATGCTCATTTTCTACAAGTTTTTCATATTTTGTCAGCTCTCAAACAAATTTTATAATAGAAAATTTCAATATATAAACTTAAAAAAACAAAACTCAAAACAAAAAACCATTCATCAAATACTGTATCTTCGGTCAAACTGAGAGAGAGAGAAGAAGAAAGAGTGAGTGATTGAGGAAAAAAGAGAGGTAGATCGAGAAAGAGATAGAGGTGATCGGTCATGGGTGGGTCGATCTAGAGGCAACGGCGGCGGCGACGACGAGATTGAGAGAAAAAAATGACGAGATCGGTCATGGGTGGTGGCGACGAGATTGTGAGAAGACGATCAGACCCAAATCGTGGTTGCATGCACGACGGTGGGGCTGTGGGTTGAGGACGATGATCTGGGCTTCACTGGCGGCCAATCTCTCCGTGCTTCGGCTTGGGCTTGGCGTGACTCGTGAGTGATGCGTGGAGGGGAATGGGGCGGCGTGGTCTGACCAGATTCGGGGGTGGGTGATTGGAGTTTGTGACTTTCCCTCTTGCCCTCTCTCTCTCTTTTCTAGTGTGAGACTCCGGAAAATGAGTTTTGAAGATAAAATAGGCCTGTAAATGGTTTTATGGGTGAAGGGGCTGTATTTTATAGTCAAAGGAACTCATTTTCAAGTTGACCATATTTTACATGCACATCCAAACACACGTGATGGTGTAAAATATTTTCTGAATTTCATTTACACCCGAAACAAACGGAGCCTTAGAGCCAAACCAATCCAATCTTTTTGGTGTGAATTTGGTTGGTTTAAATGGACACCACTTCTGCCATTACTAAAGCTTTTCCCTGCGCATACTTTATTTGGAGTTGCCATATTTGAAAGACTATTGTCTTTTTAGTGAGCTTATTTAATAATAGTAAGTTAATTAACTAATTCTTCGTTAATCTTGGTTTATTTTTATTTTTATAGAAAATCAAAGAACTAGGAGGCGAGAAGGGGAAGAAGGAAGGAGGACACGATGATGACTGATGATAAGGCTATGGACAAATACTTGGGACTCAAAAATGAATATAGCAGCCCTGAATAGCGAATTTGTTAGAGTTTTAAGTGTTTAATATCATTAGATTTCTTTTTTTAGTTGTGCGAGGGATTTGTATGTCTATCAAATGGCTGTTAATTATCAAAAAAAAATTGTTTAGATAGTTGTTTCTATTACTTTTTCAATTTTATTTTTGAGGGAAATTTTAGGGAAGGAGAAAGTTTTGAGTTTTTATTTTTTTATTTTTTTAATAATTACTTGTTGGGTTCTAAGACTTTAGGTTTAAATGTATTAGAACTTCAATTTGTAATGTTGGCAAACCATGATCAAAACGTTTAGTCTTATTTTAGACTTGCTCAAAGTATGTTTATGTGTAAAAGTTGGAATCGAGTGTACTGTAGGATTTATTGTATAAATCTGCCTAGCTCAATCGATCGAAAATTAGATTCGATCGATTGAAGCTCGTGCAGATTGTTTTTCTGCAGAATTTTTCAACTCAGCCTAAACCCGTTTGACGTGTAGGGTTTTATGTTTTGCCTTAAGTATAAAAGGAGAAACCCTAGCCACGTTTTGAGATTGTTCTTTATGCTGTGTGTGTGAATCTTTTGTGAGATCTAGAGGTGTTTGCCTTCACATCAAGGAAGTCAATACCGTACCGGAGGTTGTACCGGTTTGACCAGTGGTACGATATATTTCGGATACCGGTCAATACCGGTGTACCGTTTCGGATTTACCGCTATTTTTTAATATTTTATACAATATACAAAGTTATATTTCTAATAACTCAATATATCACATTTGCAACTTTTTATATATTTTTTTATGGAGTTATTAACTTTTATCACAACTCCTTATATGATAAGTTGTGAGGGGTGAAAAAAATTATGAGTATATATGGGTTCACATTTTCATCACTTATAATTCCTCATATTATAAATTATGACAAAAATTATTTAAAATATTGTAATATTAGCATTGTTTAAAATATAAATTTGTTACAATACCATGGCAATATAGCAATACATATACATTATGTCACATCATTTGGGTTCAAAGGCCAAAGCTGAAAAGTAGTGATGGAGAGAGCTTTCACGTTGGAGCTCATCTTTTATTGAAAAATTAAATGCTTTTAATATTTTCAATGCTTGGCAGCTGGTGACAGTGTCCTGCAGTCACATGGAGAGCTTAGGGAACTTAAAAAACAAATACAAAACAAAGAAAGGGAGAGAGAAACCACACCACATTCATAACACAGTTAAGCAAAAACAAAAGAGAGAGGAGACGGACAGACCAAAGAAGAAAAAAAGGTTCAGCCAAAAAAAAAAAAAAAAAAGAGAGGGGGACGAACAAATCTGAAGAAGAAGAAGAAGAAGAAGAAGAAGAAGAAGAAAAACAGGTTCAGCAAAAAAAAAAAAAAAAAAAAAAAAGGGGAGGGAGACAGACAGACCTGACAAAGAAGAAGAAGAAGAAAAAAAGGAAAGAAGAAGAAGCAGAAGAAGAAGAAGAAGCAGTTGCTTCACGGCGCCACCCCTGCTTTATCGCCGTCTTCTTCCTTTTCTCCTTCTTCTCTGTTTTCTTTCCCTGCAAATGAAGCTTTTCGTGTTTCGGCCCGGTATTCATTTACCGGCCGAAATAGCCGGATTTCGCCGGTACACGGCCGGTACGGCCGGTATTTTTTTCGGTACGAAACAAGGGGGTTTTCTGTACCGGTGCACTGACCGGTCCGGTATATGCCGGCCATACCGGCCGGTACGGTACGGAATTAACCACCTTGCTTCACATACACTTAGGGTTATCAAGATCTAGATTGATGTCAAGAGCTTGGTGATCAATTCAGTTGTAGATTCAAGAGCTTAAAGATATACAAGCGGGAGTGCTTGTGCTTGATGGGAATCCAAGAAAGAAGTAGTCTGTGGACTCGGAACTGTCACGTGGTCGTGGTAGTAAGTTTTCTACTCGAGGTAGCAATAGGATGTTAGTGGTCTAAGTTGCTATTGTGTAAACTTCAATTCTTTCATAGTGGATTTAGTTTTACCTTGAGGATAGCTAGGTTAAATCCTCCCTAAGTTTTTTACCGGTTTGGTTTTCCTGGGTTATCATATCGTTGTGTTTTTTATTTTTCGCACTTTACAATGATATGATATATTTGTGTTAACCTAGATCTGATAATTTGACTAAGTAATCACTTGGCTAATTAACTAGGTTAATCTGGTTGTGTTTTAAGGGGTCTAAAAACGTACAAGTGGTATCAGAGCGGGTTAGCTCTAGTGTTTAGATCCTTTGATCTAAGAGTTGATCCTTGACCCCTGTTGTCATGGAACACGGTCACTCTCTTGTTATCCCACCTCACTTTGATGAGAATAATTATGCTTATTGGAAAGTAAGGATGAAAGCATTCCTGAAATCTATTAATGAGAGAGTTTGAAATTCCGTTGAATACGGATGGGAGAAGCCTACTACTCCTGTTGGTGAGTGGCAAACTTCTCAGAAAGAAGCAGCTGTTTTTAATAGCAAAGTTATAAATGCTATTTTTAATGCTATTTCTATGGAGGAATTCAAGAGAATCTCTAATGTTGAGGTTGCTCATACTGCTTGGAATATTCTCCAAACTATGCATGAAGGCACAAAGACAGTTAAAATCAATAAGTTGCAGCAATTAACTACTAGATTTGAAAGTATTAGGATGCCTTATGATGAAAGTTTTGATGAATTCTATGCTAAACTTAATGATATTGTTAATTCTACTTATAATTTGGGTGAAATCTATGATCAACCTAAGATTGTTAGGAAGATTCTCTGATCTTTGACTGAGGATTTTAGACCCAAAGTAACTGCTATCACTGAAAGCGAGGATGTGAACTCCATCCCTGTTGATGAACTTGTAGGATCTCTTCAGTCCTATGAGTTGGACCTACCTAAGACAAGCAAATCCAAATCAATGGCTCTTAAGTCTGTTGATGATGTTGATGTAAATGGATTTGATGATGAGCTCTCTGCTACAGAGATTGCCTATCTTGCGAAGAACTTTAGAAACTTTCTTAGGAACAATAACAGAAGGGCAAGAATTAAAAACAATACTGAACCTAGAAATTTTAGGAGGAATGATCCCACTAAGATGAATAACACTGAAAAATCTAAAGAGAAAGTAGGTCAACCTTCTAATAATTCTATGGGTCAACAATGTTTTGGTTGTCAAGGGTATGGTCATGTGAAATCTGAATGTCCAACATTCTTGAGGTCTAAGAGTAAGACTATGGCTGTAACTCTTAGTGATGATGAAGTTTCTGACAATGAGTCTGGTAGTGATGAGGATGGAAACTTCATTGCTTTCACTGCTACTGTTGTAGTTGATGAAAGTGTTGCTGTTGAGGAGAACCCTTCTGATGGGGAACTCTCTGAGGATGCAGATTTGCAAGAAGACTATAATAAACTTTGCAAAGTTGCTGCAAAGGATGCTATGAGTGTTGATTTAGGCTTAAAGAAAATTGCATCTCTTGAACTTGATAAGAAAATTTTGCTTGTGAAATTGTTTGATGCTAATGAATTGCTGAATAACGTGAAGATTGAGAACATGCTTTTACTTGATAAAGTTAAGAATTTGGAACATGAATTATCTGTTGCTAGAGAACAAACAAATAGGTTTGCTAGTTCCAAACTTGATTATATGCTGAGTGTTCAAAAGTCTCCTTCAGACAAAATTGGCTTAGGTTTTGTAGAAAGCATCTCTGTGCCTGAACCTTGTTCCACAAAATTTGTTCCTTCTTCTGAGCCCCCTGTGAGTAAGGTTGTCAAACCTGTAGAAGTTACACCTCCTAGGAAAATTAGGGTTGGTCTTCAAGAGTCTAAACCTAAGACTCCTAACCCTCCTAAGGGAAGGTTGCATGATAGACCTGCATGGGTTTGTCATTTTTGTGGAAATTCTGGGCACATTCGTCCAAACTGTTTCAAGTTGCAAGCTGCTAAGCAAGCAAATAAGCCAAAAGTACCTGTGCCTTAAGCACAAAATCCTATGGTACTTATTGGTGAGTTGGTAAAGGCTTTAAACCTTTATTCCAATCTTGGAGTTGCTCAAAATTCTAATGTGAATAATAACTCCAATGCAAGAGTTGCATCTAAAAAGATTTCGATGCAAAAGACTTGATTTAATTGAGTCTGTTTTACATAGTCCTTGTAGTCCTTGTGCTTCATCGCCCTACTCTTTGTGACCTTTGTTATTTGTTGTTTTTATTTTCTTTACTTTTCTAGGATTTGCATTGCATAACATTCATGCATTTCATTCTAGGATGTTTTTGTTATTTCTTTTCAAAAAAAAAAAAAAAACAAAAAAAAAAAAAACAAACAAACAAACAAAAAAAAAACAAAAAAACAAAAAAAAAAAAAGAAGAAGAAGAAAAAGGAAGCAAAATGTGTTTTACATTATTTCTTGTGTTAGGTTCTAAAGACTTAGGATTTTATGTATTTAGAACTCTAATGTGTATTGTTGGCAACCCATGATCAAAACAGGTTGTTAGTCTTGTTTAGACTTGCTCAAAGTGTGGGCGTTTTATGTAAAGTTGGAATCAAGTGGCTGCAGAAGTATTAGTGACTTTCGGCCTAGCTCGATCGATCAAAAATTAGACTCGATCGATCGAATCTCGAACAGAACGTTTTTCTGCAGAATTTCCAACTCAGCCCAAGCCCATTAAGGATTAGGGTTTCAGATCTACTTCTCCCACTATATAAAGGAAACCCTAAGCCACGTTTTTGAGACTCTTGAGAGAGAGAAGAGAGTGCCTCTTTTGTATCTAGGGTTTTGTACCCAAACCTCTCTAAGTCTTTGTTGCTCATACTTTGCTGTTTGTGTGAATCTCTTGTGAGATCTTTGAGGAGCTTTCCTTCACATAAACTTAGGGTTTTCAAGGTAAAGATTATTTCAACATCTTGATGATCAACTTGGTTACTGCCATTGGAGCTTAAAGAATAACAAGCGTGGGTGCTTGTAGCTGATTGGAGAATCCAAGAAAGAAGGAGTCCGTGGATTCGGAGTTTGCACGTGGTCGTGTCAGTAAGTTCTACTAGTGGGTAGCATTAGGAAGTCAAGCGGGGAGCTTGTAAGTCCTTTTGTATGAACTTCGATTCTTTCGCATAGTGGATTCAGTTTACCTTGAGGATAGCTAAGTCAAATCCTCCCCAGGTTTTTACCGTGTGGTTTCCTGGGTGATCATATCATTGTGTTATTTATATTTCCGCTGCTTTATATTCTTGATATGATTGTATGTTTGTGATAACCTAAAATTACATAATATGACTAAGTTAATCACTTGGCTAATTAACTAGGTTAATCTGGTTGGTTTAAGGGGTCTAAATTTCTATCATCTTGGATTTGAAATCAAGGTTGGCCAATTTATCTTTACATTACATGTTTATGTACCTTGTTTAGCTTGGAAGAGCTTATTTTATTGCACTTTACTAGTTTGAGCTTTGTAGTGCATGTTGTGTGGGAAGATGTTTATAGTTTTTGATCACATGATCTTGATCTTGAAATCACATGCCTTTAATTTTCAGACTTGAACTTATTGAGAAAGGCATAAATAACCATCTCACCAATGTTTACTAGCCAATTATGAACAACTTAGTGCATATCGTAAAATTTTGTGCTCGAGAAAGTGTAGCACATGCACAAAAAGAACATAAGGTGTAGCCTCGGTTTAAATACTAAAATTGGTGTGTATATTATCCTGGCTATTTTAATAAGTTTCAAATCAAATAAAATTGGTGTGTACATTATGAGGCAACTCAAGAAACTTACATGATTGCAAGCTTTTATTCTAGGAGATGTGAGAGTTATATGATGTAACTCTTTAGGTGATAATCTCTTTCAAATTTATGTGATGAATTTTATAGAAATTGTGATTGCTTACTATTCACATATCACCTCACATGTATCTCAACCTTTTGCTAGTTGCACACACTATACAAGTTACTCTTTGCTAAACTTTGTACATGTTATTGTGTGTGATTTTGTTTTGGCCATCCAAGTTTGAAAATTCCTTGATTTTAATGCAAAATGTGTTTGAAGTTTGAGAATTTAAGGGAAATTGATTGAAAATCTTATATTTGGGAAATTTGGGTTCAATACAAGTGTTTTTGAAAAGCATTTCATCTCATACTCATGCATTCTATTCATAAAATACTATGCTTTGAGGTGTTTCTACATAAAACTGTTTTGTTTTTCAAAAAATTGATTTTTCCAAATTTTCGATCGATCGAACCTGTTTCTCGACCGATCAAAATTGCGATTAAAATTTTGGGTTGAATCTGCCTGATTCAATCGCTACTCGATTGCTTCTAGATTGATCGAATGTAATTTTCGATTGATCGAATCTAATTTTTGGTCAATCAAAAATAGCATAGAGAGTTTTTTAAAACTTGAGTTTTCACGTGTTCTTCACTATTCAAAACTTTTTCAAAAAGCTCTTTCTCTCTCTCTTCGATCAGTCAGATTCAAAGTCACTATTTTTGTCGTTTTCCCTCAAATTTTTTCAAATGTTTTTGTCTTCTAAGGCCGTTAAGACCTTTATACCCCTCTTTTTTCATTTATTTTCATGTTTTCATGCATTTTTGTCATGCATTTGGGAAAATTTCGAACCTATGAAAATTTGGGGATTTTGATGTTTTCAATCTTTTCTTTGGAAATTGATCAATGTGTTTTTGTTGTGGGATGATATACAACTGTTCTTTGTAAATTAATTTGATCAATTTGTTGATTTGGGAAAAATTGAAAATTCTAGTGCTTGAAACTACCCGATTTGGGGATTTTGTTCAATTGAGCTTAATTTGATGAAATTGGCTTGTTAGATTGATTGATTTGGTCATTATATTATGTTATCTACCTTGTGTAATGATCAATTGGTCAATCTGTTGAGTTTTGTGAAAGTGAGTTTTTCAAAATTGGGGTTTTTGATATAAACTCTATGCTTAAGCCAATTTTGTGATTTTAAAGTGAAATTGAACTCATTCTCACTGCATTAGAGCATGCATCATGTGTTGATATTGTTCATGCATCATATAGATTTGTATTTTCTATATTTTCTGTGCTAACTTGCAGTCTGCCATTGGTTTTTGTTTTTTTTATATCTCTTTTGTGTCTTTCCTTTTGATCCTTAACATCATGGTTAGGAAGATTAGAGCTCATAGGACCTCCACCTCTACTTCTTCTCCTTCCTTTGATAGTGAGAGGTTCCTTAGTGAGAAACACTAGGAAACTTATGAGAAGTTGAACATTCATAGGAATGTATGGGCTGAGTGGAAGGTCATTTTAGATGAGTTAGATGGTGAGATTCGGAGAAACTTTGAGTGTAGGGGTTGGCTTCCTTTGTTGGACATTTCACATCCCCCTCCGGTTGCCTTGATCAGAGAGTTCTACTCGAGCCTTTCAGTCCACTCCTATGATTCCAACACTTAGGTGAAGAGTTGGATACAGGGTGAAGAGTACATCATTACTCCTTCGGTAGTGGCTGATGCTCTTGGGGTGCCACTGGTCCAACATCCTGTTTATCCTTACGATGGGTCTCCTCCCCTAGATGACATTATGTCATTTATTACTGGTACTTCTATCTAGTGGGGTTCTGATCCTCGGATCACCTTTCACGAGTTGATTGAGATTCATTATCTTTTTTTTTTTTTTTTTTTTTTTTTTTTTTTCCAGATTTCTTGCCATTCCATTTGACCTATCTCTCACCTGCACACTCTTCCTTTGGAGAGATATGCATTTTTGTATGCCTTTGTCACAGATGCTCTTATAAGCTTTCCTCATCTTTTCATTCGTTCTTTGATTGAGGTTCATAGGAGTAGTTCTACTGCTCATGCTCTTTTCTTTCCTGTTTTCATTCATAGGATTTTGTTACATTTAGGATTAGAGCAGTTTCCGGCGTCTAAGTTGGTTCATATCATAGCTCCTATAGGTGCCACCTTTCTTAAGCAGAGGTCTGCTCAGATGAGAGCAAGCTCTAAACGCCCTAGAGTTAAGTCTTCTGGTGTTACATCTCCTCCTCCCTCTACTACAGGTGATATTACTCTGAGGCGTCCGTTGATCCGACTGCTGCTGCTGTTGTTCCTCTGCCTTCTACTTCGGATGATTCGAGTATTCGACGTATGTTGGAGATTGTCATGACCGTTCAGGTGGCTCATGGTCAGCTTTTGGTGGACATGCTTGATGAGCTTAGGTCTTTGAGAGCAGATTTGGATAGTCTTCGTCGATCACCTCCGCTACCTCCTTTTGATGATGAGTCATGATTGCCCTTTGGCAATTCGTCACAAAAAGGGGGAGTACATATGTAGGGGAGATTTTGTTGTTTTGGAGCTATGGAGTTTTAGATTGTATCTAGATGCTTCATTATGTATCTACATTTTTGGCTCATGGTGTATTTTTGTTTTTGTTTGGGTTGTCCATGATAGGGGGAGATACTATGATGTATTTATAGATGTTTCTTGTTTCACATTGCTTATTGATTTATATTTATAAGGTTAATCATGATATATGTCTTTATTTTGTGTTATGTGAAATCAAGAAGTTATTTTGTGTTACTTGTATTTTCCACACATGCGTTTATGCATTTGTTGAGTGTTTCAAGAATATACAAGTTGATTCAGTCGTGCTGCTATTTACACTTGCAACTGATAGATAGTAGTTAGGTTGAATTTGTTTTGTTGGGCAATGTTTTTGTAATAGGTTGTTTTTTGTAAACTTTGAGCACTTTGTTTAAGTTAGTGTTTTGTCACGGATTGCCAAAGGGAGAGTTTGTTGGGTTCTAAGACTTTAGGTTTAAATGTATTAGAACTTCAATTTGTAATGTTGGCAAACCATGATCAAAACGTTTAGTTTTGTTTTAGACTTGCTCAAAGTATGTTTATGTGTAAAAGTTGGAATCGAGTGTACTGTAGGATTTACTGTGTAAATTTGCCTGGCTCGATCGATTGGAAATTAGACTCGATCGATTGAAGCTCGTGTAGATTGTTTTTCTACAGAATTTCCCAACTCAACCCAAGCCTGTTTGACGTGTAGGGTTTTACGTTTTGCCTTAAGTATAAAAGGAGAAACCCTAGCCACATTTTGAGGTTACTCTTTATGCTGTGTGTGTGAATATTTTGTGAGATCTAAAGGTGTTTTCCTTCACATACACTTAGGGTTATCAAGATCTAGATTGATGTCAAGAGCTTGGTGATCAATTCAGTTGCAGATTCAAGAGCTTAAAGATATACAAGCAGGAGTGCTTGTGCTTGCTGGGAATCCAAGAAAGAAGTAGTTTATGGACTTGGAGTTGTCACGTGGTCGTGGTAGTAAGTTTCCTACTCGAGGTAGCAATAGGATGTTAGTGGTCTAAGTCGCTATTGTGTAAACTTCAATTCTTTCATAGTGGATTTGTTTTACCTTGAGGATAGCTAGGTTAAATCCTCCTCAGGTTTTTTTACCGGTTTGGTTTTCCTAGGTTATTATATCGTTGTGTTTTTTACTTTCCGCACTTTACAATGATATGATATATTTGTGTTAACCTAGATCTGTTTAATTTGACTAAGTAATCACTTGGCTAATTATCTAGGTTAATCTGGTTGTGTTTTAAGGGGTCTAAAAACGTACATTATTTTTTATTTGAGCTGAAGAACAAATTTTATGAGGAATTTTTGGTTCTATAAAATTTTAATTATAGGGGAAAAAAATCATTGAAGAACATATGTTAGGGATAGAATATACCACATTTCATACCTTAAATGCAATTCCATTGCAATAAGTTCAAGAAGTATTATAAAAAAAATGTCTCGTCTTCTAAATGATTTTTTGATGAAAAATCACTAGTCTTGCAATCTTGTTCAACCATTGTTAAACAATCCCTGAAGCTAATGTGGAAGTGGTAGAGGGCACAAGTTTAACGAGGAAAAAAAGAAAGAAGAGAAAAGAGAGTAAAAGAAAGAGGGAAAGTGATTTTAGGTCCATATGTATTAGTGTTGGCAAACCATGTCAAATAGAAGACCCAAGATCAACTAAAGAAAACATAGTTTATGTCACCTCAATAACAACCTCAACCTGTCGAGACTATGTGAACTAGATTCTTTAAAGGCTCATTAAGTCATATGTTTCAGTCTAATATGTCATATGAGGCCTGTTCATTGGACTATAAAGGGACATTATAAATTGACCTAAAAGATGTTTTTTAGAGCAAATAAAACTATGTTTGCGTGCCTAGGGTTTTATAACCAAGATTCTTTCAATTTCATTGTATGAGAAGTATCAAAGTAGATGTAAAGATAAATTGGTGAAGAAGGTGAAGTCATAGTGCATACCACAAACTTGATGTTGTAAAGAAAATCTTCAAGAGGTTCTTGAAGTTGATCTAAGGTTCATGTTGTACCATGGGTGAGTCATCTGTGAAGCATCTAGATAATTGAAGAATTATGAGGTTTTGAATTAATGAAAGGTTTTTACTAAGTTGTCTATAGCTTAGTATATTCTAAGAAAAGGTTATTCATGAGATTGTAAAACTTCTCTTAATTATAGTGGATTGCTTTGTTGGGGAAGGTTTCCCTTGGAGTGGTTTTTCCTTTGGAGTGTTCTCCATCAATTTTTCACATCGTCACCATATCGCTGTCTCTTTTGAGATTAATTTTGTGTGATTGATGATGCCTTTTTTTACATGTCTAAATTATTTACATGTGAATTAGAAATTGACATAATTGGATTAATTAAACAACTTGGTTAATTCACCTTTAAATCAACTAGAGTCTAAAACTTAGCAAATGCTAAAGAGAGAGGTCAGAGTTTGGGGAGAAAAGAAAGAGGAGAAATGAGAATAAAAGAAAGAGAGAAATCGCCCTTTGTTTTGAAAAATTTTGCCTAGCCCAATGCTAGTGCTCTATGGAAAATCATATACCTGAACCGTTTTATGATCCAATCTAAAACACACAATTTTGCCACCCAAATCCCATTCCACTCTCAAAACTTTTTCTTCTATTCATCTTCTTCTCAAGAGTTAAACCTCTCTCTCTCTAACCTATAGATTATAGCCACCAACCAGTCTTAGGCCAATCACTACTATGTACAATAAGGTAATTAGGTAAATCTCTTTTGTCTCTTAAAAAAAATGTTTGGAGTTTAAGGGCATATGTAATGTGGAAATTGTTACTTAAGAGTTGATCTTTGGCCATTGGGTGCAGCTCTCTTTGTTTGGAAACCATACAAGTATAAATATCCAGAACTAGCAACCTAGAACAAGGGAAGAGGATGAAAAACCTAAAATTACAGGTCACTGAAGCACAACCTATAAATTGTAGTGAACCACTATAGGTTTCTAATTCAGGAACTTGGAACCTAAACTAGCCAACACAGATGAAGATAAGGAGCTTATGTGGCTTTTGGTACGGGGTAATGTTTTAGGATTCCTAGGAATGTTTAAAGATTCCAATGTTTGGTTGCAAATTACGCCAAGAAATCAGATGCTAGGAGAATCTGGATTCCCGCTTTAAACCCCTCACAGTAGGAATGTGGATTCCCTTTAAAACAGGTGGGTATCCAGATTCCCAAGTTTAAAGGAAATTGTATTTTTTATAAATTGACAATTTTAACCCTTTTTCCTTATCATTTAAGCAATTAAGATAAAATATAAAACAAATCATCAATATCTTTTCCCTTGTCTTTATCTTTTCCCGCCAAAATAACATAAACAGGATAGACAACTCTGTTGATATATTCTTTAACAAAGTTCTATTTAGATTTCACGTGTGGAAAAAAAATAAAAGTTTGAAGGGGACCCTCCATTATTGCCAGGTATTCACTTTTGCTGTTGTGTGTGTGTTGCTCAACAAATTA
Organism: Quercus aquifolioides; assembly: GCA_019022515.1. Classification (NCBI taxonomy): domain Eukaryota; kingdom Viridiplantae; phylum Streptophyta; class Magnoliopsida; order Fagales; family Fagaceae; genus Quercus; species Quercus aquifolioides. Next base: position 69,372,407 of record CM032327.1, on the reverse strand, counting down.
TTAATAGTTTATATTTTGTTTTTCATTATTTATTTAGAGGATGATTTTTTTTAAAGGACTTGGTAGTTCACATTCAAATCTATGGATAGAATGGGAAAAATAAATAATTCATTTAAGATTCCTAGGAATAAACCAAACATTATCATCTCACATCCCTAGGATTCTTAAGAGATTCCCAATGAAAGCAAACATAGGAATAACTACATTCCTAGGCATCTAAATTGCAAGGAATCACATTCTTAGGAATTTAGATGCCAGGAGTAATGTCGATTCCCCCATACCAAACGCCACATTAAAGTTTTGCAAGTTGTTTAACATTTATGGGATAAACCTCACTTTCAAGATTAGAAGCATAGGCCTTAGTTGCTATTTGAATATTCACAGCTTCAGATGGATGTAAGCCATCAAAGTACACATGAGAATTCCTGTCTGCACACACTTGCCCACCTCTTTCACATGAAACTCCAGTTCCACCTGCAATCATTTGATGCACTTCATGCATTAAAGAACTTTCATTCAATGAAACTTGCAGAAAAATAGAACCTTCATAAATCAATTAGCCAAAAAGAAGAGAGAGAGAGAGGTAGAACCTTGCTTTGTTGACTTCACTTCACAACAAGCATTGGTTGTGTCGCTGAAGCCTGTAATCAATGAAATGGAATTCAGTACAAATGCTTCCAATTGATGAGGTAAATGACATGGGTTTGAAATAGTTCTATGATAATTTGCAGTGTGATGGCTTCAAGGATCTTGCAAACCAAATGAAATTAGAGCCAAATTCATTTGCATAAAATGTAGAGTGTGATCTATGCATGCGACAAACATGGTCATATTTATAATGTAACACAATGGAGATGTTACATTATAAATTTAGAGAGATGCTACGTTTACAACATTTTTACAACAAATCACAAGTGGTTAGTTGTTATTGGTTCAAATTTGAAACTAACACTAAGATTACTTTTTTGCCCCAACAATAACAACCAGTAACAACCTGTCACTTAAGATTTGTTGTAAAAATGTTGTAGACATATCATTTCTCATAAATTTATAAGGACACATGTACAGACGTTCCGTACACAATGGAGACGTTCTTGTTAATTACAACACATGTACACAGGTTTTTTTTTTTTTTTTTTAATATTCATTTTTCCTACCTTCTCTTTATTGCTTTGTTTGATTGTATTCTCTCTCTTCTCTTATTTTCGTGATTCTTATCCTTAAAAATCATGGGAGTGTACCAAGACAATTGAACACAATTTTTCTATTTTATATAGTGATTCATTTTATTATAAATATTAAAATATATTTCTAATATTATGACATATTTAACTACGAAATGGGTCCAAATTATACTTATTTTAGAATGTAGATCTTTATGAGATCCACGGCTAGAAAGACACTACTATCCATATATTTCTATTTTTTTTTTTTTTGTAGAAAAAATAATACAAGTCATTTTAGACCATATATATTTCTATTTTTTTGTTCATTTCAGTCTTCTAAGTTTCAGATTTATTCAATTAAGGTCTTTCAGTCAACTTTTGTTAAAAATTTTTGAAAAAAAAAATGGGAATTAAGTATTTTTCAATCATTAATTGAATTTTTTTTAATTTAAAAAATTGAAGAAATTTTTTTAAAATTGATAAATTAATCACAATATATAATAAAAGTTGATGGAAAAGCCTTAATTGAATAAACTTGAAAGTTAGAGAACTGAAATGAACGAAAGCAAAGTTAGAGGACAAAAATAAAATATGAAGAAACTTAGAGGGTCAATTTTGCATTTTAACCTATATAATATTTAGAAAAATTGTGATATAGCCTAACTTAAAAAGTCATAAACATAGATAAGTTTATGGTAGGCAGCCCAACCTCCAATTTTTATTAGAGAGGCTAATTTCTAAACTCAAACTTATGACCTATCGCTTTTTGGGAAAGACACTTGCCATTATACCAAGACCCTGTAAGTGGAACTAGTGAATCTACAAATGAAGAAGAAGAGACGTCAAAACGATGACGTTTGTCTAAATGATAAACGGCATCGTTTCTCATTTATATCTGGCGTGGCTTATTCAAGGCTGTAAACGGTGTCACTTTATGGAGCTATTCTTCCTCACTGAGCACAGCCTTGACTTGCTCTGTTTCAACCGACTTTGCTTCAGATATTTGTATAGACTTTGTTTTAGATATTTTGTATAGAGTGAGATATTTTTATATACAGCTGTCATTAGGTTGTTAGAGTTAGTTAGATTGGATCTTTCTAGAAACTGTGTAAGCTATATATTGCGTTGTATGTGCATGGAATTCATTAAGCTTGAAATACAAAGTTCAGAGAGTTTTTCTTCTTAACTTCTCTCTCTGTTTCGTATTTCCTCCATTGTTGAAGTTTCAAGCTTTTCCTAATTCTCACAGACCCGACCTCTTGTAATATAGCCTAATTTGTGAATCCAATTATATTATGTAACACGAAGAAGGAATAATGTTTACCTTTGGAGGCTGGATTGTCAATGATATCCTTTACAATGTCATATGTGTTGACAACAACAAAATTGGAACCAGGCATTCGAGGCTTTATATCTTCCACCAGAGACTTCAAGTGAATGTTGTAGACAGCAGCCGCTATGTTCAAAGTTTGTGAGCAGGCATTGCAGTTAGGCTGGTTCAAATTAACCATTGGACTGAACCCAATTGGATATATCGTTGTAAGAACAAATTTCCGAGCTCCCAAATTGTACAAATTCTGTATCAATGAAAAAAGTCATGGTTCATCAATTACAAAATTTACTGATAAAGTAACATGTCCAAGATGAAACAGTCTTAATTCATTCCAAGTTACAAAATTTGTTACAAGAAAATAGAGTTTGTTGATACTTTTCTTATTTAACAAACAAGAAGATTTTGTAACCAGGTCACAGCTTTAATTAACCCTATGCTGAGATAGAAGTCTTTAGCTTACTATATACTTGATTTAAGACGTCTATACCTCAAGTTGCTTAGATAGAGAGGATATGAGATAGCTAGTGAAGCGTTCAAGACCAACTATGAGGAAGGTTTTCCTCAAGAAATAGTTGAAAACGTAATCATTCCCACCAATTCCAATGACAAATATGTAGTTGGGGAGAGATTCACTGCTTTTGCATCCCAGCTGAGCTTCTAAATCTGGCAGGGTCACCTCCTTAAAATTCTTGATTTGTTGATTCATACTGGTCGCATTGCCCTGAAATGCAATTCCATGTATGTTAGCTTCAATTATTTATTATTTGCATTTCGTTAGTCTATCAGCTCTTTGTTTTTGGAAAAATCAACAATGTTATTTGCATTTCGTTAGTCTATCAGCTCTTTGTTTTTGGAAAAATCAACAATGTAATCAGGGCGTAGCTAGAAAATTTTACTTGGGGGGGGGGGGGGGGGGCGAATTGTAGTATATATTGGTATATTAACCATAGTTCATATTGAATACAAAATTATTAACTTTGATATATTGTTATATTCTTAAATATTAATGATCATACAAAAATTATATAGTTTATTATAGAAAAATAGAAAAAAAAAATCCAATAAAAGAACATTTCGCATCAAAATTATGCCTGACAATCTTTAATGGAATAAAGATAGCAATACAAAAAAGTGAACAACAAAATCTTAAATACCCATATGCATATCAACACACACACACAGTGGCAGAAGAAAGAAACAAAAAATAATACTAATGGTAAAATAATACTGATGATTGATAAAAGAGAGAGAGAAGAAAATGCACTTGTATATTCACTTCTTTAAAGAGTCAAGAAGATGATGTTGCACCAAGACAAAAAAATGGATTAATAGTCTTGGTTGAGATAGGAGTTTTTGTGTTGAGAAGAAAGAAAATGGGGCAATGGGCTAGCACTAGCAGCTACAACAAAGTTCTGTAGGTACCTAAAGATGAAAAACAAATTGAAATTATGTTGGGAAATGAGTTCTCAATGATACTAGAGAATGAGTTATTATCAATTGGATTAATTATAAATTTTTTGGACAATTAAAAAGATCAACTTTTAGTTGTTATCCTTGGGACTAACTATAAATCTTAGGAATAATTGGGATGGACACGTAATAAAGTTTTGGACAACTGAGGAGGTCAAATAAAAATCCATCAGACTAACTAGAAATCTTAGAAATAATTGGAGGGGCAGTTCTAATTTTATGGGAGGGCTATATCACGTAAATAGTATAGTTGTAGGAGAAAAAAAAAATTTAGGGGGGCCAAGGAGCAACGTAGCTCCGCCCTTGAATGTAATCCTCGCTTCTTTCCCTTTTCTATTATTTATTTTTCCTTAAATTAACGAAGACATTGATATATAATACTTGTATTGCTTAAATAATATATAATATTTTTACAATAAATTCTAGATGACAAACTTTTACCCACTATTATTTGTTGATAAAAAAAAATAATTTCAATGTTAAAAAAGCATATATATATTATATATATGATCTGACAAAAACACGTGAACCTTGATAATGGAGGAAGAGAAACGGACTTCAAGCTTGATGAGGAGAAAGAAACAAAAAGGGAAGGAGAGAGAGAGAAGTAGAGAACATTCAATGATGATAAGAATGATGATAATGATAAAAAGTAAAAAGAAGAATGGTTTTGGCTTACCGCAACTGAACCGGTATCATCTAATATACCTGCAGAACCAGAGGCATGGTTGACACCCTCAACAATTCTACTTCCTTTGGTTGCTGGTTCCATAAATGGAGGTATCAAGGAAGGAAGCTTAAGCTGTTCGCCAAGAAGGTCCACCACATTTTTCCCATTTGTGAATCTCCCAGATGAGCCATTAGGAAAATCTATTCCATAAGGCAAATAGTCCGCCTTAGCCTTTGTACCCAAGAAGTTGTTGTTCCCATTGTCCACCAGAGAGCTTCCAAACACAAACATCCCTTTGATCTCACCATCAAGATTCTCTGATGATGAGAACCTACAAAGAGACTTGCATCGATGGGTAAAACAAGCAAGGATAAGGAGATACAAAATCACAAGTTTCAAATGGGTTTTCACAGTCATGGTTGTAAATATGGCTTTGCTTCGTCTTTTCCGTGGGTATCTGTTGAGGTGACACGCTTTGGGATGGCCTTTTTTGGTTAGGGGATGGAATAGTCAATCAATCAATATCATATCATATATATACTATATATAATAGTAAAAGCTGAGAGAAAGTTGATTCCTACAATTAAGAAGGTGTTGCCACGTAAGAAAAGTGACTATCTAAAATTCAGCCATATTTAAAAAGCGATAAATTACATTGTTTGGTAACGCTACAACACCGTTTAAAATCCTCTCATTATAAATAACAAAAAATATGCGGTTAAAATTAAAGAGTACACATAAATAGAAATAGAGAGGCGATGAAATCAAGAGAGAGGCTACGAAGACACGAAGAAAGAAATAGGAAGAGAGAGAGGCGATGAAGACATGGTGAAAGAAACAAAAAAAGAGAGAGGCGATCCTGCCTCCACCAGTCCCTTCGCCATACTCCGACCACCAGAACTGCAGACACAGTATCTTTCGTTCCGATTCTCCTTTTCCTTGACAAATTCAGTCGTTCTCTCTGTCTTTCTTAAAATCAAAATCCCTAACCAATGAGTTCTCTCTATCTTTCTTAAAATCAAACCCCCTTCCCCCTCCCTCACTATCTGTTGAGATGTTGATTGCTTTAACTTCCATCAATTGAATGCCAATGACCTCTTTTAAATGGAACTTTTGCCTATAATAATCGGATGAAAGGTGACAAGACCTACCGGGCCTGTGCAACTTACCAATTAAAGAAAAAAAAATTCCATCAAATAAATAGATTTGAAAAATGATGCTTTGTACGCTACTAGGCTCAGCATCACTGATTTTTTTTTTTTCATTATGGTTTCCTCATCATATGTGGGATATTGAAAGACAAGTTTATTGATTGTATTTTTTTTTTTGTTTGAATGGTATTGATTGCTCTAATATAGTCTAATTGAAGGTCTTTTTAATATGAAAAATATGCCATAACCTGTCATTAGATGAATCATAACTAGAGTTCAGAATGTGAACAATTTTGTTTCCATGGAGGTGCAAAAATATATTTGGGTTCACTTGTTCTTTGATTAAATGATGTTTAGCAAAAATTCCGTGTTAGAAATAAGTGAATCACAATTATGGGGATAGTCAAGTGGTGTGTGTCCTTTTGGTTGCTAAAGCTTCTGATGTTCTGATTGTTAGGTTCAATTTGTATGATATTGTTGTTGGATATAAATTTTTTATTAAATTTGCATTTTTGTTAGCATCAATCATTCCCTTTAATAAGCATATTTACCAAACTCTTTGTAGCTTGCTGGAGGTGTAGATATGGTCGAACAGACTATCAACCTTGCAAAACAGCCACATATTATTGTGAGTGTTTGTTTTATTGGCTGAATGGTTTGATATCTTTGGTTTCTTAAAATTTTGCACAAGGGTATAAAATGTGGATAACTAGGAATATGATTTTTTGTTTTTGGTTTTCCATTTTGATAATGTTGGATTGTCAACTTACATGGGAGTCTACAATTGCTTGCTGTCTTTCATAACATTTTCTCAGTTTTGTAGTTTTACTATTGTGGCTTTTGCATTGAGTATTGCTGAAAGAATCCAACCCAATTAACATGAATAATGTTGGAAGTAATTTTGATGATTGTGGTATTGATTCATATGACTTCAAAAATGCTTATGATTTGGAAGAAATTTCAAAGATTATGATAAATTTGATACATGTTGAATGACTTCATCCATACTCCCATTAATGAGTCTCCTTAAGTGATGTAAAGTTATAATTCACAACTATTTTATGTTGGCTTTAATTCCGTGCCAAATTTGATTGTAATTATGTTCAATATTTTGTATCTTGTATTTCATGTGGGATTTCTTGTAAGGGTTGTGAGAGAGAGAGAGAGAGAGAGTGTGTGAAGACTCAAGGCAAAGTGAAGAGTAAGAAGTTTTCGCGGGTAGCTCGCGAGAAGGCTTCCCATGAAGTGAAGCATGTGCCCAACACATGACTGGAATGCGAAGAGTCAGGACAGGATGGTGATAGCTGGTTTTCGCGAGTGTCTCGCGGGTAAGGCCTTCCCGCAAGATACCCGCGAAACATTCTGTTTTGCCAATTTGTCATATCTGATATACACTATCTCTACCCACACTATATATACCCACATTACCCACAAATGTTGAGGAGTGCTTCTGAGAGAAAACCCTAGCCACAACCCTTGAGAGTTAGAGATTGTTATACCTACATTTCTCTACACAATTCATTGTGGTTTTTCCTCAACTCCTACCTCTCCATTTCCATATCCTTGAGAGGTTGATAGCCCAAACACTTACTACACCCATTCTGAGTGTCTAGTGAGGTTTTGGTGCTGCTGGGAAGCATTGGAAGAAGCCAAGTTTTGGCATATGCAATCGGGCGTATTGCGGGATCCGGAGAGCTAGACAAGACACGGTTTCGAGAAGCCCAGTTGGAGTAGGAGCTTGGAGGGCTCAGGTGCATCGGGTAGATTAGGCTTGGAGGGTCTCTTGCTATTAATGTATCCCAATTGATTTTCTAGTGGATCGATTTACCGAGTACTTCGGTTTCCTCTTCGATAACACATCGGAGTGTTATCTTGTGTTTGCATCCTTCTTCCCTACTCTTTTAGCTTTCATTTTACTATTGTGTTTTAATGAATATGGTTTAGAGTAGTTATTTTGTTTATCCACTCGCATTTACTCTATTCCGCACTTAGTATAAGTTAGAGTAAAATCAATCGAGTCGTAATATTTAATTTGGGGGTCTAAACAGCTCTTGTGTTTTTAACACATTTTTGAGCTTTCAAGTGATGTAACAGCCAAGAAGATTGGAGAAATTAATGTAATATATGAAGATTATTATTTCATGAAACTATGCCTTTGGTTCAAATTGTTTCTCCCTAAAGCCACCATAATTGAAATGGGTAGTGTCTTAGCAATATCCTTCTTAAGGCTGTGTTTGTTTTGGCTTCAAATCACTTCTGGAAATGCTTTTCCGTAAATGCGGGTGTTTGGTTGCGCATGGAAAATACGGTCAACGGAAAATCAAATACACTTTGACCGGAAAATAACCACTTTGAAGCATAAAATCATTTTCGCTTTGATTTTACCTTCAAAGCATTTCTGGAAAACACACTAGAAAAGAGAGAGTGAGAGAGAGCTCAAATCGCCCCCGAAGACAGAGAGAGCACTCAAGCACACACCTAAAACCCATATCCAATCTCAACTCAGCCAAGCTCTGGCCAGCCTAGATCGTGCCGCCCCACGATCCAAAACCCATCTCCAACCCCAAATTGCAAGAAGAGAGAGTAGAGACGGTGAGATCGTGCACAACCCCAAATTGCACCACGAGCTCGGATCGCACCATCACACCCAACCCCAAATCGCACCACGAGCTCAGATCGCACCACCTCACCGATCTCGTCGCACCCCACCACTGGCGAGATCGCACCCATGACCCACCCATGCCCGATCTCTCTCTTTCTCGATCTACCTCTCCCTTTCCCTCAATTGGCGATCACTCTTTCTTCCTCCCTCTCTCTCTGTGTGACCGAATTTTGAGTTTAATGAATGTTCTGTTTTGATTTTTGTTTGTTTTAAGTTTATATATTGAAATTTTGTATTATGAAATTTGTTTGGGAACTGAGAAAATTGTTGAGAAAATGTGAGAAACTTGTAAGAAAATAACATTTTCAGAATGCAACCAAACACATGAAAATATTTTCTAAAACAATTTTCATAATGCAGCCAAACACTTGAAAATATTTTCATTTCCCGAAAATAGCATTTCCGGAAATTTTTTATTTTCCGGAAAATATTTTACATGAACCAAACACAGCCTAAGCTGAACTGGGCTACCTCAAAGTTGGGCCTATAATCAATTTTATGGTAGGCCCTATGGACATCTGGATATGATATGATGAGACTGCACCGGTGCAGCCGTGCAGGTATGGTTTCAAACAAGGATAATGACTCGGTTGTGGCCTTGACTAGCTCCAATGCATTGGCTTTGGTTGCAACTTTGTCTCTTCTTAGATGCACCTTATAAATCCTGGCATAAACTTGAATAGGTTATGTATGGCTTGGCTTAGTTTTTGCCACCAAGGTTGTGACTTTGGATTGAATTGGTATGGGTCATGGTATGTTGGGATTTTATCCTTATTTGAGCATTACTAGTGGTAGATGTTGTTGTGCTATCTTTGTTAACCTCTAATAACTTTTCCTACCTGAATGAGTGGAATCTAAGTTGATGAGGTATAATTAGTTCTAGTGCTTTTATCTCAAATTAAGTTTTAGCTTTAGTGCTGCCTTTTATTTTTTACAGTAATTAGTTTGGTTTTGGTTTTGTGTTCTCCTGTATGTGGGTTGTGCTCCTTATAGTTTTTCTCTCTCTCTCTCTCTCTCTCTCTCTCTCTCTAAATTACTTAACTAAAAATAAAGTCATTTGTATTTGATCTTTAATTTTGCATTTAAGATGAATTACTTGGCTATCTTTACTTGATAATAAACTTGTTAGCCAAAAAAACAGGTAGTTTTTTTTTTTTTTTAGAGAACATTGGTAGTCGGTACTTCTCTTTTAAAACATTTATTGATTATAATAACAGAAAAAGAATCCTTGGTATTGCAAATGAGCTCCAGCTCAACAAGCACCTCCTCCCCTTGCAAGTGCTAGGCAGAGAGTGAGGTTTTGGGTTCATGACCCACTGGGTGCATGCATAACTTACCTATAAAAGAAAAGAAAAGAAAAAAAAAAGGAATCTTTAGTTTTTGCATGATGCAACTTAGTCACTAACTGGTCCGCTTGGATTAAAGGGGAGGTAGGGAGAGTAGAGTAGAATTTGCCCAAAATTAGTCTATTTTTAGACAACTCTACTCTACTCCCTCCAATCTCCCTCCCTCCTCCCTCAATCCAAACAGGCTCTACATGTTTACCACAAGCTCTGTCCTATCTAAAATATTGTATGCAGACTTGTCAATTGCCACGGAAGCTCCATTGAATTCGTGTCAACTCTTTGAAAGAACTTAATTCTTTAAGTTTCAATTTGGTATAATGCAATAAATTTGATTAGTCAATTTTTCTACTATTTTTTTTGTTCAGTTGTTTAATTGGCTTCTCATTTTACCCCCTCCCCCCTCCCTTTTTTTATCATTTCATTTCTTTGTAGGTTGGAGCACCTGGAGGCCTTCTTGATCATATTTCCAACATGAATGGTTTTTCCCTCCACACATTGAATTATTTGGTATGGTTCTTATATCATGTCAACTATGCAGTTTGCTTTTGTAGATACATGCATGTTGGGTATGTATTTTTTTTTTGGATAAGTAAAGATATTTTATTAAAATAATTAATGTAGTCTTAATAGGTTGCTTGTAGGAACTTATAAAAAAAAAATTCTTTTTTTGGTCCAAAAAATAAGTTCTTTTACATATAAATAAGTTATGGCAGGCTCCATGTATAATTAATGAAAATGCATATCAACTCCAAGGGTTGGTCTAGTGGTTCCCAAGGCCTTATGGGATCTTGGGTTCAAAATTCCTAGTCAACATCTTAGAGCCACTCATAAGGGACTCCTTCCTGATAGGCCAAAAATGAATTGACCCATTGTGATTAATTAACCAATTAATTAGCCAAGTATATTAATTAAGTTAATTAACATGCAAACGCGTGGTAGCACAAAAAAATCACCAAATAACTAAATATGCAGCGGAAATTAAATGACACGGTGATTTGTTTACGAATGGGGAAAACCTGAAGGCAAAAACCCCACCGGGTGAATTTCAAGTCACCACTCCTGAAACTCCACTATTATCACAACAAGCGGTTACAAGTAAAGGAATCCCAAGTACCTTACCAACCTACAGTTGAACCCTTACCCCAATACCCAATTGGACTTGTTCTGTAGTGACGATTTCCCCTTTTGATGCACGGCTCCCAAGTACGTGACTAACCAATTTGATGCGCGGATCCCAGTACGTGGCTTACTCATTTGCACGAATCCAAGTACGTGACTAACTCCACAGCAACCCTTTGATTGTTGTAGTTGATTTGCAACATCTTCACAAAGAAACACCAATAAGATCTTCAATGTTGGTGCAAGAGACTTTGCTTGGTTACAGAACCCAAAGGCGTACAAGAAACGCAGCAAGAACTCTTTCTTCTGTAGGAGGAGGCTAGGGTTTCAAAAAGAAAACCTTATGAAGCTCTCTAGGGTTAGGTTTTTCTTTTTCCACCTCCTTTAAATAGGAGCTTTAATGGGCTCTCCTATTCCAAATAGGTTTACACAAACCTTGGGCTTTCCTAGTCCAATAAGGATTATACAAACCCATAAACAAATAGCCTTTTAGAATAAAAACGTTGTGGCTATAATCTGAAAACTCATAAGCTCGATCGATCGAGGCATCTGTCGAGCTTTAATGAATCTCGTCAGATCGAGATTCTGTCGAAGAGGTATCGAGACCTGCAGATTGCACTTTTCTTGAGCAGTTCTTGAGTAATCTTCATGTCTTCAATTTAACCACTTGTGATGATCATCTTGAACCTACTTAGATTTACTCAAATACAAGTAAAGTGCGTTTTGTCAAAGGATATGCCAATTACATAAAAAATATGTCCCCAACAATCTCCCCCTTTGGCAATCCGTGACAAAACCACAAGAGTACATTGAATGTCCTAGAATACATTCTACTCAAGATTACATAATAAATAAGCCTAGTCTAAAAGATCTGAACCTTGGAAGTTGCTGCAAGAAGAAGGTTTGGAATCTTGACTTGGCTTTAACTTGTTTTTCCTCATAGGTACTAAACAAAACACATCAAGGTACCATGTGGAAAATAATAACAAGTTAAATAAACAAGAAACATGTGTATAAAGAGAGAAAAGAAACAACACATGTGAGATAAAGAGTGAAACACATACATCATCATCAAATATAGAAACAACACATGATGTATGTAAATAGTTACAAAACCAAAAGATACACAACACAAAATATATGTCAATATCAAAGTGTATCAAACTAACTCTCCCCCTAAGTTAGTTACATCAAAAACTTTCTTCCTTTAAACATGAAGTTCTCCCCCTAAGTCTATTACTCCCCCTGAGGAATGACATTCAATTCTCAAATTTCTCCCCCTTTTTGACACGATTGTCAAAGGGCATAAAAAGCCAAAAGACATGACAGGAGACAGACAGAAAACTGACATAGAGGGAAACGAGGAGAACAAGGAACTATAGACCTACAAGAAAAAGAAAAAGAAAAACAAGATGCTATGGACATAAAAAAAAAATGCAAAACAAAAAAAATGAAATGCATGTAAGGGAATCTCGATCGATCGAGAGGTGTCGAGACAGGTGTCGAGAAAGAAGACATCAGACATAAGAAGAGAAGTTCGATCGATCCATTAGGTGTCGAGAAGCTATCAAGGAGACAGAAACTTTCTCGATCGATCCACCAGGTGCCGAGATTGCGATAAGAAAAAGCTTGAGAAGCTCGACAGATAGCTAGGTATCGAGGAGGTGTCGAGCTTACTTTTAAAAACAGTTTTTCGAGAAGTGAAAAACACAAACATGAATGCAATCCAACATGCAACTCAACCAATGATCCAATCAACATATTAAGCTCTCAAAATCATCTCTCAAAAAAATTTTTAAGCACATGAATCCTCAGAAACACACACACACACTAAACAAGTCTAACCAATTTTATATTTCAAAAATAAGTTAAGACAGTTTAGTGAGCATACATTAGCACATGTAAAACCTTGTGATGGCCAAATCACATTGTACCTGCACATGTATCAAGAGTAGCAAAGAATATTGCGCGTTGTGTGTGAAAAATATCGCAAGATTGCATATGTATATACAAGTTATGACGATCTGAGATATGAGAAAATTACTTTAACTCACACACAATCATAACTGTTTGATGGGGACTATCACCTTCGAGGTACATCCTATAACTCCCACATCTCCTAGAAGAAACGCTTGCAATCATATTTAAAAGCATTTTTTTTTTTTTTTTGCTTTTTATTTTCTTTGCATATTTTCTTTTTAAGCATATCATGCATGGACATATAAGAGAGAGAAAAGAAATACTCAACATGTTAAGCATTGACATTGCACTTTTGCTATGTCGAAGCATACGAATGTCTTTGACACTGCACTTTTTCTATGCCGAAGCATACAGGTGTCTATGACACTGCACTTTTGCTATGCTGAAGCATACAAGTGTCATATTATGATTGGCGGGCAACAGTGGTGAGATGGTCATTTATGCCTTTCTCTTAGGATTTTCTAGTCCTACCCGTCAAAAAGAGTGATATGAGTATTAAGTTCAAAAGATAACTTAATCTTACTCATCATAAACAAGAGCCACAAAGCTTACTTGCTTAGTTGTGCATAGAGATGCTCATCTAAGCTACAAATGATACAAAGTTTAGAAAATTTTGTTTCAACGGCCATCCAAGGTACACAAGTACCAAAGTACACAAAACACACACTGTTTTTGTATTTTTCTGATTTTTCAATTTTTTTTTTAAATTTTATATGAAAAACAAAAATAAGCAAAACTGAAAAATAACCAAACAAAAACATGTTAAACAAAGCAAAGCAATGCATAAAACTAGATGCAAAATCATGAAAGCATGATTCCAAAACCAAATAAGAAATCAAGAAAGAAAGTCCAACTTTAGATAGAAAGAAATAAAGCAGATGACAGACAGAGAAGACAATTAAGTCTTAGGATCCTTTATCACCCACACAGCACGAGTCTTTGGCCGTGAAGATGAAAAGGCACGTGTCCTAGTATGATTACTAAAGGACATAGAGGAATTAGAATTCCCCTGAAATTGAGTCAAAAAGCTCAAAGCTTTTAATAACTCACCAAGAATAGGTACAGAGCCTTTAGATAAAGGATGAGACCTATTGGACATTGGCTTATGAGGAAACAATTTGAAACAATTAGGGCGAGTGTGACCAGAACCACCACAATGGTGATAAACATGAGTAGTTTTAGAGCTACTCAACTTCCTAGAAGGAGGTCTAACCTTAGAGGTTGACAACTTAGGACAATTTGGCCTAATATGACCAACAATATGACAAAGATGACAAGTGGGGACAAATTCAGAATTTTTATTCTTCCTAGGAGGAGTTTTAGACATAGGTTTAGAAACTTCAGCGTTAACATCAGAATTTTTACCATTGTCTATCCTAGCAATATTAGCCTTCAACTCTTTATTATTCCTTTTAAATGGGGGAATATAAAAATCTTTTTCTTTTGAGTTAGGCTCAACAACAAGTTTGGCACTAGTTAAATTTTCAACTTTAGTTTTAAATTCAACTAGTTGCTCTTCCAAACTCTTAATTTTGTCCACTTGAGATGAGATTTGATTTTTAAAATTCTCATTCAAATTATTGGCTTCATCCAATTTTGCAATCAAATCATCTTTTTCAAGCTTGACCTTTTTAAATTTAGCTTTTAATTTTGTAGAACATTCAAGAGATTTCATACAAAATTTATAAAGCTTGCAATAGGCATCTTGAATATCATCATCATCATTCAACATAAGATCATGCAAATCAAAACAATCAAGAGTTTCCATGACAACAGGGGTCAATGGATCAACACAGCAAAGATTAAAACCTAATCAGAGTGTGCCTGCTCTAATACCACTTGATAGGCCAAAAGCGAATTGACCCCTTGTGATTAATTAACCAATTAATTAGCCAAGTATATTAATTAAGTTAATTAACATGCAAACGCGTGGTAGCACACACAAATCACCAAATAACTAAATATGTAGCGAAAATTAAATGACATGGTGATTTGTTTACGAATGGGGAAAATCTGACGGCAAACACCCCACCGGGTGATTTTCAGGTCACCACTTCCGAAACTCCACTATTATCACAACAAGCGGTTACAAGTAAATGAATCTCAAGTACCTTACCAACCTATAGTTGAACCCTTACCCCAATACCCAATTGGACTTGTTCTGTAGTGACAATTTCCCCTTTTGATGCATGGCTCCTAAGTACGTGACTAACCAATTTGATGCGCGGATCCCAATACGCGGCTTACTCCTTTGCACGAATTCAAGTACGTGACTAACTCCACAGCAACCCTTTGATTGTTGTAGTTGATTTGCAGCAGCTTCACAAAGAAACACCAATAAGATCTTCAATGTTGGTGCAAGAGACTTTGCTTGGTTACAGAACCCAAAGGCGTACAAGAAACACAGCAAGAACTCTTTCTTCTGTAGGAGGAGGCTAGGGTTTCAAAAAGAAAACCTTATAAAGCTCTCTAGGGTTAGGTTTTTTTTTTTCCACCTCCTTTAAATAGGAGCTTTAATGGGCTCTCCTATTCCAAATAGGTTTACACAAACCTTGGGCTTTCCTAGTCCAATAAGGATTATACAAACTCATAAACAAATAGCCTTTTAGAATAAAAACGTTGTGGCTATAATCTGAAAACTCATAAGCTCGATTGATCAAGGCATCTGTCGAGCTTTAATGAATCTCGTCAAATCGAGATTCTGTCGAGGAGGTATCGAGACTTGCAGATTGCACTTTTCTTGAGCAGTTCTTGAGTAATCTTCATGTCTTCAATTTAACCACTTGTGATGATCATCTTGAACCTACTTAGATTTACCCAAATACAAGTAAAGTGCGTTTTGTCAAAGGATATGCCAATTACATAAAAAATATGTCCCCAACACTTCCTGTAATTACTTAGTTTGTGTGGGATGGGGGGTTACACGCTCCTAAGGGAATAGCCAAGTGGTCAAAGAGTTTTGAATACCTATGTTTACAAAATAATAATAATAATAAAAGTCCTGTTAATGGGTGCCTTTAGGACATTTGTTAATAGACTATTTTAAGAAACTTTTAATATTACTTTCATAGAAAATATAAAAAGTTGTCAAAAAAGTCAATTTTTTTTCTTCTTTTCTCATAAAATGTTTCTAAAATTA
This sequence comes from Quercus aquifolioides, assembly GCA_019022515.1. Taxonomy (NCBI): domain Eukaryota; kingdom Viridiplantae; phylum Streptophyta; class Magnoliopsida; order Fagales; family Fagaceae; genus Quercus; species Quercus aquifolioides. The sequence goes on along the minus strand of CM032327.1, from coordinate 69,356,371 downwards.
TTTGTTAAACCAATGCCATCAGGATATTTGTTAACTTTTCCCTAATAATAATAATAATAATAATGAAAATACATATATTCTAGGGAAATTATTGTGTACTCCTGAAGTACCATAAATGCGTACTCCCTCCTCTCACATGAATGGTGGGTCCCACTAATTAAATTCATGGTTGGACCCACCATTCATGTGAGAGGAGGGAGTACGCATTTATGGTACTCCGGGAGTACCTAGTAATTTTCCTATATTCTAACCCTTTAGGATCATATGACAATTGAGTTAAATAAATGCACATTACTTGTTATGTATTTAATTTTTTTGTTGGGATGAGTTCAAGTTATATGTGGTGTAAATTCATGTGAGAGGAGGGAGTACGCATTTATGGTACTCCGGGAGTACCTAGTAATTTTCCTATATTCTAACCCTTTAGGATCATATGACAATTGAGTTAAATAAATGCACATTACTTGTTATGTATTTAATTTTTTTTGTTGGGATGAGTTCAAGTTATATGTGGTGTAATTCTTTACATTGTTACACCGCATAAAATCTTAACATTAGGTTATCATTTTGACAAATCTACAATTGAATTATGTTAACTTGTCATACCCTCAATACTTGCAAAATATCAAGATAATAAGATATTAAAATAATAAATATTTCATCTATAAAATAATAAGAGATTAAAAAAAACATCTACCTCAAAACCTGATGAAGTTTGCTACTTTGCCAGACAATTACTTTGGTAGTGGTGGTGGCTTATTTAATATCCTAAACACATAGATGTCTATATTTTTGATTGTCTAGAACCGATAAAAAAACAACTATTCGGGCCACCTTGGTGTTGCCTAGTCTATGAATTCTTTGTTATAAGTTGCATGATTGGTTTACACTACCAGATTTTAGATGAGGCTGATAGGTTGTTGAATGAGGAATTTGAGGAAGCAGTTGATGAGATTTTGAAGGTTATCCCACGTGAACGGAGAACATATCTATTTTTAGCCACTATGACCGAAAAGGTATGTATTTAAATATCCTCCTGTACTTAAAAAGTATATCTGTCATCAGGGATGTACCTTTTCAATTGTTTCTTACGGTGGATGTTTGCTACATATGTGCTATATTTTTACCGTGAATCTGGGTTATTATGCTTCCTGAAATATGAGATCCCATTCTGAAATTTTTAGAGAAACTCATTTGGAACTAATGTTTCCATGAAAATGATGTGGAATTTCGAGGAAACACTTTTCGACATTTCATGCACATCAGGGCATGAATCACATTATAGTTCAATAGGGATTTATATTACCAGAAGAACGCACTTTGCACTAGCGGAGAAGATATTTGGTGCCTTACAATGCACATGTTAGACAAATTATTATTGTTAAAGATGAGAATAAAATAGGCGTAAATGCACTTTTAGTTCCTACATTTTGATTTTTTTTTCATTTTAGTCCATACATTTTATTTTTACCATTTTTAGTTCTTAAACCAATTAATGCGGGACATTTAAGTTCTTGAAGCACCATTCCATCAGCCAACTAACAGAAAAAACTGACGTGGCTGACGTGAGCATTAAAATATTATTAAAAAAATTATTTGGCATTTTTTAAATGCCAAAATTTTAAAAAAAAAAAATTACCCAATTTTAATTAGAAAAAATAAAAAAACAAACAAAAAATTATTTTCCTTCAAACAAAAATTTTACTTTCTTTTAATTAAATTGAATTTTTTTTATTCCAATCATTTTTTTTTTCAGAAGAACATATTCATGTTCTTTATGTTCTTCCCCGTATATGATTCATATTCTTTCCAATTTAATCCTTATTTTCTTATCATTTTCTTTTCCTTTCTTGTACTTTCTTTATAACCAAACACATCAAAAAAAAAAAATTTAATTAAATGTCTTTCTTGTCTTTTTTTTTTTTTTTTTTCTTTTCATTATTTTTTTCAGAAGAACATGTTCATGTTCTTTGTGTTCTTCCCTAGTGTTCTTCCCTATAATCAATCTCCAGCAAAAAAAAAAAAAAAAAAAACCCTAAACCCAGATCCTAACCAAACCCCAAACCCATATCCCCAGTAAAGCAAACCTTAGCCTTCAAACCCATAAATTTTCTTGGCAAACACACACACACACACACACACACACACACACACACAAAAAACACACTGGAAAAAAAAAACCCCAAATCACCACCACCGAATCAATGAACTTGAAGATCAAACCCAAGCAAAAGAATAGAAACCCAGCAACCAGCAAAGCACCACCACCGAATCAAATCATCCACTACCACATCAACAAAACCACTCCCAAACCAAACCATCCAAAGAATAGAAACCCAGCAAAGCACCCAACTCATCCACTCCCAAACCAAACCATAATCAAAGAGGCTGAGATTGGGTGCGATGGGTTTGAGATAGAAAGAGGCTGAGATCGGCTTGATCTGGGTTAGAGAGATGTTGTGATCAGTTGGTACCTGGTGATCTTATCGGACAGCTGAGAATGCAAACACAGAGACACACACACACACACACAATGAGTAAATGTAAACAAACCCAACATTACATTTTTCACCTGAGAGAGAGAAAAAGTTGGTACCTGGTGAGAGCGAGCGCTGGAAACGGTGGCCGGAGATTCTGACGGAGGGACTTCTGACCAGGTAAGCAGATTGGCGGTGCATGTGTGAGGCTTTCTCACTGGTGTGTTTCTCTCCATCTCTCACTCACACTCGCTCACAGAGTTTCTCAGTCTCTCTCTCTCTCTCTCTCTCTCTCTCTCTCTCTCTGCGTTTGAGATCTTTTTAAAAAATTTGAAATTTTCAGATCAATAAAAAAATATCTTGGATGGTCTAAAAATGTCTTCTACCAGACTTATTATTATTTTTTGCCATTTGGGTTTGCTTGGGTCTGTAAATTTGGATTAAGGCGTGTAAAGACTTTGGATTTGTTGAAGTTATTTTTAATCAAGTCTTTGTGTTTGTAATGGGAATGTGAAAGAATGACAGAGTCATTGTTGAATGTCTTTGTGTTTTGTAAATCTGTGGGCGTGTCTGGGAAGAAAATGAAGAACATGATTGACGGGGAAGAACACAGTCTAGATTCTTCATGTTCTTCCCAAAAATAGAGAAACAAAATTAATTTAATTCTTTTCTTTTCTTTTTTAAAAAATAAGAAGATTAGAAATCTTATTATTATTTTATTGATCCGTTACTTTTCCCGTTAGTTTGGTGACGAAATGGTGCTTCAAGGACTTGAATGTCCCGCATTAATTGGTTTAAGGACTAAAAATGGTAAAAATAAAATGTAGGGACTAAAATGAAAAAAGTTAAAATTTAAAGACTAAAAATGCATATACGCCAATAAAAAAATATAAAGAATATATATATAAAAAGATGAATCTGACAAAAACACGTGAACTTTGATAATGGAGGAAGAGAAACGGACTTCAAGCTTGATGAAGAGAAAAAAACAAAAAGGGAAGGAGAGAGAGAGAAGTAGAGAACATTCAATGATGATAAGAATGATGATAATGATAAAAAGTAAAAAGAAGAATGGTCTTGGCTTACCGCAACCGAACCGGTATCATCTAATATACCTGCAGAACCAGAGGCATGGTTGACACCCTCAACATTTCTTCTTCCCTTGGTTGCTGGGTCCATAAATGGAGGTATTAAGGAAGGAAGCTTAAGCTGTTCACCAAGAAGGTCCACCACATTTTTCCCATTTGTGAATCTCCCAGATGAACTGTTAGGAAAATCTATTCCATAAGGCAAATAGTCAGCCTTAGCCTTTGTATCCAAGAAGTTGTTGTTCCCATTGTCCACCAGAGAGCTTCCAAACACAAACATCCCTTTGATCTCACCATCTCTAAGATTCTCTGATGATGAGAACCTACAAAGAGACTTGCATCGATGGGTAAAACAAGCAAGGATAAGGAGATACAAAATCACAAGTTTCAAATGGGTTTTCACAGTCATGGTTGTAAATATGGCTTTGCTTTGTCTTTTCCGTGGGTATCTGTTGAGGTGACACGGTTTGGGATGGCTTATTTTGGTTGGGGGATGGAATGGCCAATTTATAAAGAGGAATGATGTTTTTACTTTTTCCTTTCTAGTATCATGTTATATTTTTAAAGGGAACTGTTTTTTTTTTTTTTTTAGAACTAAAAAACAAAATGTTTTAATAAAAAAACTGTTGAGATGAAATATTTTTACCCGTTTTCATTTTAATCCACCAAAAAAAATAAAATAAAAACCATTCACCATTTTAGTAATTTGTAAAAAAATTTATAACTCTAATGTTTTTCTTCTGTAATTGATGACAAGTCAATTTGTAAAGTTACGTAATAAAAAAAGTAGTATTTCTAGCAGTACTCATTTCTCAGTCATATATAAGACTAAATTATAAGTTATATACTCTAATTATGACTTTTTATATTCAATTATTCTATTATTTTTAGTATTTTGACTTCTTTTTTTTTAATTGATGATACACGGCCAAAATGGGCATTTGCCTCTTTCGCCCAAAAGATGTAGAAAAATGTTCATGTTCTAAAACTATCTAATAAAATGCATTTGCTCTAAAAATTGAGTTTCAATGAAAAACTCGATTTGGTGAAAATCGAGTAACGTGAGAAATTTTACATGAAACTCGAGTTCCATGAACTCGAGTTCCTTCAATGGAGTTTTACAAATCGAGTTTTACATTGAAACTCAATTTTTAGAAAATCGAGTTTCAAAACAGGGGCATATCACTAGATAGTTTCAGAACAAGGACATTTTGCTAGAACTTTTGGGCGAAATGAGTATTTTGCCATTTTTGCTTAGAAATTGGTGATCATCGTGTGTGTCCATTAAAAAAAAAAAGAGAAATAAGGGAATAAGATCCAATTATTTTCATTCTCAAATAAAAAGATCCAATTATTTTGCACTAAGTTCCAAAATTTTTGGTTTAATTAATCTTATTCCATTTACTGAACTTGTCCCTAACCTTTTTCTTTCTTTCTTTTTTATTCTTTTTTTTTTTTTTTAAGCTGAACGAAGACTTGATCACTTCCTAATTCCTATAAATCATATGAAATATACAAATTTTAACCCTTCTAGGTATCAAATGTATCATATATCATGTGCAGTTCTAAATAAGTTAGATCTAATAAACCATTATAGAAAACACCCGCACGTTGTGACATGTGTTAATGGATTGCTTCACATAATAACTTCATGCAAAATAGACATCCGTACTAATTTGATAGTACAGACACAAATAACCTAAATTTACCACAATCTCAGGCTAGATTTATGATTTTAGTCAACCTTAATTACCTCGTGTGTGTGTGTGTGTGTGCTAGCTAGTACAACTGCAATCACATGGTCGACATGTTGTTTATTATTGCACTTCATTGTTGATTGTATTATAGGCTCATCTAATGGTTGCCTGTAATTAACAAGGCCTTTAAATGAAAGGGAACAAAGTTTAAACCATTGCATTGAAGCGGATTTGGGTCTCTTGTGGAACAAAATAACGAAGTGGTGCTGGTGAAATAACCATTTGGGAATAGAATTTAAGTATTACAAAATACAAATAGAGCTTAATAAAATAATTATTCCTATGCATATATTTTTGGTGATAATATATATATATATATATATATATGAATAGAACCATAATTTATATTACACAATCTGATATATCATAATATGATAATGTAATGGAATCATATTGGATTCAAATCATATTGTTCTCGAAAACCTTGGCTGGCTATTGCAACTTCATAATGGGTCAGCTTTGGTAGGACTGAAAGTGAGCATCTTTTGTATGTGTTTAATTTTCAAGAGTTTTCTTTAATTGTTAAACGATCTGAATCTTTTTTTTTTTTTTTTTTTTTTGAGAAGGATCTGAATCTAATTTAATTCTCCCATTTTTTTTTTTTTTTTTTTTGTTATTACTTAGTAGTGACATATAAAATTTATATGTAGTAAAATTATAGTATTATATAATCTTTAGCTTCACTCTTTTTGGATTGGACCACAAGCACTAAACAATTTGTCAATGGAATTGTAGGGATCTGTGTAGTTAGCGGTTACAGCCACAAGCCCATCTCATTTATTGAGGTTTTGAAGTTACAGAGCTACTTCATCATCTTTCAGGATGAGTAAGTAGGACATTTTCTATTTTTTGGCACAGCTAGGGAGTGGACCACAGATATCAATATGTTATTATTAGCAGGATCTTAAGGTAGGGCATACAACACGTATATCTTTCTTCTTATCATACTGTCAATTTATCATGCTTTACGAACCTAAATCAGAAGCTCGAAAGTCGAAAGGTGCTTAATTTGGAACTTCTTAATGTAAAGAGTAATTAATGATGCCCCAAAAAACCAAGCAAGAGGGAGACAAAGTGGCACTTTCAGGCCCCAGATAATTTCCCACAACTCGAGGCCTGTAGAGAGTAAGACAAGACAAGTGTTACAGCCAAATCATTGGCCAAAATAGGCATTTGCCTATTTCGCCCAAAATAAATAGTAAAATAATTTTGTTTTGAAAATATTTAGTTATATGTTCCTGTTTTAAACTTAATTTTTTAAAAATCGAGTTTTAATGAAAAATTCAATTTTTAGAAAATCGAGTTTCGAGTTCCATGTAACATTTTGCAAATAACTCGATTTTCATTAAATCAAGTTTTTCGTTGAAACTCAATTTTTTTAAAATCGAGTTTCAAAACAGGGACATTTTGTTAGATAGTTTCAAAATATGAGCATTTTGCTACTTATTTTGGGCAAAAGAGGCAAATATCCTATGCAAATACCAAGTCCAACCACAAGCAAAAATTAAACCAGGTAGCAGTCCCATGACTTCCCAAAGAAATAGATTGTAATTTTTTTTTTTGCGAAAAACACATTTTAGTCCCTACATTTTCAGGCGATTCCCATTTTAGTCCCTACATTTTATTTTTACCGCTTTTAGTCCCTATCCTGAAAAACGCTTCCTATTTTGGTCCCTACCGTTACTTCAGAGACGGAAAATACACACGTGGCAAACTGCAGAATTAAAAAATATTAAATTAATGTCCACGTGGCCTAATTTAATAATAAAAAATATTTTTTGACATTAAAAAATGCCACGTCAGCATTTAAATTAAAAAAATTAATTTATTAATGTTAACTAAATAAAAAAAATTAAAAACAGAATTAAAAACTAAAATTCATATGAATTGAGATCTAAAGTGTCTTGAACAAGAACAATAAGACATATACCCAGATCCAAGAACATAAACCCAGAAAAGAATAAAACTTTCACTTTCAAATTATTTTCCGGCGTTTTCTCGGCAACCAAACAGAGCAGGCTTTCATTTCTACTCTCTTTTTCCAAATTTCTCGGCTAACCCAGAAAGCTTCCTTTCCCGTTTCCGCTTGAGAAATCGACGAGCTGCTAGGACTCCCTTCTAAGTGTGCCATTGAAGACCCAACAAACCCAGAAAAGAATAAAACTTTCACTTTCAAATTATTTTCTGGCGTTTTCTCGGCAACCAAACAGAGAAGGCTTTCATTTCTACTCTCTTTTTCCAAATTTCTCGGCTAACCCAGAAAGCTTCCTTTCCCGTTTCCGCTTGAGAAATCGACGAGCTGCTAGGACTCCCTTCCAAGTGTGCCATTGAAGACCCAACAAACCCAGAAAAGAATAAAACTTTCACTTTCAAATTATTTTCCGGCGTTTTCTCGGCAACCAAACAGAGAAGGCTTTCATTTCTACTCTCTTTTTCCAAATTTCTCGGCTAACCCAGAAAGCTTCCTTTCCCGTTTCCGCTTGAGAAATCGACAAGCTGCTAGGACTCCCTTCCAGGTGTGCCATTGAAGACCCAACAAACCCAGAAAAGAATAAAACTTTCACTTTCAAATTATTTTCTGGCGTTTTCTCGACAACCAAACAGAGAAGGCTTTCATTTCTACTCTCTTTTTCCAAATTTCTCGGCTAACCCAGAAAGCTTCCTTTCCCGTTTCCGCTTGAGAAATCGACAAGCTGCTAGGACTCCCTTCCAGGTGTGCCATTGAAGACCCAACAAACCCAGAAAAGAATAAAACTTTCACTTTCAAATTATTTTCCGGCGTTTTCTCGGCAACCAAACAGAGAAGGCTTTCATTTCTACTCTCTTTTTCCAAATTTCTCGGCTAACCCAGAAAGCTTCCTTTCCCGTTTCCGCTTGAGAAATCGACAAGCTGCTAGGACTCCCTTCCAGGTGTGCCATTGAAGACCCAACAAACCCAGAAAAGAATAAAACTTTCACTTTCAAATTATTTTCTGGCGTTTTCTCGGCAACCAAACAGAGAAGGCTTTCATTTCTACCCTCTTTTTCCAAATTTCTCGGCTAACCCAGAAAGCTTCCTTTCCCGTTTCCGCTTGAGAAATCGACGAGCTGCTAGGACTCCCTTCCAGGTGTGCCATTGAAGACCCAACAAACCCAGAAAAGAATAAAACTTTCACTTTCAAATTATTTTCCGGCGTTTTCTCGGCAACCAAACAGAGAAGGCTTTCATTTCTACTCTCTTTTTTCAAATTTCTCGGCTAACCCAGAAAGCTTCCTTTCCCGTTTCCGCTTGAGAAATCGACGAGCTGCTAGGACTCCCTTCCAGGTGTGCCATTGAAGACCCAACAAACCTAGAAAAGAATAAAACTTTCACTTTCAAATTATTTTCCGGCGTTTTCTCGGCAACCAAACAGAGAAGGCTTTCATTTCTACTCTCTTTTTCCAAATTTCTCGGCTAACCCAGAAAGCTTCCTTTCCCGTTTCCGCTTGAGAAATCGACGAGCTGCTAGGACTCCCTTCCAGGTGTGCCATTGAAGACCCAACAAACAAACAACGTCGTACAAAGGAAAACAATGAAGGAAGAAAATAAAACCCAGCAAACGAAAGCAAGCTGGTTTTGGCGAGATCGGCAGCATTGAGGACGATGAAGGTGGTATCGGTGACGATGTGGAGGTGGATGGCGACGGAGCCCTTTGAACTGCTCCATAGATTAAAGCAAAAGCAAAGATAGAGATTTTGGATGAGGACACAAAATCCAAACTTGCACAAAACCCAGATTATAAATCTTTCATCAGACCCACATGCACAAAATAAAAAAAAAATTACCAAAAAAAAAATCAAAAAAGATTGTACCTTGGATCGTTTTGGGTTAGGTGGAGGAGGAGATGAGAGGCCACGCTTGGAAAGTTTGTTTGGTTTCTGAAAGTTTGTTTGGTGTTGTTGGGTTGTAGTTGGCGTTCTTGGTCTCGTGTTTGGTTTTTATAATTTTTTTTTTTTTTTTTTTTTTTTTTTTTTTATAATTTCTGGGTTTGTGTTCTTGAATCAGGGTTTGTGTTCTTGTTGTTCTTGTTCAAGACAAACTTAGATCTCAATTCACATGATTTTTAGTTTTTAATTCTGTTTTTAATTTTTTTTATTTAGTTAACATTAATAAATTAATTTTTTTAATTTAAATGCTGACGTAGCATTTTTTAATGCCAAAAAACATTTTTTATTATTAAATTAGGCCACGTGGACATTAATTTAATATTTTTTAATTCTACCGTTTGCCACGTGTGTATTTTCCGTTTCTGATGTAACGGCAAGGACCAAAACATGAAGCGTTTTTCAGGATAGGGATTAAAAGCGGTAAAAATAAAATGTAGGGACTAAAATGGAAATCGCCTGAAAATGTAGGGACTAAAATGTGTTTTTCGCCTTTTTTTTTTTTTTTGTGGGGGGGGGGGGGGATGTTGGAAATCAAAGACTCTAATGCCTAGATTATATGATTTTCCAAAAAATGGCAAATCAAAATCTCAAAACCAAATTAAAAGTCTAAAAGACGAATACATGTATAAACTGAACACAACCTCTCCAACCATTCACAACAATTAGAAACACACTCATCATGTGCTGCTAATAATACATCTACAGTATTTAAACTGGTTGGAATAAAACTAAACTCCTATTTTCGCAGACTAGGCAACAGATAGAAAACTTCTTAAACCAGTGGGCATAAGTGATGGAACTTGGATTAGAGGACCAGAGAGCTCGTACAATTTATATGAAGGTTTCAAGAAAAGCTTCGTTTTCATTTACCCAAAAGTTTCTTAGGAGATCAAATAAGGCTTTTGGGGGTCTTTTATGTGTTTTTCATGACTTGGTTATGAGTGTTTGTTGTTCTTTCCTGGTTGAACTAAAGTTTTTATACATGAATTATTCTTGTGACATTGACCTGCCTCGGCTTTATATATATATGATACGAATACTAAAGATTTTTTTTTTTTTTTTTTTTGGTATTTCAGTAATCCATCATTTGTGTATTATCCAATATGAATGGCCCCTTTGGATATAATAGCAAATAGAACTTAATAGTTCAGAGTAATTAACTATACAAAATGTTTTGTAGCATAATTTTGTCAAATACCAGTATACCACACTTTCTTAGCAATCGAATGTATATATATTATGATTGAATTGTCAACCTTACGAATATGTTCTCGATTCTCTAAAATAAGTGGATGTAAATCTTTTGATATTTTCGGTTGCTCCTATCTTAATGAAGAAGTTATTAAATGTGTTCATTGATTGGTTAGATTGGAGATGTTAATTTGACAAGGAGGAAATTTTTGAACCGTGTGAACTTTATACTGTTGCGAACAGGAAAAATCTTAGGATTTTTGTTTTTGTTTTATTTATTTTATGGTTGAAAATTTTAAATACTTTTTTTTTTTAAGATAGTTACTACTCCGTCTGTCCTAGATTGTTTGTTCTCTATTCCATTTTGGGATGTCCCAAAATATTGTCCTGTTTCTAAAAATAAAAGTTATTAATTTACTAATGTTCCTATTATACCCCTATTTTACTTTCAAAACTATTTGAAAAGAAAACTAACAAATATTTTAAAAAATCAATCTAATTGAGGCACCTTTTGTTTAAAGTTTGTGCTGTGTATCCAAGAGTTAGGCCCTTTTGGATATACATCACTATAAGTTTCTTTAAAAAACATTTTTCCCTCTCCTCGTGTGTGTGTGTTAAAAATACTTAGTATTCTAAAAAAAAAAAAAAATGAGGCACATTTTTAGTTGCCTCATTAAGAATAACTCTTTTAAAACAAAAGTTGATAAATTTATTTAAGGGTAATTTTGGAAACTTATACATTTTTATAAGGCAAACAATACAATAAATGATGTTTCCTTCAAAAGTTTAACTTTTCAAACAGGACAAACAAATTGGGACGGAAGAAGTATATACTATTAACCCCGCAGCTTGAACCTTCTCCTACCTCCTAAACCCCCAAGTATTTTGTGTATAAGAAGGTGTTAATTAAGTTACAAGACTTTTAGCAAATCTTAAATACTTAAAGCTTGCTACACTCAAAGAATGACATTAATTGATTGAAGTTCTATTTTGCTAATCACAATGTAATATTCATGTTATTACTGTTGTTGTCACACAGAGAATGACATTTATTTTGCTTCGTTGTTATTACTGTTGAGCATATTTTTGATGAAGTGTCTCATTTGTAAAATTTGATTGTAATTAGTTTACCATTTTTGTTGAATAGAATGACATGACTATTTCTTTTTGTTATTGTTTTATTGCAAGAGAGTTCCACTGACCCAACCAATAACATAATGAAAACTTCAAAAGAAAAATAAAAATTACAAATAAGAATTGTTAAAATCTATTATATGAGTTGGAATTTACTTGCGCATCGCGCGCTCACGCTAGTATTATATAAAATGATGATTATGAAATATATTTACAAATACATTTAGCTCTAGTCGAGCCTCACATCCCACATGCTACTTACCATGTATAATGATTATACTGCAACAATATGAGAGTACACTTCACTCTTATGTATTAGCCCTCCCTTATTTGCTTACTACATATTACAAATTGAAGTAAACGTGGGATGACTGTACCTATGTTGTACTTTTCCTATTATAAACATAAGATTTTGCAAAATATACATATGCAGCCAATGCTATTGCACTGAGTCCTGCAAGTAGCCAATAGAAGTAATCAAGATGTGCCCGATTAAGATTATCAGCAAACCAACTATTTTTACCATCCTTGCCGGTCACTTCTTCAATGACAGAGACGAGAAAGCTACTTAAAAAATTCCCGACCCCAAAAATACTGAGATAGAGGGCGAGACCCACACTTCTTAATTCAATTGGGACCTGATCATAGAAGAATTCTTGTAAGCCAACCACAGTGAAAACATCAGCAATTCCTGACAGAACATATTGAGGAAGAAGCCACCATGCACTCATTGGAATAGTCACATTTGGCATATCAACTAGCCCATATTCTTTAGCAATTTTGAGCCTTTTCATTTCAACTAGAGCTGCAACTACAACGCAAATGGCAGAGAAAAGCATCCCAATTCCAATTCTCTGTAACATCGTGATACCAGAGGGATATCTAGTAAAAGCTCTTGCTATAGGAACAAAGATGCGATCATATATAGGAATGACGAGAATAATGGACAGGCTGACAAAGAACTGTAGTGAAGCAGCTGGTATCTCAAAACCAGGAAAAATTGTTCTGTCCATAGTAGCACCTTGCTTGGTAAAGAAAGTTGAGATCTGAGCATACACAACAGCATATCCCAAGCTCGTAACCCATATTGGAACAAGCCTAAGAACAGTCTTTGCTTCTTCAATGTTACTGAAAGAACAAACCTTGCCTTCTTCTTTTGAACCGTCTGGGGACAACAAGGCTTTGTTAAGAAACCTGCAACATCAGAGGATTCAGATGGCCCTATAAGAGGACTTGTTATCTAATTTAATTAACTGATTCAAAGTAGTTTTAGTGAGTCAACTTCTATTGCAAGAGGAAGACTTGTCCAGTACCTACGAATCACATTATGGCATTCTTAATATAAGAGAAGCTCCTTGTACTATTTTCAAATTTGTTTCCCTTTCATTGGAAAAGCAGAAGTCCCTTTGTGTCATGCTAAAAAGTTGCATCCTAAAAAGATGTAAGAGCCCTCTAATTTGGGACCAATGTCAGGTGGTAATTGGTATGTGTAGCTTTAGGTAAGCGAATAACCACATAACATGAATACTGAGCCCGCAACTTATTGTTTTTGGTGGAAGACACTTGCCATTACATGAAAACCCAATCTCAATCTTAAAAAGCTTGCACTTTATGCACCAAGCTCCCATTTTTATAATATTTGGGAGATGTGATTAATAAGCAGCCTTACTGCACCCCCCCCCCCCCTTTTTTTTTTTTAATCCTATAGAAGCACAAAAGAGAGTCCGTTTGAGAGTAATTATTAGGTACTCTCGGAGCACGGAAAATAATGTTCTTTCTTCTAACATTCATGGTAGGATCCACTTATTAAATTTATGGTGAGATTCACCATAAATTTGAGAAAAAGGAGTACCATTTTTCTGTACTTTGAGAGTATCTAAGAATTTTCCTCCGTTTGGAAACCTCTTGATAAATTAATTTTACTATTTCCAAGTTCTTTTGAAATTGTCAAAGACATTGCGAGTATACTGAAATAAAAGCTTATCTAAGACTTCAAATGTACCATAATTTGTTACTGGACCTATTTTGCTACTTTTCTATTTCCCTTTCCTCTTAGTTTATCAGCATATGATGAAATGCACTTATCTTACTTGAATTGTTCAGAGCTATGGTGTGGCAGGGTTGCATGAGCTTCCTCTTCAATAATTATTGGCAAAGGGGTAGTCCGCCAATTTTTGACAGCAGCAACAAAGACTCGACCAATCCTGAGAAATGGGCTTTTCTCATCCCCTTTAACACTATATCGATAAGTCCTGGTACCGAGCAAGAAAACGCCCAATGCAGCAACCATCAGAATACAAGGAATTCCAAATCCCAGACCCCAACTAAGGTTTTCTTGTATATAGCATGTGACCAAATTTGTAACAGCAGCACCCCCACATATACCAAAATACCACCAGTTGAAGAATGAGCTTTTGGCTTTGCACTCCTCAGGATCTAGTCCATCAAACTGATCAGCTCCAAAAGCCTGAACACAAGGTTTGTGTCCACCTTGCCCTACAGCGACTAGGTATAGAGATAAGAAGAATAAGATTACTTGGAGCTGACAAGTTGAACGTAACATAATTTTGTTGGCGTCTATGTAATCAGGAGTGCTTAGAGAAGGAAGCATAGCCGACACAGTCAACAAGCCTAGTCCCTGTGATTCATCCCAATCCAAGTCAAAGATTATTTAACAGAAAAATATGACAGAAGCTTCTAACACAATGCTGAATAAGGCATTTCTCTCAAAGTCAAGATTACGTATAAATTAAGGTTCAGCATGTGTCTTTTATTTAGTGGGCTAGCACAGTAAATAAATAAATAAATATATATATATATATATATATATTTTATACGGGTTAATTAGTTCTGTTAGTTCAGGTGTTAATTTGCTCTGTTTTGTCTTTTAGCACATAGCATATCAAGCAAGAACAGAATAGGATTGAGGAATAAAAAATTTTGCACCTTGCCTTTCCACAGACTTATATACAATGTTGACTGTCTCAAGAGCATTCATACAAGGTATGAATGCTCATTAGACCGTAAACATTGTATTTAAGATGCCATATAAGGGAACTTGTGCCTAGGAAAGATATTAGAAAAATGTTAGGTATTGGACGAGGTTGAATTTGGTCTCTCAACCATTAATTTTAAAACCAATACGATGTCATCCTTGAGTCTCCCTCGCACTATCCATCAAAAAAAAAAAAAAAAGTCTAATAGTTGAAATTGACTTGATTTTTGAAATTTTTTTACATGTTTTATAATAACCTTTTCATGTGTGCCCAATTTGCCATATTAGCTAGTTTTGTATAAACTTAAAAGGGAGGGAAGAACTAAGGACCTAATCGATATTGAAAGTTGATGGACCAAATTAAACAAAAAACTTTAAATTTGACATGTTTTATCAACTTCTACAAATTTCTCTTTCAAAGTAAGTAGGCTATAGGTGAGAAAAAAAATATCAATCAACCAGCAAATTGGAGAAGCATTTAAGTTCAAAATAGCTTTAGTCTATTTGAAGCCCATTACAAATGTATCCTTACAAAGTTAGACCCTAGATTTATTTCAACTTTAATTCTGTTAAGGCTCATTTTCGACAAAGCCCAGCAGGACAAAGGGCCCGGTATCACGGGCAGACCAAAAGAAACAGCAGACAAAAATCATGGCAGGAACGAATGGTTCACGGGTCCATGAGATGGGTCCAGAAGAAGCAAACGGGCTTGAATAAGCCCGGAAAGAGAAAAGAAACAAACCCATGGAAAATATGAAGAAAAGAAAGAATGGGCCACAGCAGGCCCAATGCAATGAAAACAAAGAGAGTAATGGGCTAATGGAGAACCCATGAGCCCAAAGGATGAAGTATAGAGTAATTGGGCCGAGGAAGCCCAAAATGAGTTAGCAAAAGTCCATGGGTGAAACAGAACTAAAATGGACCAAGGATGCCCACAAGAAAAAAGGGACATTGGAGCTTGCAAGAAATGAAAGAAGGAGCCCAGTAAGTATACTGGGTTACTGAGAAGGAAAACACACAGCAGGCCCAAAAGGGCCCGGCAGGATTGAGATGAGCAGCATGAATAACAATCTGGCTTAGCAGAGGATGCCAAGCCACAAAGCAAAACACCCAAACTAAAGGGAGGCTCAAATGATCCTACAGAGCTCAACCTTCCAAAGAAAAGGACAAGTCATGAATGTTGGCCTGCCGGAGATACAATCCACACCAGAAAAGGCCAAAAAGCGCACGGCAGGATATGCGCACCCATTCTCAGACCTCGACAAATGAATGAAACATCAAGAAGGTAATGCATGCGTATGACCCAGGCATCACTAGCCTATACCCAGCCACTATGGGAAAGGGTGACGTCATGGGCGAGGGCACGGTCTGGCGGTGGGGAGAGGAGTGGAAACCCATTTTTTGTGTTTCTTGCCCAGACTCTTTCGGTGGGCACAGTACTGCTAGGATGACATGCCACCCAAAAGAGGCAAGGGTGGGTAAGAACCACTGGATGCATGCCATGAGAGACCGAGAGAGAGAGGAGACACACTGGACGAAGTAGAGAAGGAACCTTCGTTGTCTGAAAGCCACAGGTCAATGGTGGTGGTCAGAACTATTGACTCGATAAGTGGTCGGCAAAAGGCTACCATATCAGACTAGGGCCATGAAGAGGCTAGAACAGTAAAATCGGCCACGGCAGACCCTATATAAGGGACCCGTGGCTGTGTGCAAAAAGGGAAGGAGGGATCAAGAAAACAGAGAGAAAAGAATTTGAAGAAAGAAAACAGAGAGGAAAGAATTCTAAGAAAGAAAACAGAGTGTTTATGGCAGGCATGCACCTAAATGGGTTAACCCCCTCTCTCCCTCAATAGCCTTGTCCTCTATTGGAGGGAAATACGACTTATACTCGGGCACATACCATTTGGGGCTGGCCTCTCAAAGCAATTAATTTCGCCTTTGAAGTTACTTGCGTTGAGGGAACAGTTTTCCCTTCCCTAGTTAGAGTCCCGCGGCAATACTTAGTGTGGTAGACTCATTCTTTTTACTCTACTAATCCCGCTCTAATCCTTTGTTTAAGTGTTATTCTTTAAAAGCGAGGCCTTTTAAGTTATTTATTTTGTTTATTGCGGCAGAAATAGTAACTGTATTTTCTTTACGTTTTCTATATTATGTCTGCCTGCCGTAACCTTTTGACAATGACTCTGCCTGCTGTGAGCTTTTAAATAGACTTTGGCAGACGCGGTGAAGATTGCGCACAAGTCGGGCCAAGGTGTGCTCCAATTGGGTCGGTCCCGACTCCTCACCCAGAAACAACTCGGGCTTAGTGCGGCTAGAATTTGCCCAACATCCCAATCAAGGCCCACCTCTTTACAAATTCATGGCCATCAAATGGAAAGGATCCAAATCCATAATGAAGATGTTAATATATTTAAATGTATTTAGGCTTTGTATTAGGGGGTGAGGGGAGTTTAACTTGATCTTTCAAGAGGGGCAAGTTTCACAAAATAAAGCAGAGTCTATAGCTATAGGGTTGGGCTGCATGTCATTCTTATCCCACATGTGTGGTTCTTACATACACGGTTTTACAAGTGTGGATTTTACATAAGATTGTTTCAGGAAGTGACCACGCAAATGAACCCAATACTATTACTTCTTTCTTAAAAAAGAAAAAAAAAGAAAAAAAAAAAAAGAAACTATTACTTGAATAAATAAAGTCCTAAGCACAAAAGAATAAATTGGCGATGTACAAGACATTTAGCACAAGCGGCCATTCAGCAAATTTATCAAATTTTTGTACTATTTGGAAAATAAACAGTGACTTTTACCTTTTATCTACCTACTTTTTCAAATACACTTTTTAATAGATTCTTTATCTCATTCTCTATCTCATTTAAATATTATTTCTTCATTCATTATTTATTCTTTTTTTAACAACTACACATCTTCCAACACTTTTTTATTCAACACCTGATTATTATAATAGAAAAAAAACATTTGAAGAATGAACAGTAACCCGTCAGATTTGATGAGCTACTATTCATGAGCAAAAAAAATTTAGAGTTTAGAGAATATATTGAAGACCATTTTTTTGGTCTCATTCTCTATTATAGAGAATATTTTGTCTTTAACTATACCATCGGAGATACTCTAATTCCATGGTTCCAAAGTTCAAAGCAAAGAACAAGAAGTTATTTTTAGAGCTCCAAATTATTATACAATGGTTATTAGTAAGCGAAAAAAATGAAGTTAGTGAAAAAAATGAAGTTAGTGGAACCCAAACGAGAAAATGTTAGTGTATAAAAAAAATGTGTGGTGGTTAGGAGAGAGACACAGATTTACCAAGATGTAGATAAGAGAAGCAACGACAATGGTGCGGTAGCGACCCAGAAAAGAATCAGCCAGGAATGCTCCCAAAAGAGGAAGCAACGACGCTGTTCCGGACCAAACGTTAACGTTCTCCGCCGCAGTGGCTGTGGACTGACCCAGCGGTCCCGTCAAATACGTTATCAAGTTCGCGCTTATCCCATAGTATGCAAACCTCTCCGCCACTTCCACACCTATATATAACAAATCTATCACAAAACGCACACACAAAATATATGAAATAATTAGTGGGTACTGTACTGTACTCATGTATGTAGTGTTAAAAGTGTTACCTATGATGAAATATGCGGACCTCCAGCCACCAGTGTTCGATCGGAGGACTGGGCAGCCTTTGTGGTGGTCTACGGCACCATCCACAGTGTCTGACAGTGACAAAAGTGGGGTGTCCATGTTATGGCCGCCTATCTTCTTTGCTTTCCTACTACTTCGGACTTTCCCAACACTACTTCTGAACCGTAAAAAAGAGTTTTTCCTAAAAGGAAGCAAGCAAGCAACAACCACGAAACCGAGGTAAACATATTTCGTTTTTGTACATCATCACCATGTTCCTTCCTTCCTTCCACCTGTTTCTTTTTTTTCCTTTTTTTGTCTTTTTCTTTTTGTTAACATCGACCACTTTATTATGTGTTTTGATATTAAAAAAAATAAAAATTTGAAGGAATAAGCAATCAAACGAGGGAATATATTATGAGAATACCTTCTGTTCCGACCTGGCAGAAAATGGCTTGTTTACGCCACCAATCAGGAGCTGCCAAGTCAGACACGTATTCTCCTGGTCTGTTTCTGAATACGTTTGATAATTTAAGATGGATTTGGGTTTTGATCTTATGTTATAGAGTGTACTGCTTCCTCATTAAATATCTGACGTGGCAGTTTCTGATTGGTGGCGTAAACAAGCCATTTTCGGCCAGCTCCGGATAGAATATACTCTCATATGTTATTAGTGTTTTTCTTCCTTTACAATTTAATTTAGAGATTAAATTCTATAAGGACGTGGTGTAAAACCTATGTTTTATCCCTCCAATCCCAACATGTCATATCATCTTATCACATATTTAAGAACAAATACAATCACACTCAATCAATTCTAATACCCATATATAAATTCAACCAAATTAGGAATTTATTGAGATGTTATTAGGTGTGGTAGGACGTATTGAATTTTAAGTAAAATGCTGATGTGACAATCACTTATTGGATGGTGTAAAACATGGGTTTTACACCCTATCTTTATATAATTTAATCTCTTTAATTTAACATAGACCATTCATATTAGCTTTACAATTTTAATTTTCTTTGCACGCTTTTTTTTTTTTTTTTTTTTTGGCAAATTAGTATTATTATTATTGTGATGTATGAAAACTTATAAGTATTGTTATTTTAAATATTGGGTAGAACTGTAGAAGTAACAATTTAACTAAAAATATAATCATAATCATAATCACAATCATAGGGGGTGTTTTTTCTTATCTATACTCTAAACTGATGAGTCAAGTGACATGCATACATGGATTTGAAATAGTGATATGATAATACTATACAATCTAAATTTGGATATAGCAAGGAATTTACTTCATTGACTACTAATTTCTTCCTGTTAAGGGTCATTTTTTGCAAAACCCGAATAGAAGGAAGGAGGCCCAACCCATCAACGCAGGCAGCAAATAGAAGTGGCAAGTATAGAATAAAACCATTAAACCCAAGTGGCAAGAATAATGGATCACAGGTCCATAAAATAAATAAATGGGCCTTGAGGAAGCAAATGGGCTCCAAAGAGCTCGAAAAGAGAGAAATAGTAAGTAGCAAACTCATGGGCAGTGTATGATGTGAAAAAGTAAGAATGGGCCACGACAGACTCGAAGTAATGTAAGCAAAGAGAGTAGGGGATTGTTGGCAGGTCCACAAACCCCAAGGATGAGTATGAAAGCCCATAGGAACACAAAGTTAGGAAAAGGGCCGAGGAAGCCCAAAACAAGCAAATGGGCCAAGGATGCCCAAGAGAAAACACAAGGGACACAGGAGCCCAAAAGTAAGAAAACCCATAGTCATACTAAGCCATTAGGGAAAGGATAAGCGGCAGGCCTGGAAAGGCCCGGCAGGATCAAGTCATTACAGCAGGAATGACAGAGTAGTATGGCAGGACATGATGGCAATCAAGGAATGGGCTGAAAGAAATATAAAGCCCAGTATTAAATAAAGCCCGGCCCTAAGGGGAATAGGGAATTATGAAATAGCCCACATAAAAAGGTCGAAGAAGGGCGGCAGACTGTGCAAGCAAGCCTCTAGACCATGGCAAACGCATGAGCAGCAGGTAGATTTTGGACATACATGAAAGGGAAGCACGCGCAAGGCCCAGGCACCAACAGCCTGTACCCAGCCAATATGGGACATGGTGAGGTCATGGGTCAAAGGTAAGGGGGTATGGTTTGGTGGTGGGGAGAGGGGAAAAGACCATTCTGCGGCTCCTGCCCAAGCTCTTTTGGGGGTACGTCCTGTTAGGATGACAGACCACCCAAAAGAAGCAAGGTTGGGGGGGAACCGTCAGATGCATGCCTTGAGGGATACAGAGAGAAAGAGCATCCACGCCGTGGCAGGAAAGGGTGCCACGGCAGAGTAATAAATGAAACAACCTTCCTTTGTTTGGAAGTGGAGAGTGGCACGCAGATGAACCAGTGGTGGTCGGCAAGTACACCCATACCAGACAAAGGTGGTTAAGGGGCAAAATAGTAAAATCTGGTCACGGCAGGCACTATAAGAAGACTCTTACCGTGCCCAGAACTAGGGGATCGAAAAAAAAAACGAAGCAAGATCACGAAGAAAAGAAAGAAAGTAAAAAGCAAAAGGAAAGAAAAATATAAGAGAGAAAACAAAAAACAAAGAGAGTTAGTACGGTGGGCATGCACCAGTAGGCCGATTTCCCTCTCTCCCCTTCAAAATCCTACTTTCTTCCGAAAATAAAAAGAACTCTTTTGGGTATCAACCATTCAGGTCCAGTTCCCTCAAAACCATTAATCCCCACGGTAGGATCTTTCTTGGGAGATTATTTGCATTGAGAGGAGGCGTTCTTCCCTCTTTGGTTTTACTTCAGCGGACCAAACTTAACTTGATTTTATGCTCATTCTTGATTAACTCATATTATCATTCACTCCTTTACTTTCTTTAAGTCATTGTTATCACTGTGATTATGTCTCATAACTAGGGATTACTTGGTCATTTTCTATTAAATAGTTAGAGTACTCTGTTTTGTTGTTATTATTATATCTACCTGCCGTAATTCATCTGAAACAGTTTTGCCTGTCGTAAGCATACTCCTGGCAGATGAGGCATAGTTTGTGCACAAACTGGCCCAAGTTGAGTTACAGTTAGATCGATCTCAACTCCCTTACTCAGAAACATTCAGGCCCATTACCGCAGGAGGCAGCCCAGCCTAACGCACAACACAAAAAAGGCCCCTACATTAAATTGGTGACTTCACTAGCGAGTTGAGAAACAGATTAGGGATAAGAGCCCTCGCAAACAAATGCCTCCAAAGTCCAGGACAACACGATATATGAGTGTCATGCCTTCGCAAGTAGAATCTAGGCCAACGACGCCTCACCAACAGCAGCCTAACCTAGCGGGGGGTGCTAACGGAATGGGGGCTGAACCCCAACCTCCACTAAGAATTCCCGCAGACAACACCAACACCTTCGTTGAGGTGTTGCAGGCTCTGCAGCACTCGCAACAACAAATGATGGAAGAAATTGGTCAGTTAAAAACAGACAGAATGAAAGAAAAAGGAAGCCAGCATAACCCAGAACATGCGGCAGACAATGAAGAAACACCAGCAGGAGGTGTCCCACAGAATGCGGATCAACATTTTATCACTATGGTTGAAGTAGCAGCTCTCATGGAACAAGAGAGAGCCAAAGGACCCAAGGAGAGATTCTATGCATGAAGGCCTCCATACCCATTAAGGGTACTCAGCAAACCATACCTTGAGAGGTACGAGCCGCGAGCTTTTGTGCAGTATGATGGCAGGAAGGGAAGTGTTGTTGAGCACGTGAGCAAGTTCATTGATACACTTGGCCCTTACGCCGTAGACGAAGACTTGTGTCTTCGAGAATTTTCTAAATCACTATGTGACCGGGCTTACACCTGGTACATTGCCTTAAAGCCAGGATCAATCCCAACGTGGGATGACATGGAGGACATATTTTGTACTAAATACTTCCACGGAGAAGAAACGGTAACACTCGCGACTTTGCAAGCAACCAAGCAGAGGAATGGCGAAGACTTGATGGAGTACATTAAGAGATTCAGGGACATAGCACTTGATTGCTATGACCATTGCGAAGAGAGGACGCTGGTAGAGATGTGTATGACGAATATGATCAGGGAGTACAGGGCAGTCCTAGAGAACTTAGAAATCTCCCAGTTTGCACAGTTGTTGCAAAAGGCAAGAAAAACTGCCCAATCCGTAAAGCCAAGCACGGACAAGAGAAGTGCTCCGCAAGCCATGACAGTGTCTACTGGTGAGCGGAGAAGGAGGACCAATGGGAGAGAGTACGATACTCCCCCACCAATACCATGCACTGCAAAGGAGCTAGATGTACTGCTAGACAAGTGGATAGCAAATGAAGTTTTCAAACCCAATCAGGTTGCTAGAGAGCCCACAGAGGAGGAACGGAGGGACCCACGTTTTTGTCGTTTACACAATTACGTGCAACTTCCTACCGCAGAATGTTGGGCGCTCCGTAGACTAGTACACTGCAGGATCAAAGAAGGGACTCTAGAACTGTCCCAATAGGAAGTCCAAAAAAGCCCACTCCCAAATCACAAAGGGAAGGGTGTAGCGGTGGTGGTAATCTGCGCAGACCCAGGAGAAGACAAAGAAGAAAACTTAGCCTTGCCTGTGGCGGCCATTACCACTTTACAACAGAGCTCCAAGTTCAAAAATTTGTTCGACCAATTGGGATTCATAGCAAAAGAAAGAAAGGTAGCCACGGAGGCTTTGGTGAGCATCGCCTCTGGTGCAAGAGTAGAATGTCTGTCGGCAGAAATCCCAGATGATAGGGCTCCCTTACAGGAGTCAACTGAAATCACTTTTAGTGATAAGGACATGGAGGTGGGACACCCAGATCACAAGAGATCCCTATTCTTAGCGGCGTCCATAAATCAAATCCCCATAAAGAGAGCCTTGGTAGATATAGGTGCCTCTGTGAACCTTATTCCGTTGAGCACTTTACAAGTGGTAGGAATTTCAGAGAGAAGGATTCAGGGGTGCCTAATGGAAGTGACAAGGTTCGGCAGAAGGGGCGAGTACACCGCAGGCCACATTCAGCTGTGGTTGAAAGTAGGCCCCATAGCTTCTTTAGCTCGGTTCCACGTGGTGAAAACAGAAGTATCCTATCATGTGCTTTTGGGAAGGCCATGGTTGCACAAGCACCGATTGGTCCTATCCACCTATCACCAGTGCATGAAAGGAAGGATGAATGGCAGAATGATACGCATAGCTACAAACCCCTCACCGTTTGAGCAGGCAGAGGCCCATTTAGTAGAAACTATGTTCTATGATCAATGGGCTCCATCTGGGGAAGTCTCAGTATCAAAGCCACGAGGTACCTTCGTGCCTAGGTGGGAAGACATCCAGGATGACCCAGAGCTTGATCTAAGGGAATTATTGGCAAGATGAGGAAAAGGAAAGAAGAGCCCATCGCAGAATCAGATGACACACCCCAATGTGTCAAGGTCCAAGGCCCTGATGGCAGGATTGTATACAAGTTATGAAGGTGCGCGGGGCCCACGATTGAAACACAGGCGGGTCCCACCCAGGAATGGCAGCACGAGAATTTGGCGTGCTGCATGGTTCAAGAAAGTTCAGAGGAAGAAAATAGTAAGGAGGAAAGCAAAGGAGTTGTGGCAGAGAAAGAGGTACAGGTTACGGCAGGAGAAGAAATAGAGGAAGTTGACCTGGGATCCGCTTCGCAAGAACCAAGACCCATCTCAATCAGTGCAAGTTTGACAGGAAAAGAAAGATCAGAAATGGTGCTTCTGTTGAAAGAATTCAAAGACGTCTTCGCATGGGACTACAGTGAAATGCCAGGGTTAGACCTTGGGCTAGTTGCACATACACTAAATGTGGACCCAGAGGCCAGACCAGTAGTCCAGCCTGCCAGGATATTTCACACGAAAATAGAAGGGCAAATAGTCAAAGAAGTGCAGAAGTTGCTAGCCGCAGAATTCATCAAGCCTATTCAACACCCTCGTTGGCTATCCAACATAGTGCCAGTAAAGAAGAAGAACGATCAGATAAGATGTTGTGTAGACTTCAGAAATCTCAACAAAGCTTGTCCAAAGGACGAGTTCCCATTGCAAAATATGAATTTACTGATAGATTCTGCGGCAAGAAGTGTCATGTTCTCATTCATGGATGGTTTCAATGGGTACAACCAGATCAGAATGGCACCAAAGGATGCGGAGAAAACTGCTTTCAGAACACCCATGGAAAACTTTTACTATACTGTGATGCCCTTCGGGTTGAAAAACGCAGGTGTAACTTATCAACGAGCAATGACGGCCATATTTCACGATATGATGCATCAGGAATTAGAAGACTATGTGGACGACATAGTGGTTAAGTCAAAGAGGAGAGAAGAGCACTTCTGTGTGTTGAAAAGAGTATTCAAAAGATGTAGAACCTTTAAATTGAGAACGAACCCTCTCAAATGCGCATTTGGAGTGTACTCCGGGAAATTCTTGGGTTTCCTGGTTCACAGTAGGGGAATAGATGTAGACTAGCCAAAGCCATGGCCATTGCAACTATGAGACCTCTAGCCAAGGTAAAGGAACTAAAGAGCTTCTTAGGAAAAGTCTCGTACATCAGGAGATTCATCCCTGGGTTGGCATCAATCACTTCGGCTTTCACCAAGTTGCTCAGGAAAGGGCAAAGTTTTGAATGGGGAGAAGAGTAGCAGGCAGCCTTCAAAAGGCTGCAGCAGATCATGATGAACCTCCCCACAGTGCAGGCCCCGATCCACAAAAAACCATTGCTACTTTACATAGCCACCAATTCGTATGCCATTGGTGCATTAATCGCCCAAGAGGATGGAGGCAGTGTCGAGCAACCAATGTACTACATCAGTCGCGCCTTAAAAGATGCAGAAACTCATTACCCAAGGGCAGAAAGGGCGTGTCTGGCTATTGTGTATGCCTCACAAAGGTTACGACATTATTTCTTGGCCTACGAAGTATGGCTGATGACCAAGTCCCACGCCATCAAAGCTTTGTTACAGCAACCAATCCTCTCTGGCAGGGTATCCCAGTGGTTATTACAGTTGTCACAGTACGACTTGAGAATGGGGGCGCCTAGGGCAGTAAAAAGCCAGGCTATAGCAGACTTATTGGCACAGTTTCCAGGAGAGGAAGAATTCCCGCTGGGCGATGAAGTTCCAAGGGAAGTAGCCATGGCAGAAGAGGTCAGAGAACAATGGGTAATGAAGTTTGATGGGTCTTCTACCGTTCATTCTAGAGGAGTGGGAGTAGTTTTGTACCATGAAGAAGAAAAGGCAGTAGCACTATCGTTCAAGCTGGAATTCCCCTATTCAAACAACACGGCAGAATATGAAGCCTACCTAACCGGACTAGCCACAGCTCTTGAAATGGGAGTCAAGCATTTGAGGGTACTGGGTGATTCAAACTTAGTGGTCTACCAGACCAAAGGGAGTTCTCCCTAAAAGAACCCAGCCTAGCCCCGTACAAAGCAATGACCCAGAAAATGGAAGAAAAGTTTTCAACTTTTGAAATAGAACATGCTCTAAGAAACGAGAATCGGTTTGCCGATGCGTTAGTTGCACTTGGTTCGCAAATAATGTTCAAATGGGATAGCACCAGAATAAAGGTCAGCAAGAGAGAAGAATCCATAATTGAGATGTTGAAAGAAAGGTTTCAGGAGAAACACTGCGAAGGGGATTGGCGAGTCCCCATAAGGGAAGCTTTGATGGGGGAAGAAGAAGCCGTGGAGTTAGAAATACTTAAAGACTATGCCCTGGTGAAGGGAGAACTATACCGCAGGATGCCGGGTGGAGTCTTATCCAGATGTGTGAGGCAAGAGGAGGCCTAGAGAAAGTTGAAGGAAGTACACGACAAGACTTGCGGATCTCGTGTTGAGGTCAGCCTTTACCGCAGACTTCAAAGAGCAGGTTTTTATTAGCCAAACATGGGTAAAGATGCAGACCAGGTCCAAACCCAGTATAGGAACTGCCAACTTGTGGCAGACAGAGAGGAAAGTTACGCTGTGTTCATCAACGAAGACTGGAGAAGCCCATTCATACAATACCTGACAGAAGGCATCCTGCCACAAAAGCACAACGAAAAATATAAGCTTAGGAGGTTGGCAATGCACTACTTTTTGCATCATATACTCCTTTTCAAAAAAGGGTATGATGGGGACCCCTTAAGATGTTTGGGTCCTGAAGAAGCAAGAGAAATGATGAAAGAAGTGCACTAAGGAGAGTGTGGGGAGCACCAGGGGAAGAAAAGGCTTTACAGACGCTTGCTGCAAATGGGCTACTACTGGCCTACCATGAAAAAGGATGCGGCAGAATTTGTGAAAAAATACCACAGTTGCCAAGTACAGGCCAATTTGATTCACACTCATGAACAGAATTTGCATAGCATGGTCACACCATGGCCCTTTCATACTTGGGGGCTTGATTTGGTTGGACCGGGGAATCCACCATCGCGTGGATACATATGGATACTAGTGGCTACAGAATATTTTACTAAGTGGGCAGAGGCAGTACCACTTCGTAAAGCCACAGGAGAAGCAGTGGCAAACTTTATCAAGGAAAACATAATTGTAAGATTTGGAGTTCCCCACAGGATTATCAGTGACAACGGCACACCTTTTGTCAACAGTGATGTGAGGAAGATGCTAGAGTTTTACCAAGTCAAACACCATCGGTCATCACCTTATTACCCTTAAGGAAATGGGCAAGCAGAGGCAACGAACAAGACTCTTATAAAGATTATCAGTAAAATGAGCCAAGAGTATATAGGAGGATGGGCAATGCACCTGCCAGATGCTCTTTGGGCTTATAGGAACTTACCAAAGTCAGCCACAGGTTTCTCACCTTTTTCCTTGGTCTACGGAACAGAGGTGGTAAGTCTAGCAGAAATAATAACTCCATTTTTGAGAGTTATGCAGATGCAAGAAAAGGAAAAAGAAGAAGAAGTCTTTGCGGCAGAAAGGTGCGAAGATCTATAAGGACTTGATGAAAAGAGAGAAAAAGCCCAGGAACGCAGCCGCAGATACAGACAAAAGATGACTGAGGCCTATGGCAGGATGACTAAAGAAAGAGTGTTCGTGGAAGGACAACTTGTTCTAAAAGTGGCAGACTATGTTAGAAGAGGCCTAGCATGACCATCGAAGTTTGCACCGAAATGGGAAGGACCCCTTGTGATAAGAGAGGCACATTCAAATGGGTATTACCGTTTGACCCAGATGGATGGCAGAGACTTAATGGATCCCATCAACGGGAAATGATTGAAACGTTACTATGCCTAAGGAGAAAAGTCATGTGATTATCCATTTCTTTTGTTTTGTTGAAAAAGCTCTTATGTTTCCTTTTACCTTTTCCATCTTTCAAGTGACTATGTCACAAGACAAAAATTGTAACTTGCTTTCATGAGGATGCAATGAAAAGCACGAAATATTATCATCATATGTCATAGCAAAAGCAAAAACAGTAGTAAAGTGTAGCATCATAAGTTACAAACCCAAACTGTGGCAAACTAGCCAAATAAGTGTTATTGGAAATATAGTGTACTAAATAGAGTAATAAGGTGAAGGAAATAACAAAACAAAGAAGAAACTGCATCATCATCAATGAAGTCCAGAAATGAGTGGCTGGCCTCCAAAACGACTGGACCCACCTATGCTAGAAAGAAGGCGCTCGCGATGGCCTTCCAAGTCTGCCACTTCCTTTCTTAGAACCTCGAGGCGTGAGTCAATAGCATCAACGGTAGGCTGGACTCTCCTCATAAAAATGGCCCGGGCAATCTCTCGAAGGTGGTCCAAGATAAACTTCACAGTAAAACCAACACTCACATGCTCCTGCATTGCAGCCTTCCACTGCAGGATCCTCTCGGTGGAGACAGTATCAACAAAATTATGCTCAATGTCATTTAGCACACTCCCTAACATCCTCAAGAAATGCTTTCTAGCGAAGCGACCAAGTCGAAATCCCTGCATGAAGTCCCCATGGTTGTTATAAACCGTCACCAAGTGAGAAGCGCAGTCCTCAGAGATTTTAAAGCCATGGAAATCTATATAAGGAGGTCCGGAGCCCCAGAAATCCACAGGTCCAAGATCATTGACTTCAGGTTGGTCAAAGCGTGCAAAAAAGGCTGCAGCCTCGTTCACAGGATCTGGAATGGTGGCGGAACTGCTGCCCACTTCAAACTGAGAAGGCACCGTAGGAGGTGGACCTGTCAAAAAGGCACAACGCATGAAATGAGAAACCTTGATAAAAAAGAAAAAAAAAAAGAAAAAAAAAAAAAGGAGACAAACCCACAGGGAAGAAGTGAAGAAGGAAATAAAGGAAAAGAAAGTTTACCAGAGCCAGCGATAATGGGGGCTGTGGGAAAGATAGAGACAGGCACAGAAGGAACGGCAGAAACAGATGCTATAAATACGGTAGAAACTGGTACAAAAGATGCGGTAGGAATGGGTGCTATGGGCACGGCAGGAGTAGCCGCTGCAGATACCCCTACGTCTGCTGCAACTCTTAGCCCCTCCAAGGTTTCTACAAACAGAGAAATAGACATGCAAATGAAAGGGGAAGAGTGAACTTAGCAAAAAGAAGGGAAGAATGAACTTAGCAAAAGAAGAAAGGAAGGAAGAAAGCACATACCCATGAATTCAATCTCGGGTGGAGCACTCTCCTCTTCCTCGGATTCAGAAATCCTCCTCCCCAAGACGGGCTCATCGTCAGGATCCTCGAGAATGTCCTCATACTCCTCAGAGGACAAATCAGCATCAGGCCCACGGGTGGCAGAAACGGGAATGGAGGAAGGAGTAACTACCAGAGAGGAACCGTCCTTCACAGCCTGAGAAAGAGCAGCGAAAGGGTCACCAGTGGAAATGACAAGAGGCGTAATAGGAGTAGCCTCAATCTGAGTAGCAGCAGGAGGGGTGGCTCCCCTTTGAACAGAGGGTGTCACGGCAGGAGTTGGGGTGACCTCACTAACCTTCCCAGTATGAGTACCCTCGTCTATAGGTACCGGCCCAGTGGGAGAGGTAGTAGCCTCAGCAAGAACTCCACGTGTAGCTGCAGAAGGGGCAGGTGTTGCAAACTCAGCCCCACCAAAAAAGCCCTCCATAGGTGTGCCCATGGGGGCAGAAAGCTCATCGACAGTAGGGCGATATATAGAAAGAGGCTCAAGCTCATCCTAAAAGACAAAAAGAAGGAGATATGAAGATCAAAGTAACTTTTTGGGCGAACGAGGTAACCAAAAGCGTGTGGCAGACTGAACACAAGCAAATAAAAAAAAAGGGAAAGGAGAGAAGAAGAGAGAGGAAATGTACCTCCAATTCAGGTTCCTCGAGCATAATGGGACGGGTGACTGACGTATCCTCCTTATGCTTAGACTGCAAAGGAAAAAAGGAATAAGAGACAGAGTCAAAGAAAGAAGTCAGCAAGCATGTCAGATTCAACCACGGGAAGAGTCAAAAAAAGAAAGTATATATATATATATATGTATTTGAAGGACAAAGCAAAAAAAAAAAATTTTAAGGTGACGTACTCTCCGCTGAGTGGCAAGCGCAGGATGGGGAGTTGTCTTCCTCTTACTGCCTCGTGTTCTGCTGGCAGGAGTAGCGCCTATAGGTGGCTGAGGAGTGGCAGACTTGGGCTTGCTGCCAGATTTAAGTTTGGCAAGACCTATCTTGACTGGCGCAGGAACATTTACCACTTTAACCTTCTTTTCCTAACCTGGGGGATAATCACCTGTGTGCCAATACCATCCCTTCTTCTCCTCATCCTATTCAAAGATGGTGGACCGGCTCTGTTTCCTGGCATATGCCAGCACAGACTTAGAAGGGAGGAGCAACCGAGGATTAGGTGAGACAACCATACTAAGTCCCTCAGGAGGAATGAGAGAGAAACCGCGACTATTTGCCAACTCTTACTCAAATGAGGTCATTATAGCCTACCAGTATCCATGCATAGCAGGAGTGCAAAGGCCCTCCCTCAGCGAGCTAGGAACTGTGACTGCACTAAAACGCTATCTCCAAAAATCAAAAGCGGTGTGTCGCAGAAAAGGTCTAACCGAAGTAGGGGACTTTGCGAGGAAGGAAAAGTCATCAGGAATGTCTTGATCCAGCCCAAACTACCTTCTTACCCGGTTGGCAGGATAATGGACAAACCTGACACCTTCATCTGCCAAATAGGGCAACCATCCAGCATTGATGGCTGCCAAATAGGTGATACCAGTCTCATCAAAACCGGCTAAAGGAGTAGTAGTTCCAACAGTATCAACAAACGAACCCATTGTAGAATCTACGCATGTATAACCCAAACTCAAATGTCTGTAAGCTCTCCAGGAGAAACCAACATTTTCATCAAAAGCCTCAACATTAGAACAATCAATAAGCTTCAAACCAGACCAACGGAAAGCCAGAGGAAAATCAGACTCAAATCTGCCACAAAAGTCAGTAATCACCTTCGGGCAGGATTGGTACTTCTCTTTAGCAAAGCAAACAGGCCTACACTTCGCCAAGTATTGTTCACAACGCTTGAATAACAACTGCTGCAGGATGGTGCTATGTACAGAGGAAGTGACTATGTGGCAGGAGCCAGCTTGACTCTCGTCACTTCGCAGGATATCCAGTTGAACATACAGATGCCCCAAAAACATAGGGGCCAGCGGCAGACTCACCCTGGCAGATATTTTAATGGCCCAACGAAAATATAAATGCTTTATGGCATAATGGGGGTGGGACCCAAAGACAAACTTGCAAAGCCAAAAAGCAACGAAAGCCGCATGGTAGGCAACAACAGAAAATTTGGAAGAAGAACTAACCCAATATGATATCTTAGCATTTCCAGTCATCCTTTTCTTCAACTCAACTTCAATGGCTTCTTCTTCCAGAGAAAGTTCTATGGTGGTAGGATTAACATCACCGTAGACTGGCAAAAGTAACTAATTAGCCACGTCCTCAAGAGTAACGGTGAGTTCACCGCAGGAAAAGAAGAATGTGTGGGTGGTGGCACACCACCGGCGAACCAAATGGCGAAGGTTGTAGAGGTCTCGGAAATTGGATAGACTTCGGGATAGGAAGACGGCCTTCAGAACACTGGCCCGCTGAAGCAAACCCATGAAGCCCGTATCAGATAACTCGCTATTAACCCACTCCTTCCAACCAGAGGCAGTACCTGACCCAAATTCGAAATGGATAGGCACAGGGAGTACAACGCCTTGACAGATGACTAGATCGGAGATGGTGGAAGACACCGGGGCTCAAGAAACATCGGGGTTTCGCCGGCAAAGAGCGAGTCATACACGGCCCGGCGGCGGCGACACGTAGTCACCGGGAATCTTGGGGAAGTGAGGACAGACATCATAACAAGGATTGATCAAAGGGGCGCATTCACTATCTGGGTCACGCTGCGCCTTTTCCTCATCGGAGTGGTCCGATTCGGAGTACACAGCCTCCTCGCCTATCTCTTGTCCGGCAAGAGGATCGGAAATGGTCTCTTTCCCTTTACGGCGGGAATAGGCTTGGGTTTTCACCGGTGCCATAGCGTGAGGGCTTGATCGAAGTAACATGGGTATGGGTGTTCGAAAAGAAGAAAACGGTGGAGGAAGGGAAACTGATAGAATATTTTGGAAAAGAAGGAGTTTATGTTTGGATTGAAAAGGGACTCTCTTCTTAAATACCTAGGTCATTAATGCCGGCATGAAGGGAGGTGAGTGGTCAACCATCAAGAAGAGAATGAAATTAATGAAGCGGCGGTTATGAATTAAAAATAAACTGCCAATTTGGGAAATTCGAAGAGTCAGTATTGTTCACGGCAGGAAAAGAAATATAAATATGAGAAGAGGTCCATAATTTAAAAAAGCTCGCGAAGAAAAAGAAAGAAGAGAAGTGGAAAGGACAAGAAGGTCTTTTATTCACATATGGACCGCAGGAGCGCTCCATATGTTCAGGGGGCTAAATGTTGAGGGTCATTTTTTGCAAAACCCGAATAGAAGGAAGGAGGCCCAACCCATCAACGCAGGTAGCAAATAGAAGTGGCAAGCATAGAATAAAACCATTAAGCCCAAGCGGCAAGAATAATAGATCACAGGTCCATAAAATAAATAAATGGGCCTTGAGGAAGCAAATGGGCTTCAAAGAGCCCGGAAAGAGAGAAATAGTAAGTAGCAAACCCATGGGCAGTGTATGATGTGAAAAAGTAAGAATGGACCGCGGCAGGCCCGAAGTAATGTAAGCAAAGAGAGTAGGGGATTGTTGGCAGGCCCACAAACCCCAAGGATGAGTATGAAGTAGTTGGGCCGGGGAAGCCCAATGAAGTTAGTAAAAGCCCATGGGAACACAAATTTAGGAAAAGGGCCGAGGAAGCCTAAAACAAGTAAATGGGCCAAGGATGCCCATGAGAAAACACAAGGGACACAGGAGCCCATAAGTAAGAAAACCCATGGCCATACTAAGCCATTGGGGAAAGGATAAGTGGCAGGCCTGGAAAGGCCCGGCAGGATCAAGTCATTACAGCAAGAATGACAGAGTAGTATGGTAGGACATGATGGCAATCAAGGAATGGGCTGAAAGAAATATAAAGCCCAGTATTAAATAAAGCTCGGCCCATAAGGGGAATAGGGAATTATGAAACTGCCCACATAAAAAAGTCGAAGAAGGGCGGCAGACTATGCAAGCAAGCCTCCAGACGACGGCAAACGCATGAGCAGTAGGCAGATTTTGGACATACATGAAAGGGAAGCAAGCACAAGGCCCAGGCACCACCAGCCTGTACCCAGCCAATATGGGACATGGTGGGGTCATGGGTCAGAGGTAAGGGGGTATGGTTTGGTGGTGGGGAGAGGGGAAAAGACCTATTCTGCGGCTCCTGCCCAAACTCTTTTGGGGGGTACGTCCTGCTGGGATGACAGACCACCCAAAAGAAGCAAGGTTGGGGGGGAACCGTCCGGTGCGTGCCCTGAGGGATAGAGAGAGAGAGAGAGCATTCACGCCATGGCAGGAAAGGGTGCCACGGCAGAGTAATAAATGAAACAGCCTTCCTTTGTCTAGAAGTGGAGAATGGCACGCAGACGAACCAGTGGTGGTCGGCAAGTACACCCATACTAGACAAAGGTGGTTAAGGGGAAAAATAGTAAAATCTGGTCACGACAGGCACTATAAGAAGACCCTTACCGTGCCCAGAACTAGGGGATCAAAAAAAAAAAAAAAAAAAAAAACGAAGCAAGATCACGAAGAAAAGAAAGAAAGTAAAAAGCAAAAGGAAAGAAAAATATAAGAAAGAAAACAGAAAATAAAGAGAGTTAGTACGGTGGGCATGCACCAGTAGGCCAATTTCCCTCTCTCCCTTTCAAACTCCTACTCTCTTCCGAAAAATAAAAAGAACACTTTTGGGTATCAACCATTCAGGTTCGGTTCCCTCAAAGCCATTAATCCCCACGGCAGGATCTTTCTTGGGAGATTATTTGCATTGAGAGGAGGTGTTCTTCCCTCTTTGGTTTTACTTCGGCGAACCAAACTTAACTTGATTTTATGCTCATTCTTGATTAGCTCATATTATCATTCACTCATTTACTTTCTTTAAGTCATTTTTATCACTATGATTATGTCTCATAAATAGGGATTACTTGGTCATTTTCTATTAAATAGTTAGATTACTCTTTTTTGTTGTTATTATTATATCTGTCTGCCGTAATTCATCTAAAACAGCTCTACCTGCCGTAAGCATACTCCTGGCAGACGAGGCATAATTTGTGTACAAGCCAGCCCAAGTTGAGTTACAGTTGGACCAGTCTCAACTCCCTTACTCAGAAACATTCGGGCCCATTACCGCAGGAGGCAGCCCAACCCAACGCACAACACAAAAAAGGCCCCTACACTTCCAAAGCATACTGACGGCTCAAGGATCATGCAAAATCAAATGTGAAATTTAGTTGTTTGACCACTATACTTAAAAGAGACCTAAATTATCACCTAATCGGGGAATTTTTAGATAATCCTAACAAACTATATAATAACTCCATTAATATAAATCTATTCCAAAAAACGGAATATATCTCCATAAATTCAATAATTTCTACGTTGATAACATTTTTTTAGAAAAAAAATTATCATATTTCCTTATATCTATCAATCACGTTTTCTTTCTCTTCTTCTTTTTTTTTTCATTTTTTTTATATTAACGTTGATTCGAAATTATAATTTCAATAGGATTTAAACTCTATAATTATATCAAATGAGACTCAACATATATATATATATATATATATATATATATCATTTTTAATTTCAATAGGATTTACATTTTATATCAAATGGACTCTACCAACATATTCATCCTTAAAAAAAAAAAAAATTATAAAACCAAATTTGAATAGGAATCCATATCCCTATATTATATTATATTATAAATATATATACATATATATATATATATATATATATATATATATTAGGGATTATTTGTTACAATTTCAACTCAACTTTTCATTCCTATATCATTCTACACTTTCAACATCGCTCTGCTATATAGTCTCTTGCATTGATTTTGGTTCTTGGAGCGCCTTCAAAACAAAAGGTATGTAAAGTTTTCTTATTAGGTTTAATGTTAACATATATGAGAGATATTTCGGTTAATTAAAAAAAGTTTGATGAAACATAAAAGGAAAAAGAACTAAAGAACACACAATTTGAAAAATAAATAGTGACTGTATTAGGTAGAGGCTTTTGGAGATTGTTATTTTTGTTTTTGGAATTCTTTACATTCATGTGTATGTATGTTTTGGGTTTAATTGAATTGGAATTATCTTTGAAATTTTGGTTTTGATTGAATAATGAAAATGACAGAAGAAATATGTTCCAATATTTGGAGTCTACTGTATATGTGTTGTTGTAGTTTAAACTTAGTATTTGAATTGTTAAATTGTTAATTCACAATTTTATTGTTCATCTATTAATCATGAATGATAATATTGTTACTTGCAACCATCATGATATGGTATCAATGATATGATCATTCCGAATGCTTTCCTTTAGAGTTTAGATAGAGTCTATTTTATGATTAAAAAATTTTACAATTAAAAGACTTTTGAAATTACATTTTTTTTTTTAAATTATTGGATACGTTGGATCTTAAATGACTTCTATTAAATTCCATCCTTTATGGCATCATTAAAAAAGAAAACTCATATAGATAAGTATTAGGATATTATTTGAAATTATCATAATAGACTAACGTATTACACATGGTACGGATCTAACTATAATATCCTATACTATAAAATAAAAATTGGACTTATGGTTATCTTCTCTTTGCAAAAAATGGTTAAATTCTCATTAATTTTGATAGTTCACTTGTAGATAAAATAGAAACTTTATTAACTAAATTTTAAGAAATTTAAAATTCTATTTCAAAAAATTTCTAGAAGATTAGATTTTATTTTAATTATTTTAATAATTTTATATTATAAAAGAATAAAATGTATACATTACATATAATTATTACTTCAGTTACCTTCTAAATGATGGAGGATATGAGAATGCAATTTGTAAATCTACTATCAAGATAACATAGATTAGATTCGTGGTGGATAGTAGATTTAATTGTAGTTGGGTATTGTGTGAAGCCATCACCATAGAATAGCTCACGCCAGGATGTGTTATGTGGAACCAATGATATGAAAGAAAAATAATTTTTCTAAACCATTACATTGGACAAAAAATTACTTATTTTCATTCATTTTCAAGTTATACATCTTTTTTCAGTCAAGTCATAGACCTTTAAGCATAATAAATACTTTTAATTTTTATTTAATCATCCCATGCATCGCACGGGTTAGCGACTAGTTTAAATGAATTGTAAAGAGATATCTATATGCATATATGTGACAAACAAGCTCATAATTATAATTTTGTGCAGTGGAGACGTTCTATACACCACGTAATGTGCAATGGGATAATTTGACGTCCAATGTTCTTCCAAATGATTAATTATTATTAATTTTTGCTAATATAGTTTGGAGCTACTCTACACAAAATGTTTAATTATTATCATTTTTTATCTAGGTTGTGATCGTCGTAGCCCATGAACTAGCACATCAGTGGTTTGGCAATCTTGTAACGATGGAATGGTGAACTCATTTGTGGCTGAATGAGGGGTTCACAACATGGGTACGTATTTATTGCATCGGGTTGTAATTGATCCAAACTGAGCTATTTATCAAAATTTCAAGATTGGTTTATTTAAAATTATATTTTGAACATGAGCCAGGCTCAATTTTATCACCAAGCTAAAAAACATGTTCATCCTTACCACATCATTTATTTTGTTCATTAAGCTGAAGCTTGTTCACACATCTTTTGATAAAATTATTTCTTTCTCATATAAAGTCATGGTTAACTGTAAAAAATACATGCTTACATATATTTACTTGATAGACAACTACTCTTCATTTATGGCTCTATAAAAAGAAAGTTCATTATCCTTGCATTCACACAACTTTTGACCATGAATTAGATTATTTATATGACCAATTGAATAAGTCAAAAAACCGATAATTTTATATTTCTTATGACCTTATCTATAATTTTTTTTATTTAAGAAAGTTAATTTTTATATTTTATTATATATATACAAGTCAAGCCTCAACCTTAGGTTCATGAACTTGTCCATTAATTAACAATTTCATAACAAAAAATTAGATGTCAAACTATTATACTTCTAATCTGGTCCAAACAATGACATTATTTTTTGTCCATCAATAACAACTTGTCATTTAAAATTTGTTATGATAATCATTCGAAAGTTAGAAAATTTGAAAACCTAACAACTTGTTACCTAAGATTTTTTGTGATAATTGTTTGCCTCTTGTTGATGGTCATTTTGGAAGCCAAAAAGAAAGAGG
Source organism: Quercus aquifolioides (assembly GCA_019022515.1). NCBI lineage: Eukaryota > Viridiplantae > Streptophyta > Magnoliopsida > Fagales > Fagaceae > Quercus > Quercus aquifolioides. The sequence continues at coordinate 69,319,314 of CM032327.1, read as the reverse complement.
GAGCCCAGCAACACAGGCCGAAAAGAAGTTGGCAAATAGATAGAAAAAAGAATCATTAAGCCCAAGCAGTAGGAATAATGAATTACGGGTCCATAAAATAAAAATGGGTCTTGAGGAAGCAAATGGGCTCAAAAGAGCCCGAAAAGAGAGAAATAGTAAATAGCAAACCCTGGGCAGTGTATGATGTAGAAAAGTGAGAATGAACTACAGCAGGCCCAAAGCAATTCAAGTAAAGAGAGTAAGGGGTTGATGGCAGACCCATGAACCCCAAGGATGAGTATGAGGTAATTGGGCCGGAGAAGCCCAGTGAAGTTAGTAAAAACCCATGGGAACACAGAGTTAAGAAAATGGTCGAGGAAGCCCAAGAAAAGCAAATGGGCCAAGGATGCCCAAGAGAAAACAAAAGGGATACAGGAGCCCATAAGTAAGAAAACTCATGGTCATGCTAAGCCAATGGGGAAAGAATAAACGGCAGGCTTGAAGAGGCCCAGCAAGATTGAGTCATTGCAGCATGAATGACAGAGTGATATGGCAAGACATGAGGGCAATCAAAGAATAGGTTGAAAGAAATATAAAGCCCAGTATCAAATAAAGCCTAGCTCCTAAGGGGAGCGAAAAATCATAAAACAACCCACATAAAAGGTCAAAGAAGGGCGGCAAACTGTGCAAGCAAGCCTCCAGACCGCGGCGAACGCATGAGCAGCAAGTAGATTTTGGACACACATGAAAGGGAGGCACGCGCAAGGCCCAAACACCACCAGTCTGTACCCAGCCAATATGGGACATGGTGAGGTCGTGAGTTAGAGGTAAGAGAGCATGGTTTAGAGGTGAGGAGAGGGAAAAAAACCTATTCTGCAGTTCCTACCCAAGCTCTTTTGGGAGGTATGTCTTGCTGGGATGACATACCACCCAAAAGAAGCAAGGTTGAGTTGGAACCGCTAGGTGTATGCCATGAGGGATAGAGAGAGAGCACCCACATCGTGACAGGAAAGGGTGTCACGGCAGACTAATAAATAAAATAGCTTTTCTTTATCTGGAAAGGGGGAGTGGCGCATAGACGGATCAGTGGTGGTCAGCAAATACACCCAGACCAGACAAAGGTGGTTAAGGGCTAAAATAGTAAAATCTGGTCACGGTAGGCGCTATATAAGGAGACCTTTGCCGTGCCCAGAAAGAGAGGAGGATCATCTCTAAGAAATCACGAAATAGAAAACAAGGGTAAAAGAAAGGAAAGAAAAGATAAGAGGAAAAACTAAAAACAAAGAAAGAAGAAAGGAAAAAAATAGAGAGTTAGATCGGCAAGCATGCACCAGTAGGTTGATTTCCCTCTCTCCCTCTCAAAATCCTGCTCTCTCCCAAAAGCAAGAAAAAAAGGGTCTTCCTCCGAGCACCAACCATTCAGATTCGCTTTCCTCAAAGTAATTAACTTCCACGGCAGGATTTTTCCTGAGAGGTTGATTGCGTTGCGAAGAAGCGTTCTTCCCTCTCTGGTCTTGGTTCTGCGAATTGGATTTGCTTTGATTTCATTCTTCTCTTGATTAACCCATGTGCTGACCATTTATTAACTTACTGTCTTTATTAAAAATAGTTATCATTATTGTGATTGTCTCTTTTAAATTAAGGATTAATTGTTTACTTGAGTTGAGAGGCCAAAGTATTTTTTTTGTTTTATTATCATGCTTGCCTGCCATAACTCATCTAAAATAGCTCTGTCTGCCGTAAGTATATTCCTATCAGACAAGGCAAAATTTGTGCACAAGCCGAACCAAGTTGAGTTGCAGTTGGACCAGTCTCAACTTCCTTACTCAGAACATTTGGGCCTAGTACCACAAGAGGCAGTCCAACACAATACAACAAAAAAGGCCCCTACACCTCTTTTGTTATCTCTCTCTCTTCTTCTTCTTCTTCTTCTTCTTCTTCTTCTTCTTTTTTTTCTTTTTTTAAAAAAATTATCAATTGGGTATGGTCTTGGAGTTGGGTGTATGTTTTGGGTTGAGTATACTTTGGTTATATTTTATATTCAATTGAATGAAATCCCCTGATTTAAAACTTGATTAAAACTATATTTTTGGCTAAACCGATTATGAAGTCAATTGTGAATCAATTTAGGTATGATTTTGGAGTTTGGTACACAAAGAATCAATTCATGTGATATAGAATTGAATTTGTTATAATGAAGTTCACAAAAAGTATTGCCTAGAAACATCTAGTTCTAGTAGTACGCACTCCAAAGTAAACTGATTCCTTACTAATATTGAAACTAAGACTTTGATTGTTATTGCATAATGATGGTACAACCGTAGGCGTAGTCCCAAAACCAAAAGGCAGTTAGCATTGGGCAAAAGTGACGAAAAAATGAAATACAAAAGAATGCTATTAAAAATATATACATAGGTACTAGATCTTACAAAATCTTATTTTTGAAGATGAAATTGCGTAAGAATGATAATAGAGGAGGAGAAGAAGAAGAAAGACCCCAAAAAAAAAAAAAAAAAACCTTCAAAGATGATAATTGGATAAGAATGAGAATAAATTAAGGAAGAGAAAAGAATAGATTGCTTTCTTCTTTCTATATATGTCAAGCTTAAGCTTCAATCTCTTCTTCATTCACTCAACTGCTCATCTATTTAAGATTAAGAAGCTGTGTCTATCCTTACCAAGGTAGTCTTCAAATCATTAAGAAAAAGAGACAAAAATCTGTGACTTTGAAATTGATACATAATAACATCTTCCGAGTTCATTGTTTTCTCCAATTGGGTAACTCTAAAAAGGAAAAAGAAAAAAGAATTGCGTTCTTACTGCCACTGGGCTGAGGATTGAGCCTCTTACTGGTGGGAGCCAGTGGAGTCGGTATCACAGCTGGATCCATATTTCGTAATACTAGCATTCTTTTGTATTCGGCAAGGATATGAATATAATGTGGTGGAATGAGATTTTTTTCAGGTGAGTATAAACTAAATATAAATAAATAGTATCTCTGATCAAGGTATTTGTATTACATGTATTTTCTATTATAAGTTACATTAAGGTTCAAAAATGTGTAAAGTCATGGTAGTGGAAAGTGATGGTCACATTATAATTAATAAGTTATAATTAGTTTTTAGAATTAGTAAAGGAATAATGCATTATTGCATATATTAATATTTATATGCATATTTTTTTAAGAAATGATGGAAAGAAAATGATAATATAGATTTAGATGAATCAAAGGGGAAAAACCCTATTAGAATTGTGCTTGGTCACAATGGTCTAGCTCCTTTGGAGCCAGCCAGCACAACAGCTCTTGGGCAATGGAGGGAAGAATTGGTCATCATGATGGCTATGCAACAATCAGGGCCGATGGTTCCACTTTGACTCTTTCGAGTGAGAGACAAGCTCTATCACCTTCAATCTCATTTTGCTTAATATCTCTTTAAACAACATGACTAAACAGAAGCTGTGCATGATTTAGTGACAACGAGAAGCAAGACAACCACAGACATAAGTAATTTATAACATGAACCAGATGACAACACAACCTCAGATGGAGAACCATTTATCATTGCAGCTGTAGTTTGAAATCATTTAAATACCACCAAAAGCCTTGTAGTTGGTTAGCACCTCCTTGTATTTTCAAAGGAGACATTCAGTGTTTAAATCTCCCCTCCCCGGACTATTAAAAAAAAAAAAAAAAAAACACACACACACACATTAACTACCAACTTTGCTATTACCAAAAAGAACTACATCCATTATCTATCATCTAACGTTCCACATCTTTCAAAACAGGGGCATCCCCTTGTTCCCCTTTTATCACTATATTTCCCATTAAAACTTACAAATTATGACACTAGCATCATAAACAAAGTCACACTCTTAATGTTAATTACTTTGACTGCCTCAAAATTGTTTTGAGAAATTGCAAGACAAACTCTCGCTCAAGAACCAGTATATGCTTTAGACCTTTTCAAGAAGGGTCAACTACAGGGAGATCCACACAGAAGCCTCGAAGTCCATGCTCAGGTGCACAAATCGTATATAATGGATTAGGAAACCTTTGATGAGTTCAACAATTTCAGCAAACCTTTCAGGTGACTCTGGTTTCCAATCAGCCTGTACAGATGGTTCCCTTGAAAAATCAATTGAGTATAAGCCGAATGATGCAAAAACATCTAAAGGGTCACAATCAACACTGATCTGATACAACTTGTCAAACATCTTCTTGATATATAGTGATCCCATTGTGGTGGAAAAATTTAATCCTTCAATAAGAACAAGAAAATCACAAAATGATTCAATTGCAATAAGTGTCTAAGGATCAGATCATCATACTGAATCCCATCCACCTAGAGGATTGCATGTACATAAAACACCAAAGTATAGTATGGAAAATATATATATATATATATATATAGTTATTTATTTATTTACCATACTATACTTTGGTGTGTGTGTGTGTGTGTATTCTAAGACATCCTTATGAGGCTTTAAAAGTAGAAATAATACAATGTTTCATTTCAAATCACAAAAGGACTTCTTTGAGTTCTTTCTACAGGCAATCACAAGGCTTAGAACAAATGCTTGAGTGCTAACCTTGTAGTTTAAGCATCATAAATTTCTGGCAATACAACCCCCGAAAAATAAACAAATAAATGAATAACCATAACAGTTATTGACCAATCACATTTCCTATCAATATAACTGATTACGTTGGTCAATATTAAGAATTCTATTTTAGAATTTTTCTCAGCCCAGGGAAGATATTGTGGAAATTGTTTGAAAAATAAAAAGTTAAGAAGAAGATATCATGGAACATTATGTTATTTTGGAAGAAAAAGGGTCACAAGTCATGGGAAGAATCAAACCAAACTAATTTTTATCACAACCTACAAAAGGGCAAGAAAAGAAAGCAAAAGCATCTAAGATTACATACCATGTCACCAGGTAAGCTACCAAAACCTGCCAAACATAGAACTGCAAACCAGAGAGTTAAGGCCAATAATGTAAAAAGTAATTTTCAATTCTTGATAAATACATATATTAAAAGGAAGAATGATCATTTCTTAAATCTGAAAAATATATAAATTTGATATTCTGAAGAAGTACATGTAATCTTTCTTTTCACATTTCCCTTTTGGGTTCCACTGGATAGTATTGTAAGGACCCCATTCTGAGCTCAAGTAGAGGATTGCACTTCTTGTCAAACACAGTTGCCTTAGTGGCATAAGTATAACTAGTTAAGGGGTACAATAATCATGCCAATAATTGCAAAAGAAGATCAATAACAGCTGAAAAACAGAACATAAGGATACAAACATATGCACAAAAATACGCATCCAAAATCAAAGAAAAGGAAAATCCTTCCTGAGAGTTCATAACCTTGGTCATTGCCTTGACTATAGATAACCATTAGCAGATGCATGGCATGTGCTTAATAAATGAGGATCCACCAGTGGGGATGCCTCACTCCAGATATCATCTTTGCCCCACTAGAATTTAAATAAAAAAATCATAATAAAATACAATTAAAAAATAAAAATCCTGCATTTTCTCAATCCAGAGCTCTCTGACTTTATTTTGTCCCACCAGGAGGACTATGAAATTTTTTTAGAAAATCTCAATCAAAAAACCAGAACAAGATCATAATTTAACCAAGAGATAGACCATTGAAAGGCAGTGAAAATCTACCAATCTGGCCAGACATGGTGGTTTTAAAAATATATAACATAAACTCAAGATATGGTCACTAGGTTCACCATATCTGCTTATTGGACAGTTGTTTCTCTGAAAATTTTAATCTAACAGAGAAAAAGGATACATCCAAAAACAACAGAAAATTAGAACCAGAATAAGACCACTGAAAGTCATGAACAGGCCCCTCTTCACCAGAAGGTGAGGAATTATGAAGGGAAGAAAAGAGTCAAAATGGGAGAGGAATGGTTGGAAGAAGAGTTGAGAATTAAAGGCATTAATTGGAAACAAGTGCTTGACATGGGACAACAAAAGATTGGCAAAGTTAATTGGCAATGCTCTAATATTATATAAAATGATGATTATGAAATATATTTACAAATACATTTAGGAAAAGGATAAAATATTGCAAATAGATATACTTGGCTGACCTCTCTAGACAAGCCTCACATCCCATATGCTACTTACCATGTATAACGACTATACAGCAACAATATGATAGTACACTTCACTTTTATGTATTAGCCCTCCATTATTTGCTTACTACTTGCTACAATTTGAAGTGAAAACGAGATGACTGTACCTATGTTGTACATTTCCTATTATAAATGTAAGATTTTGCGAAATATACATATGCACCCAATGCTACTGCACTGAGTCCAGCAAGTAGCCAATAGAAGTAATCAAGATGTGCCTGATTAAGATTATCAGCAAACCAACTATTTTTTCCATCCCTGCCAGTCGCTTCTTCAATGACAGAGACGAGAAAGCTACTTAAAAAATTCCCGACCCCAAAAATACTGAGATAGAGGGCAAGACCCACACTTCTTAATTCAATTGGGACCTGATCATAGAAGAATTCTTGTAGCCCAACCATGGTGAAAACATCAGCAATTCCTGACATGATATACTGAGGAAGCAGCCACCACACACTCATTGGAATAGTCACATCTGGCATATCAACTAGCTCATATTCTTTAGCAGTTTTGAGCCTTTTCATTTCAACTAGAGCTGCAACTACAATGCAAGTGGCAGAGAAAAGCATCCCAATTCGAATTCTCTGTAGCATCGTGATGCCAGAGGGATTTCTAGTAAAAGCTCTTGCTATAGGAACAAAGATGCGATCATATATGGGAATGACGAGAATAATGGACGGGCCAACAAAGGACTGTAGTGAAGCAGCAGGAATCTCAAAGCCAGGAAAAATTATTGTGTCCATGGTAGCACCTTGCTTGGTAAAGAAAGTTGAGATCTGAGCATCCACAACAGCATATCCCAAGCTCGTAACGCATATTGGAACAAGCCTAAGAACAGTCTTTGCTTCTTCAATGTCACTGACAGAACAAACCTTGCCTTCTTCATTTAAACCATCTGGGGACAGCAAGGCTTTGTTGAGAAACCTGCAACATCGGAGGATTCAAATGGCCCTATAAGAGGACTTGTTATCTAATTTAAATAACTGATTCAAAGTTTTTTTAGTGAGTCAACTTCTATTGCAAAAAGAGGAAGACTTGTCCAGTACCTGCAAATCACATTATGGCACTCTTAATATAAGAGAAGTTCCTTGTACTATTTTCAAATTTGTTTCCCTTTCTTTGGGTAAGCAGAAGTCCCTTGTGTCATGCTAAAAAGTTGCATCCCACAAAGATGTAAGAGCCCTCTAATTTGGGACCAATGTCAGGTTGTATATTTAGTTTTACTGTTTTAGGTTAGTGAATAGCCACATAACATGGATGCATAGTTGTCAACTTCCAGAGTAACTATTTTTTATATGGAATTATCTTAAGTCTCAAGGTAATGCATCTGATGCTTCAAGTCAATATCTAAGATACCCACATTCGATAAGTATCTGACACAGGTACATCCATGTCGAAGGAATTTTTTATTCTATTTTGGATTCATCTTGGACACGACTTGGACACGGAGAAGAAAAAATTTGAAAAAAAAGGGGAGAGTTTTTACAATCCAGCACAATCTATCTCTTTCTTGCTTTGGAATGTCGAAGATTTCTCATCGCTTTTCGATATGCAACTCGTTGATACTGAACTTGGCTCGTTGGCACTACTCTGTGAGGTATGGCAGTGCTCTTCCTTTGTTGTATTGTCAAGCAACTCTTGGACTCTCTCAGTCTCATCTCTCTCGACCTGTATTTACCCCAAGGCCCTTTTTATTGGCTGAATAATTACACCCCTAGCCCTAGGCCCTAACTAAATGACAACATCCTTTCTTCTTTGAAGTATTAAAAATTCTAGGATGACGAATTATTCCACACCCATTTTCATATGATACTTTTTCCTTTTAAGTATGAAAAATTCTAGGACCACAACCTATTACTATTGTTTTTTCCCCCTGTGAAGATTAACAAATTAACATTAACAGTTCTATAATTTTGTATTTACAGTATTATAATGTTTAACATTTGTAAAATTGGTTCAATTTTCAGTGTACTTACATTTTATTTTAACATGTATCCATGTATATTATAATTTATTAATTTTCTTAAAATGTTTAAATATATTTTCAAATATTTTTATAGTTCTAAATCAAAATAAATATACAATATGAATCAAATTATATAGAATACACCTAAAAATATATATTAATTAATTAATTGTTGTATCTCCAACATGTTGTATCCTAGTTTTTCAAAAAATGCCATATCCCTGTACCCCGTAGTATCATGTCGTACCTATACCTAGGCTAGGTCAATATGCATCATATGTAAGTTACAAGTATAGTGTGTTGCCCTCCTCCCAAATGATAATTCAAACAATTGGATATATATGACATAAAAAAATGTCATATCAAAGCTCCCACTTTTGTGGGGTTTGTGAGAGGTGACTGGTAGACAGTCTTACCTTTAATTTTTAGAGAGGTTAATTCCTGACTCGAACCTGTTACTTGTTGCATTTGGTGGAAGGCACTTGTCATTACACGAAGACCCAATCTCAATCTTAAAAAGCTTGTACTTAGTGCACCAAGCTCCCATTTTTATAACATTTGGGAGATGTGATTAATAAGTAGCCTTACCACTGAAAACCCCCACCCCCCCCCCCCCCCCCCCCCACCCCCCCCCCCCCCCCCCCCCCCCCCCATTTTATTTATTTTGCGTTGCAGGGTCTTATTCCTAAGTAGTGTCAAGGACAATGACTAAACCTCAATGATATATCACAAAAGAGACTCCGTTTGGAAGCCTCTTGAAAACTTGATAAATTAATTTTACTATTTCCAAGTTCTTTTGAAATTTTCGAAGAAATTGTGACTATACTGAAATAAAAGCTTATCTAAGACTTCAAATGTACCATACTTTGTTAGTGGACCTATATTGCTACTTTTCTATTTCCCTTTTCCTCTTAATTAATCAGCATATGATGAAATGCATTCATCTTACTTGAATTGTTCAGAGCTATGGTGTGGCAGGGTTGCATGAGCTTCCTCTTCAATAATTATCGCCAAAGGGGTAGTCCGCCAATTTTTAACTGCAGCAACAAAGACTCGACCAATCCTTAGAAATGGGCTTTTCTCATCCCCTTTAACACTATATCGATAAGTCCTGGTACCAAGCAAGAAAACACCCAATGCAACAACCATCAGAATACAAGGAATTCCAAATCCCAGACCCCAACTAAGGTTTCCTTGTACATAGCATGTGACCAAATTTGTTACAGCAGAACCCCCCACATATACCAAAATACCACCAGTTGAAGAATGAGCTTTTGGCTTTGCACTCCTCAGGATCTAGTCCATCAAACTGATCAGCTACAAACGCCGGAACACAAGGCTTGTGTCCACCTTGACCAACTGCGACTAGATACAGAGAGAAGAAGAATAAGATTACTTGGAGCTGACGAGTAGAACATAACATAATTTTGTTGGCGTCTATGCAATCAGAAGTGCTTAGAGAAGGAAGCATAGCTGACAGAGTCAACAAGCCTAGTCCCTGTGATTCATCCCAATCCAAGTCAAAGATTATTTAACTGAAAAATATGACAGAAAGAAGCTTAAAACACAATGCTGAATAAGGAATTTCTCTCAAAGTCAAGATAATGTATAAATTAAGGTTCAGCATGTGTCATTTATTTATAGGGCTAGCACAGTAAATAGTTTGACTACCAGAGATAGGCTAGCTGGTTGGGGTTATAAAGGGGATTTGATGTGTGTTTCTTCAGAAGGATGTTTTGAGGTGGTGTTTATAACTGATTCTGACTCCCCATGAACATTTATTTTTGAGTGATTTCTCAAAGAGTTTATGGAAGGATGCTTTGAGGTGGTGTTTATTTAATAGGCAGTTGGTTCTAGGGACGATAAGCTTGCTTGGGCTGTAAGGAAATTGAAGGGAAAGAATTTGCTGAAGATTATTTGCAGAGTTGCAGGGTTGTTGTCATTTGATGATGCGGAAAATGTCACCAGTGAGCCACACAATACTCGCACACTTGAAATACCACCTGCACGACAAAAAGAGAAGACCTAACAGAGAGCACCGGTGTGGTGCCGGCCAAATACCCTCCGAATGTCAAGTTAGAACTTCTTACAACTCTAGAGTGCTAGAGAGGGGTTAATCATGCGTACCTTGATTTGTGAGGATATTGTGGCTTTTATAGTAGGAGAGGGTTGACCATTTCTTCCTTAGGCCAGAAGTCCTTTCCTTATAGGAATCCTTATGAGCGTATATTGCAGAATCCTTTCCTTGTAGGGGATTAACATTGAGCGTGAGGTACAAGTCATTTCCTTATATACTCATGCGTGGTGGCTAAACCAAGGTTTCACTAAAATCGTTAACTTATCCTATTCCCTTCAGCCATATCGGCGTCGGCTTTTTGATGGCGTCAGCCCCTTGGGTGTGCTTCGCGGACCCCTATCAAATTTCTGCCCCCCAGCCTTAGGGTCTTCAGCTTTTCCTCATTACTTATCCCATCAGCTTAAGCTGTAGGCTCCATTCCACAAGCAAAGCTGACGGGCTAAATCTGGAGCACCTTGTATGCTATAATTTTACTTATCAGTTGCCCTCTACTCCATATCCCCGTCAGTTTAAATCGACGAGTTATGGAGTTATATTTTTCGTTGCTAACTTTTCTTTTGGCCAGGAGAGAGAAAATTATTCATAGGTGATTCCTCGAGCAACCATTATTAAATCCTCGGACACGTGGCGCATTTTGGTTGGCTCCGCTTCTGGACGAGGGCGTCGCTTCGTCTTCTGTGCATTTTCCCTTTATATATAATCTGCCTCCTCTCCTCATTTCTCCTATTTCATCTTTGCTGATTCCTTAAGAGAAAACTCGTCGCCTTTATTCCATCTATTCACCTACACCATCGCTTGAGTTGCTGCTGTTGCTTCCAAAACCGTCACTATTTCTAAGAAACTCGTAAGTTCTTTTTTCTTTGTATTTGCTTTATGATTTTTCTATAGCGAGGTCGTCATCTTAGGTGCTTAGAATAAATCCGTCACTTGTAGGTAGTCAGATGTCAAGTGACGCGTCGAGTGATCAGTCGTCGATCCGCGATGGAGCGGGCTACGACGAGGTATTTGGTTCAGGTGAGTCCGGGAGCTTCTCCTGGTCGTCGGAAAGGGAGACGTCAGCCCAGTCTCCTGATGAGGAAGTAGGGAGTTACGGAGATAAAGGTTGGGAGGAAGTAGTAGGTGAGGAGGGTGAAGTTGAGGTGGAAGAAGAAAGGGATAGTGACGGGGATGAAGGTGACGAGGAGTCCTGCGAGGGAACTTCAGGAAGTCTTGGAGGTAGCCGTCCCTTCATCCTCCCTGAGGAATGGGCCGTCAATAAGTTTTTACCAAAAATGAGTGATAAGGTTTTCAAAGAGTTGCGCAGCCGGTTCCAAATCCTAGACCATATACTTATCAGTCTCCTTAGGGAAAATGAAAAGTACTATACGGGGAGAACCGCAGATGTCAGCATGTATGATGCTATGTTCGCTGCGGGGCTTAGACTACCCCTAACAGCTTTACACCGTCAGCTAGTTGACTTTTTGGGGTTGTCTGTTAGCCAAATTGCTCCGAATTCATGGAGGATCTTTATAAGTGTTGAGATCTTATGGGGTCGTCTGAGTGGACACCGTCAACTTTCCTTGGATAAGTTCTTCTACTGCTATAGACCCCAGCACCTTGCTTCTTCTAAGGGGATGTACCATTTTGCCGTCAGGGAGAGGGATTTGAGATTAGTATATGAGATGCTAGATTCAAATAGAGACTGGAAGAGTAGGTACTTTTTTGTTAAAGGGACAGACTGGGTATGCTGTCAGGAAGAATGTGAGACGATGCCCCATGGTTATTTTGATAATACATGGGCTTTTGTCAAGGATTCAGGTTTTAGCTGACAGCTTTTAACCCCGTCAGCCTTTATTCACCACTATATGCATATACATATATATATTTTCCCTCTCTTCTCTCTCTCTCTTTTTTTTTTTTTTTTCTCCAGCCAACAGTCGCCCCCTTATAACTAAAGAGTAGAGGGATTTTATCCGTCGGGTTCTAGACATTCCCTTAGAGGAGCGAAAGTGTTGGGACTTAATCACTCTTGACACTCTTTACGCATACTGTGGGGGTTCGGAACTGACGCCTAAAGCTCGCAAGTTAGAGGAATTTTCTCGTCGTAGTAAGCAGTTTTTCTACTGTACCATCACTTTGGCTCTTACCGTCAATTTTCCTCATGCATACCTGTTATCCTTGCAAAGATAGAGGCTGCCAAGCAACAGATAAGGGCTGCCACTGCCCGTCAAAAGGAGGAAAAGAAGGCAAAGGAGGTGGCATCTTCGTCAGCTCTCAAAGCCATATATAAGGGTTCGTCGAAGAGGAAAATTGATAGGAACGATGGCCGTCCGTTTAAAAGGGTGGCTGTCACTCCTGGAGATGAGCCCCTAGAGAAGTCACCCCCCAATTCAGGTCATGGAGCAGGAAAGGGGGTGATGACTTCTTCAGGTCCCATTGTTAAGGGACCCCGTTGCCTGCTGATGCACACAGATTATGCTGTCGAAGAAGTAGAATCCTTCATAAAACCGACAGATATAGATCCTTGTGCTTAGTTAGGGACGGAGGAGTTGGGGGCGTCAGCTTTGTTCGACCTAGCACGGGTAAGCTGCCTTCTTTGGTTAACTTTCCTTTATCCTTTCTCATTTATTGACTGACAGCTATATCTTTATTAGGCCTTGGTGAGTGTGAAAGCACTCCAGGACCGGTGCGTGGCCAAGGAAGGCGTCGTTACTCACGTCAGGAAACATAATACCAACTTGTTGAACCAGCAGGGGCAGTACAAGGAGGTCGTCCGTCTCCTGAATGTTGAACTAAAAGAGACAAAGGAGAAATTGGAAGAGGAGGGTCGTCAGAAGGAGAAGTTAGAACAAGAGCTGACGACCCTTCGTGAACAGGTGGAGCAGGCTGGGGCTGACGCGGTCCAAAAATTCAAGGCGTCAGATTCCTTTATCGATTCCTGTGGTGGATACTACAGTACTAGATTTGATGACTGCCTTAAGCAGGTTGCGTCAGCCTTTCCTAAGTTGGATCTATCCGGGATTACTATGGATGATCCCCTACCAGCGACGCCTGCTAACGACATCGTCATTGTCGAAGGTGACGACTTCGAGGATGCCTCTCCTCTTGAAGATAGTGGCATTGTTTTGGCTCAGCCTGCTGCGAATCCTCCCGTCACTACTTCCAACCCTTCTGTGGAGGATCTAGACGTAGAGAACCCTTCTGTTCAAAGAAGTAAAAAGACTTCAAGTGACGCTCCTGCCACCCAGTCATAGCTTTGTTTCTTCTTCTTCTTTTTTTCTTTTTTTTTTCTTTTTATCTTTGATATTTTTTCTAATTTGCATGAAATGTTTCTAAGTGCCCCTTTGTTTTTGGGGCGTTTGTTTGTAAGTGATATGCTCTCATTTATGATACTTGGTAACCGTCGTTTTCAATATGTATGTATTGCCATTTGTCTTTGTGTTTCTCTTTCTTAGGGGTGTTTGCTTTGTAGATTCTAAGGCTATTTCCTTGTCGTAGGCTTGGGCCCGTCAACCTAGTCGTAGGTCAACTTAGTGAAGCCGTCAGCCTTGACGACCATTTTTATGTGGAGTATTCTAGTGGAGTCGTCAGCTCCAGTTTTCTTGTCTACTTAATAAGTGATTACCTCGTCTATTTATGACGCCGTCAGCTTAGTGAAGCCGTTTGTCCCTTTAAGGGATTTTTAATCACCCTTTCATTCTTTTGGGGTGAAGTTGTCCGCGCTGTTAGACTTGTTTGTTTTTAGGGTATGATAAGTCCATCAGCTTCTTGTCTATGTTATGGACTGAACTTATCCTTTTTATAATCCCATCCTTTGGATGAGACCGTCACTTTTTCGGGACCGTTGGTTATAATTGTCCATATAGGCTTGGTGAACTCATCTTTTTACAATCTCGTCACTTTTAATGAGTCCGTCAGCTTAGTTGGCCGATATTTTTTCATCCCTTTGGGATAAATTGATGCTATGTAGGTTTTTGGATAGTGAAGTCATCTGCTTCTTATGGATTTGTCTGTATTTGGACTTGGTTTCTTGCCCATTCAAGGGCTTCAACCATGCCTCATCCTCTTAGGATGGATCCGTCTGCCTTACGGGCTTATAGTTGCCTACTTTTGCAGACTTAAGGTCATCCACTTTTAGGGACTTGGAATCTTTTCACTTTTTATGGACTTGAGGTCGTCCACTTTTTTTGAACTTGTGAATAAAAAACGTCAATCGTTCTGAATAAACTCCTCTTATTTCCATTCATTCATAGAAAAACGTAGTTCTAAAAAAAAACTGCCCTTTGGGCTTATCGTAGCAAAAACTAAAGTAAAAACCTGCCCCATGGGCTTATTGTTGCAAAAACTAAAGTAAACGATAAATTTGAGGAGTATAACTAAAATGAAAGGGGGTGTTGTTCTCCACATCGTTATCTCTATTGGTAGTACTTCCGTAAGTGTTCAGCATTCCAAGGATGTGGCAGTTTCCGTCTGTCTAGCATCTCCAGGTGGTAGGTGCCCCTCCTTTGCCACGCCGTGACTCGATAAGGCCCTTCCCAATTTGGGCCAAGTTTCCCTTGGGTTAGGTCTCTTGTAGTGCCCATGACTTTCCTTAGAACGAGATCTCCAACCTGAAAGTTTCTGTGTTTAACCCGGGAATTGTAGTGCTTGGCCATGCGGTCCTGGTACCTTGCGAGCCTTTGTTCCACTGTCGACCTGACTTTATCTACTAGATCGACCTGTAGACGTATAGCCTCTTCGTTTTTGCTCTCGTCATGGTTGTGCACCCTGTAGCTTGTGAGTCCGACTTCGGCTAGGATGACTGCTTCACTCTCGTATGTTAGTCAGAATGGTGTCTCTCCTGTGGGCGTCCTTGCCGTTGTCCTGTATGCCCAAAGTATGCTTGGCAACTCTTCAGGCCATATACCCTTTGCCCTCTCGAGCCGAGTCTTGATAATCTTGAGCAAGAATCGGTTCGTGACTTCGACCTGTCCGTTAGCTTAAGGGTGGGCAGGGGAGGAGTAGTGGTTTCGTATCCCCAACTGCGAGCAAAAGTCCCAGAAAGAGTCGTTGTCGAACTACTTCTTGTTGTCTGAAACTAAGATTCTAGGGATGCCAAACTAGCATATGATGCATTTCCAGACGAAACTTCGTATATTCTTCTCCGTAATGGTGGCCAAGGCTTCAGCTTCCACCCACTTTGTAAAGTAGTCGATGCCTACCACCAGGAACTTTAGTTGTCGTACTGCCGTAGGGAATGGCCCCATGATGTCTAGTCCCCATTGAGCAAACAGCCATGGAGCTGTCATCGAGGTCAATTCTTCGATTGGTTGTCTAATAATATTGCTGAACCTTTGACACTTGTCACAGGTCATGACAAAAGCCTCGGCATCCTTCTGCATGGTTAGCCAAAAGTACCCGGCTCGCACTAGCTTGTGCATTAATGATCTGGACCTTGAATGGTTTCCGCAAATTCCTTTGTGTACTTCTCTCATGATGTAGTCTGCCTCTTCAGGACCTAAGCATCTCAGGTATGGGCAGGAGAAACCTCTATTGTACAAGACGTCTCTTATTAAGACAAATCTCGCTGTTTGGACCTTCAGCTTTCTTGTGGCCTCCTTTCTGTCTGTCAATACGCCGTTCTTCAAGTAAGAGACTAATGGCGTGGTCCAATTGCTTTCAGAACCTATCTCCTGCACATCAATGGAATCTATTAGTGGAGAGATTTGAACAAAGGAGAGTACACTATTCAGGGTGGCCATATGCTCGTCTGAGGTGGCTTTGGCCAAGCGGTCGGCTTGGTCATTTTTCCCTTGGGGATCTATATGATTTTGGCCTTCAGCTCGTCTACCCTCTTCTTTTCTTGGTCCAGATACCTCTTCATCCTTTCGCCTCGACACTCGTAGTCCCCGTTTATTTGGTTAGTGACGACTTGAGAGTCGCAGTAAACGACCACGTTTGCGGCTCCTGCAGCTTTGGTGAGATCAAGCCTTGCTATTAAAGCCTCGTACTCTGCTTCATTGTTGGTGGTAGGGAAATCGAGGCGGACCATACATTCGACTGCGTCCCCTTAGGGTGATAGCAATATGATGCCAGCTCCCCTAGCCTGCCTATTGGATGATCCGTCTACATGTATGCTCTACTGGGGAGACTCCTTTGCCCCCATGTCCTCGCCATTTGTGAATTCAGCTATGAAATCTGCGACGACTTGTCCTTTAATGGTGGTTCGTGGGCGATACTGGATGTTAAACTCGCTCAACTCTATGGCTCATAATGCCATTCGGCCAGCAGCTTCAGGGTTACTCATTGCCCGCCGCAAGGGCTTGTCGGTTAGGACGATCACCGTGTGGGCTTAAAAATATGACTTGAGTTTATGTGCTGCCGTAACCAGTGCGAAAGCGAGTTTCTCCATGGGCGGGTATCTTTCTTCGGCACCGCAAAGTGCCTGGCTGGCGTAATACACGGGCTTCTGCACTCTTTCTTCTTCTCTAACTAAGGTGGCGCTGACGGCGGTAGGGGAAACGGCCAAATAGAGGAAAAGCTCCTCATCGGGCTGCGAGGGACTTAGTAATGGTGGGGAAGAGAGATAAGTTTTTAACTCCTCGAATGCTCGCTGACACTCGTTGGTCCACTCGAAAGATTTCTTCAGTGTGCGAAAGAAGGGTAAGCATTTGTCCGTTGCCCTTGACACAAATCTACTCAGCGTCGCTATTTTCTCGTTGAGGCTTTGTACTTCCTTCACATTTTTTGGTGGTGTCATCTCCATTATGGCCCGAATTTTGTCCAAGTTGGCCTTGATGCCTCTTTGCGACACCATGAATCCTAGGAATTTTCCTGCTGTCACCCCAAAGGCACACTTTCTTGGATTAAGCTTTATGTTGTAAGAGCAAAGAGTGTTGAATGTTTCCTTGAGGTCTTCCAAGTGATCTTCCTCCCTTCAGCTTTTCACCAGCATATCGTCAATGTACACTTGGACATTTTTTCCAATCTACTGCGCGAACATCTTGTTCATGAGCCTCTGATATGTCGCGCCTGCATTTTTCAGGCCGAATGGCATCACTTTATAACAGAAGAGGCCTTGGCTGGTTACGAATGAAGTTTTTTCTTGATTAGCTTCATGCATTCAGATTTAATTATAACCGGAGAAAGTGTCCATAAAGCTTAATAGTTTTTGCTGAACCGTAGAGTCTACAAAAACGTCGACTCGTGGGAAGGGATAAGTGTCTTTGGGGCATGCTTTGTTCAGGTTGGTGAAGTCCATGCACATCCTCCATTTTTCACTGGCTTTCTTGACCATTACCACGTTTACTAACCAGTCGGGGTAATACACCTCCCTAATGAAGCCTGCCTCTTGTAACTTACCGACCTTTTCTACTATTGGTCGGTCTCGTTCTTAGGCAAAGACCCACTTCTTCTGCTTGATGGGTGGACATGTTGGCGACACATTCAGCCTATGTACCATGACTGAAGGGTCATTCTCGGGCATATCTTCATGGCTCCAGGCGAACACATCTTGATTTTCCTTAAAGAAAGCTACGAGTGCTGAGTGAACTGTCGCGCTGGCAAGAGTACCGGTCCTAGTGGCCCTGTCTGTCCTGGAGCTATCGAGGGGTATCTCCTTGAGCCTCTCTACTGGTTTTGCCCCCGTCTATTGTTTTTCTATGCTCATGGTTTGCAAATGGTCGTCCATTTCCAGCATCGCCACGTAGCATTCACGCGCGGTTATTTGGTCCCCTCGCAATTCTCCTACTTCGCATTTCGTGGGGAATTTGATCATTAGGTGGTAGGTCGAGGCTACGGCCTTCCAGGAGTTTAGGGTAGGTCGCCCTATAATGGCATTGTAGGCAAAGGAGTAATCGACCACAAGGATCGTAACATCCCTAGTGATTTGTTGAGGGTAATCTCCAATGGTAACCGGTAATGTGATTGCGCCTAGGGGGTACACCTTGGATCCTCCGAACCCAACAAGTGGAGCGTTGGCTGGGGCTAGTCGCTCTCTGCTGATCTGCATCTGCTGGAATGCTGGGTAGCAGAGAATATCCGCGGAGCTCCCGTTGTCGACTAAGACCCGGTACATGTTATAGTCTCCTACTTGGATGCTAACGACAAGCGCATCGTCATGAAGATGGTGGAGACGTTGGACATCTTCTTTCGAGAAGCCAATAAGGAGGTTTTCGACTCGCAGCATCTTCGGGATGACGCTTGTGAACTGGAAGTTCTAGACCATCCTAAGATAAGTCTTTCGAGCCCTTTTTGATAAGCTGTTGGCAGCTGCGCCCCCTACAATCATCCTTATGTCTCCCAAGGGCTGTCTCAGACGCTCGTTGTCTCGTCGGGGAGCTTGCTTTTGAAGGACTGGATCTGTCCTTTCCTTGCTAACGAACTTCTACAACTTCCCTTGCCTAATGAGGGCTTCAATCTGCTGTTTCAGGTCATAACAGTCAGCCGTGTCATGTCCGTGGTCGCGGTGGAAGCGACAGTATTTGTCTCTGGACCGCTTGTTGGGATTTCCCTTCAGCTTTCCAAGGAAAGTCAATGCCCCCTCGTCCTTAATTTGCATTAGGACTTGGTCGATTGGGGTGGTTAGTGGAGTGAAGCTTGTGAACCTCCCCGTGGGGGGCTTGGAGCGCCTATCATCCCTTCGCTCTCCAGTTCTCACCATCTTTCGCCCCCTTTCCTGTCAGGTATCTTCCTGTCTTTCTCTCTTCTTGGGTTTTTCTTCGCGAGCTATTAAAGCGTCTTCGGCATTCATGTACTTGGTGGCCCTGTAAAGTACACCCGACATAGTTTTTGGGTCATTCTTATAAAGTGAAAATAAGAACTTACCCTTCCTTAATCCACTCATTGCTTGATACTCATCAAGCATGCTGTAGACTTCTTAAACCGGTGTCCTCCAATAAAGTGCGAAGTGAACTGGGCGCTCAGCTCTTTGAAGGTGCTGATAGAGTTAGGTGTCAGGCGGTTGAACCAAATTCTCGCAGGGCCTTTCAGCGTTATAGGGAAAGCCCTACACATGATCTCGTCCACTACTCCTTGAAGATGCATCAAGGTCTTAAAGGTCTCTAGGTGATCAAGCGGGTCCTTGGCTCCATCATAGCTCTCAATCTACGGCATGCGAAACTTTTGTGGTAGAGGGAAGGAGTTGACAGAGGTGGTGAATGGTGAAACGGTTCGGTGGACCAAATCGTCGAGGTCGCTAGACACCCGTTCTTTAAGGGCGTTCATCATAAGGTCCATCCTTTTCTTCATTAATTGCATCTCTGCGACCATGTAAGGGGGGGTCGTATCAAAGCTGAAGGGACGGCTGGTCTCCTATCGCTCTTGTTGGTTTGGAGCGTTGCTACCTTCGGGTCCCTCCTAGTTCCTTCTTTCAGCGCTGGTCCCTTCTTGATCATCTCTTTGGTTATTCGGTGTTGCATTCTTCTGGCACAACTGTTCTTCCAGGTTGTGGTTTTGTTTGGTGAGGCATTCCACGGCGGCGGCGAGAGTTTGAACTTGTCTCTCGAGGGCGATCGTGGATGGTTCCTCTTCTCGAACATCGTTTGTGGTTGCCATCGAGCGACTAAGCACCATGCAACTCTTTTGTCCGCGAAACTACAGCATGGCTTTTAGATCGCAACAAAGCGTTTCGTACGATGTTCCCACAGACGGCGCCAACTGATGATGCGGAAAATGTCACCAGTGAGCCACACAATACTCGCACAATCGAAATACCACCAGCACGACAAAAAGAGAAGACCTAACAGAGAGCACCGGTGTGGTGCCGGCCAAATACCCTCCGAAGGTCAAGTTAGAACTTCTTACAACTCTAGAGTGCTAGAGAGGGGTTAATCATGCGTACCTTGATTTGTGAGGATATTGTGGCTTTTATAGTAGGAGAGGGTTGACCATTTCTTCCTTGGGCCAGAAGTCCTTTCCGTATAGGAATCCTTATGAGCGTATATTGCAGAATCCTTTCCTTGTAGGGGATTAACATTGAGCGTGAGGTACAAGTCATTTCCTTATATACTCATGCGTGGTGGCTAAACCAAGGTTTCACTAAAATCGTTAACTTATCCTATTCCCTTCAGCCATATCAGCGTCAACCCCTGGGTGTGCTTTGCGGACCCCTGTCAAATTTCTGTCCCTTAGCCTTAGGGTCTTCAGCTTTTCCTTATTACTTATCCCGTCAGCTTAAGCTGTAGGCTCCATTCCACAAGCAAAGCTGACGAGCTAAATCTGGAGCACCTTGTATGCTATAATTTTACTTATCATCATTTATCACATTCAGCTGGATTAGAATTGATGCAAGACGAAGTTGCAAAGGGAACACTTTCAGTAAATAAACAAGAAAAATAGAACAAACCCTAGGCTTCACCACCTAGAGTAGTCTAAACCCTAGGCTTCATCGCATAGAGTTGCTTGGAGTCAGCAACATTAACCGCTAGAAGGAAAATCACAAATTCCCAACCAAAATTTTTATTAATCTATATTAAGCCTTCTACAAAAGTGGATTATGGGACCTTTAAATAGGATTCCTAAATTACACCATTGAAGGAAAAAAAAAAAAAAACTCACAATGGGTTTATATATATAAACAAAACAAAAAACAAACCAAAAAAAAAAAAGAATCAAATCCTTCTAATACATCAATCAACATCAAGTTGTAAGGCAGGATGTTTAGGTGTAGGTTGTAATTGTGCAAAAATGTAAAGAATAAAGATTACCATACATAATCTAATTTTGTGCAATTTCAGGAGAGTTTCAATTTCTATTTTTGATACAGGTTAGTTCTGTTAGTTTAGGTGTCAGTTTTTTCTTTTAGCACATAGCATATCAAGTAGGAACAGTATAGGATTGAAGAATAAAAATTTTGCACCTTTAGCCTTTCCACAAGCTTATATAAAATGTTGACTTTCTTAAGAGCATTCATACAATGCTCACAAGACCGTCAACATTGCATATAAGATGCCATGTATGGGAATTTCTTCCAAGGAAAGATATTAGAAAAAATATTAAAGTATTGGATAAAGTTCAACTTGGTCTCTCAACCATTGATTGGGTCAATTATTCACTCAACTTTCAAAACCAGTACAATGTCATCCCTGAGTCTACCACTTATTTATCTTTTAATGGAACTAATAGTTGAAATTGACTTAATTTTTAAAATTTTTACATTTTCTATAATAACCTTTTCACTTGTGCTCAATTTTCCACATTAGCTAGTTTTGTATAAACTTAAAAGGGAGAGAAAAACTAAGAACCCAATCTATATCTATATATATCTAAAAGCTGAAGCGTAGCATTTATTGTTGCTACGCTCCAATTAAGCCACATCAGCGTCCACCTCATTATCATTTTCTTTCCAATTTTCCTATAATTTTTTTTAACATTTACTTTTTATTTTATTTTAATATTTACACTTTTTCCAACCTTTCTCCACCCTTACCTTTTCATCTCCCCACTACCCTCTACATAAATGTTATTTTTTTTCTTTTCATCTCCCCTCTACCCTCTACATAAATATTATTATTCTTCTTTCTCTTCATCTTCCATTAGTTTGTTTCTTCTCATTCACACTCTCTTACTATAAATTTGTAACTATCTATTCCATTCTACGCATGGTTTTCTTTCACACAAAAAAAAGGTTCTCTCTCTCTCTCTCAATTTTCGATGAATTTTTTATACATTCTTCTATTTATGCCAAATTACTAATCTTTGCGAGTCATTTCTTTTCTTTTTTTCTTTTTTTCTTTTTCGACACTAGAATCATTATGCTCATTTTCTCACTTAATTTAATCGGGTAGTTTGCCAGAGATCAAAAAAAGGTTCTCTCTCTCTTTCTCTCTCATTTTTTCAATGAAATTTTTTATACATTCTTCTATTTATGCCAAATTACTAATCTTTGGGATTTTTTTTTTTTCCTACACTAGAATCATTATGCTCATTTTCTCACTTAATTTAATCTGGTAGTTTGCAAGAATTCAAGTAAAACTAGACAATAAGGAATTTTACGGCATTGGAGAACACCTGAATATATATCAGCCAAAAGTTGAAAGTCAGAAAATTAGTGGAGCTATGATTAAGCTTCAAACGGGATTGATGGTATTGCCAATGTTCTTTAATTAGCATCCTTATTTCTATTTCTCTATATATGTTTCCTAGAATTAGTATTAGTCTCATTTTATTTTCTCTATTATATTCTAGGTAAACCAAGAGTTCTTTAAAATTCCACATTGGTTAATGCCATTTAGATTTGTTTTTTTAAATTGTTTTTTTCTTCTTAATTGTTAAATGTTACCCTTTTTTTGTTCTTTCTTATAACTCTAATTAATGTTGATGGTTCTTTTTTTTTTTTTTTTTGGTTAGTTAAGGTTGATGGTTCTTTCTTACAGAGAAAAGAAAAAATTGAAAACAATTGAATTCCGTATAAACCTGTACCTAAAGGAGACAGGAGCCTTTGTTTATTTAATTAGAGACAATATATTAAAGGGACATATCCTTTGGCCATTGTATTGCATTTCTTAGAGGTTAAAAGATAAAGCTTGTCATTATAGGAAAACATTTTGGGTGGGGATAAGGGTGTCATTTTGTTTGCTCTAAGAGTAACAAAAGATCCTATTATAAAGGAAGCTCACAATCATATCACATGCTTATTGCACTAACCATGTGCACAACCCATTATTCTCTCTCGCCATGTTTCTACTACTTTTGCATTTAGCAACCTAAGATTAGAATTTATTCCCAATAGAAGACTTGTAGAATCATTCAGTTTTTATAGGAAACTAGCCATAGACTCGCGCGATGCGTGGAAATATAAATATTATGTAATGAAGTGTTGTAATATATAAAAAGTAACAATTACTTCAAGCATTGTCTTTTTTTCAAAAAAAAAAAATTACACTTATTTTTTTAAATCTTTTTATCTCTACAAATATATCATTTTAATATTTTTTAAGGTGAACCATATTCTTCTAGCTTTGTTGTAGTGTGTTACATTTGCTTAATATACAACTCATCTCTTAAAGAATAAGAAAATTATCATAATAATAATAAAATAATCACAAAATTACAATGTTAACTTAACCAAAATTAAAATAAAACTAAAGAAATAAAAAATAGATTTTATAATAATTTATTAGTCAAAAAATTGGTAGGCATATTCAAATTCCTATTTCCAAAAACAACTAAGTATTAATCCAAACCAAAATTCAATCAAAATTATAAAAGGGGAAAGAAAAGACTTTCTGATGGGAACTTAAAAAAGCATAATCCTAAAACACATTAAAAAAAAAAAAAAAAACCACCAATCTTAATTTGAGTTATAAGAAAGAACAAAAATCTTTTATGTGCAATTGTTCTCTTTATAGGTATTTATTGTTATATATATATATATATATATATATATATATATATATATATATATATATTAATAATTAAACATGGAATATTTTATTTAAATTAAAATCAATAAAATTTTCCTTAAAAAATTGTACTCTTTTTATTTTATTTTATTTTTACATTTACACTTTGTCCAAGCTTTTTCCTTACCTTTATCTTTTCATCTCCCCACTACCTTCTACCTTAATATCACTATTCATCTCCCCACATCTTCCATATCATTAAATTATTTATATTTTTCTCTACTTTTTATTTTAAAAAATTAAAATTTTACTTAAATTCAATAAATAAAAGTGTCCTCATAAAGTGGAGTAATACTAGGGGCACACTCATTGTCAAACCCAATACATCGAAGAAAAAATATAATACAAAACAAATGCCAATTGGGAAACAATAAATTTAAAAAAAAATGAGGATATCAAACCAAATATAATATAAAGAAACTAATAGTTATAGATATACTAACTTAAGGGTAGCAAAATTAAATGAAAAAAAAAAAAAAAACTACAATGCATATTTAATGCAATAAAATCATCATCAAATTTTGGAAAACAGTACTTGCCTATGGAGAGAGAGAGAGAGAGCATTAAAAACTTTATAGTGCAATAAAATCAACTGTTACATTCACATAAAAAATTGAATCAATAATCAATAATTATAGACAATCATAGCAATATATTTAAACTTAAAACTAATCAAACTCTAATTCATAACTAAAAGGAGATGTTCTCATGTAATAATAGAAATTACATAAGAAATAAAGTTAGAAAATTTTAAAATCCCTTTTTTGACATTTCATTTAACTTTATGTGTGTGTGTGTGTGTGTGTGTGTGTGTGTAATCTTCATACACAATTACATTTAAAAATCTAATAAACAATGCTACATCTCATTTAACACCTCTGTTATGAAAATCATTAGCCAGTAAATATATAATAATAGTAAAAAACGTTATAAATGAAATTATGAAAAAAAAAAAAAAGTGATAAAACTAATTAGCTACTATCATTATGAAGTAGTAGTCTATGATTTTACACATCTAAAGAAGTGGAATATATAGAGTTTACTTAAGGTATATGTAAAGATTCACATTAAAAAAATGTATATTCTATAAATAAATAAAAAGGTATATGTAAGGTTTTTATTAACTTAAAAGAAAATGAAAAATCAATTATTAATAACAACAACAACAACAACAACAATAATAATAATATAGGGGTAATTACATTCCCCTTCCTTGATGTTTGAAGAAATGACACTCTACCCCAAACTTGAAAGGAAAAAATATTTTCACCCTTTACATTTGTTTGACCAAACTTTGTTAAATTAATATTAAAATATTGTGGACTAACTTGCCTGTGCTTAAAGTAGGTTCCAAAATTATCCTTAATTTTAAAATTAAATTCTCTTATTTTAAAATTTTAAATTAAAGTGTATTTCAAAATATTAAGTAATGTCTTTTGCTTTTTTTTCCCCCTTTTCTTTTCCCAATGAGTTATGGAGAGATTTGTCATTTCAAATGTTTTGGTATTTTATAAATTTGTATTCTAATTCTAAAGTTATGAGTAATGTCTTTACTAACCATGGTTAAACATTTATAAACAGATTCTTAAATAAATTTAAAATATTTTGTTATTAATATAAACAAAGTGGGAGAGTGTTATTACTTATTACCCCAAATATATTTAATAAGATTACCCTAAAAATAAAATTATCTCGCGCAATGCGCGGGTCTGCGACTAGTTGATATTAAAAGTTGAGGGACTACATTAACATAATTAATAATTGAGAGGCTAAACTGAACAACTAAAAACCTGCAATTTAACATGTTTTATCAACTTTTGGAAAATTTCTCTTTCAAGGTAAATAGGCTATAGATAAGAAGAAGAAAAAACTCTCAATCAACCAATTTGGAGAAACATCTGAGTTCAAAATAGCTTTAGCCTATCCGAAGCCCATTACAAATTAAATGTATTCTTACAAAGTTAGACCCAAGATTTATTCTACTTAAATTCATAGCCTTGAAATGGAAAAGATCCAAATCCATAATGAAGATGTTAACATGTTTAAATGTATTTAGGTATTGGATTAGGGGGTGAGGAGGAGTTTAACTTGTGTCTTTCAAGAGCGGCAAGTTTCACAAATTAAAGCATAATATATAGGTAAAGGGTTCATGAAGTTACCACACTAATGAACTCAACACTATTACTTATTTTTTATTTAAAAATTATAAAAAAAAAAAAAAAAAAACTGTTACTAAATTGGTGATGTACAAGACATTTTAGCACAAGCATAAATTTAATTCCATGCTTCTAGAGTTCAAAGCATAGCACAAGGAAGCCAAAATAGTTATAGCACTCGTACCAGTGGTTGTATAATAGAAAAATGGCCCATATGTGAGTGTATAATTGTGTAAATTTATATGGTTATTATATTGATACTATTCATTTTGCATTTAGTTCTTTAATTTTTTTTTTATAAGAATCTTAGTCTAGTACAAAGAAAGAGAATAAATGGTGGTTGTTTTAGTATGTTTTGAAAGGTAGGTATATAAAATAGAAAAAGTAGATTTTTATGCTAATTTTTGCGGCGAATGCTAAAGGATCTTGTGAAGCAAGCAAAGCAGATTACACATACCAAGATGTAGATAAGAGAAGCAACAACAATGGTGCGGTAGCAACCTAGAAGAGAATCAACCAAGAATGCTCCCAAAAGAGGAAGCAACGACGCTGTTTCGGACCATACGTTAACGTTCTCCGCCGCAGTGGCTGTGGACTGACCCAGCAGTCCCATCAGATACGTTATTAGGTTCGCGCTTATCCCATAGTAGCGAACCTCTCGGCCACTTCCATACCTATAATCATCACAAAACGCAATTTTAGTCCCTACATTTTGACTTTCATTTTCTTGGCAACCAAACAAAGTATTGGATTAGGGCGTAAATGCACTTTTAGTCCCTACATTTTGACTTTTTTTCATTTTAGTCCCTACATTTTATTTTTACCACTTTTAGTCCCTAAATCAATTTACGCCTTCCATTTAAGTCCTTGAAGCTACCTTCCGTCACTAATCTAACGGCCAAACCAACGGATGAATAAAATAATAATAAAAAATTTACTATAGCATGCCACGTTAGATTATAATTTAAAATATTTATTTTTCAATTTTAACAAAAGAAAAAATATGAGTTGCCTAGATCTAGGTTCATTTTCAACAAGAACGCCAAAGAACACAAACCCAGATTTTAAACATAAGAACACATGCCCAGATTTTCTTGCATTTTCTTGCCCTTTCTTGTCAACCAAACACAAACACAAATCAATATCCGGCAAGAACACAAACACAAACCTAGCAGCAGATCTTCTCAAATTTTCTCAAACCACAAAACCCAGATATACAAAATCTCAACTCAAACCCAGATTTTCTCATCTTTCAACCAACAACGAAACCTCCAGCAAATAAAATTCATAAACCCAGAAAATTCAGCATAAAAACACCATTAAAAAAAAAAATTCATAAATTCCAAAGCTCCCATCCTCAAACCCAAGCAAAATCATTTCTTAGTTCTTTTTCAATCTTTGTTTGGTTGCCAAGAAAATGAAAGAATAAAAATTTGGACAGCACCATCAAAGTCCATTCAATCTCCCTACTCTTTCGTCTCCATAGTCTCTCCAGACAAAAACATAAACACCTAAACTACAAAAAAAAAAAAATCTCACAATGGAAAAACCCACAACAAGCTCAACGTGTCAACGGGTCGACTCGTCGCGATCGGCGATCTCCATAGCGATTTGGAGAAGTCGAAGCAAGCGTTACAACATAAACGACTCCGGCAACTAGACCGGCGGGTGAACGACTGTGGTTCAAGTCGGTGATGTACTCAATCGCGGCGGCAATGAGATTAAAATGTTAGGTCACAATCTGAATGACCCCTTGTGATAAACCCTAATTAATTAATTAATTAGCCAAGTTGTTTAATTAATCAATTAAGCATGCAATTGCGTGGAAGCACAAACAAATCACCAAATACTAAATATGCAGCGGAAAATAAATAACACGGTGATTTGTTTACGAATGGGGAAAAACCCTAACGGCAAAAACCCCACCGGGTGATTTTCAGGTCACCACTCCCGAAACTCCACTATTATCAAATCAAGCGGTTACAAGAAAGGAATCCCAAGTACCTTACCAACCTACAGTTGAACCCTTACCCCAATACCCAATTGGACTTGATCTGTAGTGACAATTTCCACCTTTGATGCACGGCTCCCAAGTACGTGACTAACCAATGCGCGGATCCCAGTACGCGACTTCAGAACACCAACTTAAGGAAGAATGGTTGGCTGCAAAGTTCTTCAGTTCATCCACGTGATGAATAGCAGGAAGATGCTTGGTTACAAAACCCTATGGTGCAAAGACACAGCAACTTCTTGATGAAGGATGAACTAGGTCAAGAACTTCGTCTGTTGATCACAATTTGCATAAACAGAGATTGCTCAATGATAATACAACTTGTGTCACCCAAAACGGCTCTTAAAATAATCCTTTTATATGTTTAGGGTTAGAAGAAAAGAAGTCCCAAAAACATATTCACGGATCCCAAGAAAATCAGATTTGGAATTCTGACTTTTTAAATCTCGACAGATAGCAGGTGTCGAGGTAGCTATCGAGAGGTGTCGAGCTTTAAAAATTCTGCACTTCAACTTGCTTTCTCTTGGACAGACTTGATGACTTCAACACTTGACCTTGAAACATAGTTTCTTAAAGTATTAAAAACACCTAGATCTACCCAATTACAAGTAGAGTGCATTTTGTCAAAGGATTAGCCAATTTACATAAATAAGTAAGACATATGTTCTTAGCATGTGAAACACATATGTCCTAACATAAAATATTCTATTTTCTCGAGAGACTTCGATGGCAAGCGGTAAAAGCCGGCGGCGAAGTCATCACCATGAATGGTAACTACGAGACCTTGAACATGGAAAGAGACTTCCCGTACACGTCGGAATCGGGTTGTGAAGAGTTTAGGGTTTGGGTGCACAACAACATGATGCGCCGAGAGCCATTGAAATCCTCCGTTGACATCCAACCCGAATGGAACATGCTCGACCAGATCCCCTTCTCCACCTTCTGTTCTTGTTCTTATGTTTATGGTGTGTTCTTTTTTTTTTTTTTTTAAATTTTTAACTCATATTTTTTCTTTTGTTAAAATTGAAAAATAAATATTTTAAATTATAATCTAATATTTTAAAATACTATTTTATTCATCCGTTAGTTTGCCCGTTAGATTAGTGACAGAAGGTAGCTTCAAGGACTTAAATGGAACACGTAAATTGATTTAGGGACTAAAAGTGGTAAAAATAAAATGTAGGGACTAAAATGGAAAAAAGTCAAAATGTAGGGACTAAAAGTGCATTTACGCCTTACTTTTACCACCAAAAATAGAAAAGAAAAGAATATAATAGTGGGTACTAAACTGACTATAGTGTAAAAGTCTTACCTATGATGAAATAAGCAGAGCTCCAGCCACCTGTGTTGGATCGGAGGACTGGGCGGCCTTTGTAGTCAATGGCAAGGCGAAGCTAGGAATTTTGATTTGGGGCCAAGGTTAAACTATCTCGTAGTAATTCACAATTCAAAAAAAATAAACTCAAAATACTACGGGTCCATTTGGATACAGCTTATTTTACTGAAAACAGAAAACTGAAAACACTGTAGTAAAATAATTTTAAAATGTGTGAATAGTATTGTGAGACCCATTTTTAATGTTTTTTTTTTTAATAAAGTACTTGTGAGTCCCGTGAACAGTGCACGGGACCCACTGAACAATGCTCTATGTCTCCTGAAACGTGTCCTTCAAAAAAAGAAAAAAAAAAGAAAACACAAATGCAAACACAGTCGGTGAAACACAATCCAAACACATACTACATATATGTTTTTGTGCATTAGTTTAATCAATGCAATTCTTATTAGAGCACTAGCAATAGTGGTGCTAAAAAGCTATTTTTAGCACCACTACACATAAAAAAGAGTGTTGCAATAGTGGAGCTAAAGGTAAAATTTTTACCTTTATTGGTATAGTGCACAGCTATATATGGTTGTGCACTACAGCTGAGAGCTAAAAAAGAAAATTCATTTTTTATTCTCCATTTGCTTAAAATAATATTTGTTTTTTTTTTCCTATTCTTTTATTCTCCAACCGTGCAAGCTTCTGAAGATAAAACACTCAACTCCCTCAAACTCACTCTCTCAAACTGTCACCTCTCTATCTCACCGCCACCGGCCCGACTCGATCCTCAACATCACCGGCCCACCAAAGCTCGACGTCATCAACCCACTAGCTGACCCACTTCGTTGAACTCCCAAGCTGACCCAAGCCCCAAGCTGCCGATCCACGCCTCAGACTCGCGCCTCTGATCCGCTGCCAATCCACGCCTTTGACCTATCTCAGCCTTCTCTAATGCTTTCAACTCTCTCAAACTCTTACCTCTCTGTCCTACCGCCGAACAACGCCTCCAACCCGACTCGCCTTCAGGTGAGTTGTCTCTGTCTTCTTCATCTACATGCTTGAGATTTTTTATTTGAGTAATTGGAATGATAAATTTATAATATTTGTTGAATCTAATGATAAATCGTTGAGGATTGGAATGTATTGGGAATTTTCTGTTTGCAGGAATTTATGTTTTTGTTTTTAAATATTAGTTTGGGAATTTTCTGTGTGCAGGGAAGGCTACAAATTTTTTTTTTTTTTCTGTTTTTGCTTCTTGCTGATTTTCTATTTGTTGATTCTAATTTATTACAATAAATGTCATGTTGGAAATTGTTTTGGGAATTTTCTGGTTGCAGGGAAGTTTATGTTTGTTGTTTCTAATCAAATCCTTCATGACTCATGAGCCTTCTTAATCATTATAAATTCCTTTAAAAATCTTCCTAATCACCTATGTTGTCTTTGTTTGAAGAACCTGCTAAGCACTTAGAAATTGAAGTGTATATGATGCTGATCAATAAAAAACGCAAACTTAGACTATATATTCACCTAATATAATTTCATACTGTTAGGTCAATACTCAAATGAGCAAAACCTTCCAAAACCTCAAGCATTTGTATGATGAATATTTGATTGGTGAATCTTTGGAATTAATTTATGAGGAATTGATTTTTTTATTTCGAAATTCTTACAAACAAACTTGAATCATGAATTCTAGTTTTAATGAGAAATTGTTAGTTTGGTTTTGAGATGCTCAAAAATGAATTTGTTGTTTTCTTTATCGGTGTGATTAAGCTACATGTCAAATTAAGTATTTATGCATAATCTTGTTCTATTGTTATACTCCTAAGTATTTTAAGTTTTGATATAAATGTTAGTTTGGGAATTTTCTATGTGCAAGGAAGTCACGATTGAGAGGAAAAAATTTGAGATGCAATATATGTTAGAGGAGGAGAGAATAATGATGAAAGATACAAGTGCCTTGACCGGAGCACAAAAAGCTTTTTATGAACAACTCTAAGAGGAAATCATGGCAAGACGTAGTTCACATAATTAATGGGTTTGACTACATTTTGGATGTAGCTTAGACCTTTATGTATTTTGTAATGTTAGGAAAAGGTTGGCACATTTAGGTGATACTTTGTTAGTGGCCTATGATAGGCCTCTATGTATTTTGGTAGTAACTTATGAGAGGCTTTCATGTATTTTAGTAATGGCTTATGTCACTTGACTTTAATTTTAAACTAGATGTATGTATAAACCTTTAAATTTATTGTTCATCTTGTTTGTGTTGTGCTTGTGCGTGTGTGCTTGTGGGTATAATGGTTGCTTATGGCACTAAAAGCATGGATTGGTTATGTTTCTTGAGAGTTATGGACGCATTAGAGACTGAGAAATTCATTCTCAACTCCAGTTGGACCTCGTTAAACATTTATGGCAATTGCAAGGCGAGTTGTAGGAACTTCTTTTTTTATATGTTGAGAAGCATGAGTCATAGGAACTTGTGCGAGTGTGTGAGTTTTATTGTAATTTGGTTTGAGTTATGTATGTGAGTAATCTATGGACTACATTGTTCCAGCTATAATATGTGTTCCATTTTATATGTTTTCTTATAAGGTTCCTCCATTTCATAGTTCACATTGTTCCAAGATTGCTTCCGAACAATTGAGACAATTGTTTTAGTCAAAGATAAATTTGTATATATATATTTTGGGTTTAAAAAAAATAATGTTATTATACTAGACGATTATTTGCTATTATGACGATTGAGAAATTTTTTTAGTCAAAAGATAAATTTGTATATATATAATTTGAGGTTAAAACAAAATATTTTTGTTACACTAGATGATTATTTGCTATGGTGATGATTGAAAAATTGTTTTACTAAAAAAAAAAATGTATAAGTATAATTTGGGGTTAAAAAAAATTACTTGTTACACTAGACGATTATTTGCTATCATGTGGCGGCAGTGGTGGAAGAGTCGGTGGCGGTGGCAGTGGTAGTGGCGACGGCGGTAGTGGCAGCAGTAGCGGTTGCGATGGTTGTGATTGTTGTTTATTATAGTGGATATATATATATATATATATATATATATATATATTTTTTTTTTTTTTTTTTTTTTTTTTTTGAGAATCCACATCATAAGACTTTTATTCAACTAAGGCTATGAAAATCAGCCTGAAGTACATCTGCAATCTCTGGAGGTACATCTTCCATCCAGACTTGTAATGAGGAAAAAGAAATTGCCCGCCTCGCAATTGAGTGGGCTACAGTATTACAATGCCTCCTTACATGAGAAAAAGAAATAATGGAGAACTGAGAGGCTAAGTACTGTATATCATTGATCATATGACCAAACTGTGCAAGGCTGTGAGAGTTTGACTTCAAAGCGTTCATGAGGATCAGTGAATCACCCTCCAACACCCCCTTATTGAGACTAGTTTCCAATGCCAACTCCATTGCCCGCCGAGCTGCCAAGGCCTCAACTTCAATAGCTGTACTAGGCAGTGGAATTCGCTACGCAAAAGAGACCATCACCTCCCCCTTGCTGTCTCTAATCACCACCCCTATTCTAGCCTAGTTTTCAACCTTGAAAAGTACCCCATCAAAATTAATCTTGTACTGTTGGTGCGCTGGGGGCTGCCACTGTGTTGGAGGTCGTCTTGTAGGTACCGTTGCTATAGAATTATGCAGCAAGAAGTCCTGTAGTCTGTTTCAAGCTTGCTGCACCAGGTTTGGGAGATTGTCGCCTCTTTTCCCTACCCTCATTTCATTCCTTCTCTTCCATACAACCCATACAACCACAGCAAACAGGTCCGAGTCCCTGTTCTCCGCCAAAATGCAACCCATGAGATCAACAAAGCTTGTCGTTTGCCTTCGACTGCTCTGGTTCCAAGCTTGTACTGAGAGCCAAATTTCCTCCAATTTCGGACAGAGGTAGAGAGCATGGAGTGTGTCTTCTTGCTGCATCTTACAATGATCACAGCAGTCATCAGTTAACACCTTTCTTTTAACTAAATTCCGCTTCGTGGGGAGTGAGTTTTTTGTAGCTCACCAAAGTAAGTTTTTCACTTTGCTTGGCACATTGAGACTCCATATCCCTTTCCACACTGGCCTGAGCATCAAAGGATCAGACTGACCCAGTTGTTGATTATGAAATTCTATCTGTAGAAACCGATAACCCGACTTGACTATGTAGACTCCATTTGCACTGAGGGGCCAAATTAATTCAACCGGTTGCTCGATAAGGCTGAGGGGAATGCTTTTCACCATTGTTGCCTCAAAATCCAGCAAAGTTTCACCAATTAACTCAGGCTTCCAGCATCTTCGTTCTTCATCAATCAAGCTTCGGACTTTAGCTTCAGCCAAACCATCTACTCATGGAGATAAAACAAGTGCTGAATGTTTTTGTGGCAGCCACCTATCTCCCCAAATATGTACTGACTTCCCATCTCCAATTCTCCAAATTGCTCCATGTTTAATCACATCTCTCCCTTTTATAATACTCTTCCATGCATAGGATGCCGAGCTTGGACAAGTGGCCTCCATGATTGAACAATTTGGAAAAAATCTCGCTTTAAAGATCCGATAAAACAGTGAGGATTTATCATGTAGAAGTCTCCAAGTTTGTTTAGCGAGCAAAGCATCATTAAAACGGGACAAATCCTTGAAGCCCATCCCTCCTTGCTCCTTTGGCTTACATAACTCTTCCCACCTTACCCAATGCACCTTTCGACTATCTCCTCGCTGCCCCCAAAAGAATCTTCGAATGAGAGCTTCAATGTCATAGCAAAGAGTAACCGGTAGTTTGAAACATGACATAGTGTAGGTAGGTAATGCTTGAGCCACTGCTTTAATTAAAATTTCTCTCCCTGCTTGTGATAGAAGCTTGCCTTCCCACCCTTGAAGCTTTTTCCAGACTCTTTGCTTAATGTTGTCAAAGCTATCCTTCTTTTTTCGCCCTATGAAACTTGGTAATCCCAAATACTTCTCATATTGCTTGACCACGGGTACTCCAAGGGCTGCTTGAATTGAAGCTTGCAATTGCTAGGAAGTGGACTTACTAAAAAATAGAGTAGTTTTATCTCTATTTATTTGTTGCCCCGATGCTTGCTCATAAGTGGCTAGGATCTCCAAAAGCTTCTCACACTCATTAATTTTTGCCCTACAAAAAATAAGGCTGTCATCTGCAAAAAGAAGGTGTGTTAGCTTTGGTGCACTTCTACAAATAGAAACACCCCTTATATCTCCATTCTCCTCTGCTTTTCTCAACAAACCATGGAACCCTTCCGTGCATAATAAGAATAAGTAAGGAGATAAAGGATCTCCTTGGCGCAGCCCCCTCGAGGGTGTGATGTGACCATGTGGCTCTCCATTAATCAAAACAGAATAAGTAGCCTTTGAAATACATTGCATCATCAGATTTACCCAAGTGTCTCCAAAACCCATCTTCTTCATCAATTTCTCCATATACAACCACTCCACCCTATCATATGCCTTACTCATGTCTAATTTAAGTGCCATATACCCTGTCTCTCCTGAACAATGATTTCGCATATAATGGAGGGTGTCAAAGGCCACCATAATATTGTCAGAAATCAATCTGTCCTTCACAAAAGCACTTTGTTGTTCAGACACTAAGTGTGGAAGAATTTTCTTCAACCTGTTAGCCAGAACTTTTGAAAAAATTCTATACAATACATTGCTGAGACTAATAGGGCGATATTGTGAAATATATTCGGGACTATGAACTTTAGGGATTAAAGTTATAAATGAATGACACAAAGATGGAGGGAGATTACCCGAATTTAGGAAATACAGAATATCATCTACCACATCATTGCCCACCAAAGACCAATAATGTTGGTAAAAAATGGGTGGCATTCCATCCGGTCCGGGTGATTTCAAAGGAGCCATCTGCTTAAGAGCTGTCTCTACCTCTTCTTTTTGGAACTCAACCATCAAATCATTGTTCATAATCTCATCTGTTACAACCCGAGGTATTTGTGCCAAAATCTCATCAAAATTCTCCGGGTTTTGGGAAGTAAAAAGAGCCTGATAAAACTCCAAAACTATCTCCTCCACTCGGCTAGGATTAGTACACCATTGACCATCATTATTATATAGCCCCTTGATGTAGTTCTTCCTTCTTCGTTGTGAGGCTTTGCTAGGAAAAAACCTCGTATTCCTATCCCCATCTTTCAGCCATTGCACCTTAGCCTGTTGC
Source organism: Quercus aquifolioides (assembly GCA_019022515.1). Classification (NCBI taxonomy): domain Eukaryota; kingdom Viridiplantae; phylum Streptophyta; class Magnoliopsida; order Fagales; family Fagaceae; genus Quercus; species Quercus aquifolioides. Next base: position 69,284,070 of record CM032327.1, on the reverse strand, counting down.
CCCCACATTTGTGCCTCTTTATCACGAAGTACATTTATTTCTTTCTCCAGTTTCTTCATCAATATCACCGAACCCCCACTGCATGCTATCCTCTCAGCCTGTGCTAATTTTTTCCTCTTTTGTTCCAACTCCCGTTTCACGTTTCAGAAACAGGTCTTACTCCATTTGGTTAGCCTTTTCCCACACTTATCAACTTTTTTTTATCACTTTTTCTCCCCTTGAAACATCTCCTACCTGCTGCCATACCGCCTCAATTGTTGCCCCACACCCCAGTTCACTCATCCACATCTGCTCAAAACGAAAAGGCCTCTGTTGCTTACTATCCATTCCATCCGGATTAATTAACAAGGGCTTATGATCTGAAGTGGTAACATCAAGATGATGAACTTGTGTATCCGAAAACAAAGAAAACCACTCATTGGTTGCCACTGCCCTATCCAGTCTCTCCCAAACTATGAAGTTATCATAATGCTTATGCCACGTGAACTTTGATCCCACAAACCAAAGGTCCATAAAACCGCACTCATCCAATATATCTCTAAAAGCTTGCATCTGACTATGAGGCCGAGTTCTACCACCCAATTTTTCCGATTGCTTTGCAACTTCATTAAAATCTCCCGCACATAACCAAGGTGCTTGACTACGTGTTTTCAAATTTCTCAAACGTGCCCAAGCTTCATGTCTGAGTTGTGTATCCGGTTCTCCATAAAAGCCTGTTAATCTCCACTCCCCTTCCTTGTTTTTGCAAATTGTGGCATCAATATGGTTCTTTGAAAAAGTCTCTATGGTTAAATCAAACTCCTCTTTCCAATACATCACTAAACCCCCTGATTTATTTCTCCTAGGTGCAATAAATCTATGCTTAAACTTCAAATGATCTTGAATGAAAATTAGCCTAGCTTCATCCGTCCATGTTTCGGCTAAAAACACAACGGAGGGATCTTTTGGCCACACTAATTCCGCGAGCTGATTCTCTGTACATTGGTTCCCAAGCCCCCAACAGTTCCAACATAAAAGACTCATTGGTTCTGGTGGGGCTGGGGACCAGCCTCCGCCAATATCTCTTTGTCACCTTTACCAACTCGAGAAACAGTTTTCTTTTTCTTTTGTAACTCCGGCTGACTCCCGGTAGGATGAGCACTCCTCTTTGAACCCACTGCATCTTCCATTATAACATCCATGCCTGTGGTATACCTCACTTGACGTTTCCATGTAGCTGCATTCACTGTGTTGAGGTTTGAAGTATCTGGTAAAATAGATAAAGGTGCATGAGTACTGCCTGATGGTATTGCACGTGCTTGAGTGGCCTTCATGAATATCTCATTAATTTTCATTGATTCCAAAATATTTTCCTTACCCGTGGGAGAGTTTGATTTGGACTGAAAATCTGTTGCCGTGTCAAATTTACTCAAATCCCGGTTTATCTCCTCTAATTTCTCTTCAAACAACTCAACAGATAAGCTCCCTCTACTCTGATCTGTAATACCAGCATTGACTTCATTCTCCACGTGTGAATCCTTATGGAAAGGTATTGATTCCAAAGGATTTTCCTCCTGAAAATCAAGGGATTTATTTTCACCCTGATTTGGCATCACACTCTCTTGGTCGAACCTGAAAATTTTCGGCACCGGACCCCAACGTCGAATCACCACCTGTGGTTTTGCAGGCTGCTTTGGGGTGGTTGTTGTATTTGGACCTGTAGCTTTTTGTTTGTAGAACCCCAGAACAAATACCGAGCTTCTTTTTTATCGCACAAACGGTGGTGCTCTGATCCATGCACCATACTGTTGGGCTTCAGATGGTAGTGTGCCACCACTCTCAATCGACAAATCGCAATCCCGGTCATCGTGTGTTAGGCTGCCGCACCAGTAGCACAGGTTTGACAGCCTCTCATACTTAAAAGAAACCCAGATTTCCTTCCTATTCTCCAAAGACACCACACGGCCTCTGCACAAGGGTTTTGAAATATCCACCTTGACTCTTACTCGAACAAAGCCATCTCCTATAGTGTCACCCTCCTCCGTGTTCTTGTCTACCAAACCAGCAGCACCACAAACCTTTTCTGCTACAGCCCTTGTCCGAAAACGAACAGGTAATTCATGTACCTGTATCTAGAAAGCCACCATATTAAAATCAATCTCTGATACATCAACCTCTTTATCATACCTACGCAAAACCATAAGGTGCTTATCAAAGCTCCATGGTTCCATATTTAGAACTTGCTCCAGATCAGTTTGGTTATCAAATGTAAAGAGCACCACGTGGTCGCTCTCTTTTGTCACCCTAAAACCGTTTTTCATCCTCCATATGGGTGTGAATGTTTTGGCAATAGCCTCCACATTCAAAGCCCTCTTGGTGAGAAACTTTTCTGCAAGAACGAACTCTGAAATTGTTTCTTCCTCTGTGATACTAACTTGAGAACCTTCTACGTCCGAGAGCGTAAGACAACTCCACGACTTTGCTAACTCCTCCATAAGCTGAAAACATATAAACACCCGACAGCAAAAGCGAAAACTCAAGAACAAACAAAAGAAAAAAAGTGTTTCCCCACCCCCGAAAGAAAGGAAAACCACTAGACCTTGAAGGTAAACCTGTTACCTCAAGGTACAAAGACACCTTCCAAGGAAGGGATGGCTATTCTACGACCTAGGAGAAGATGGAGAGGAACCACCTTTTGCTAGCGAAGAGAAACTTTAGCAAACCAAGTATGATTTGTAGTGAATATATTATTTTATTGTAGTAGATATATTATTTTATTGTGTTGAAAGCTAAAATAGATCCACTGTTGCTGGATGTTTTGTAAAGTAAATAGGTAAAATAGATAAAGTAATTTTTGTGGTGCCAAATAGCTAAATTTTTAGCTCCATTGCTGTGAATGCTCTTAGCACTTAACAAAACTAAATGACCAATTAAGTATCTTAAGTTCATTTTCCCTTCTAAGTTTCTCTTAGTCCTTTTAACAAACCATAAGTTCAAACCATTCAAGAAATTAAATATAAATATAACAACTACATCTATAAGAAGATATAATATTTTTAGAAAATAAAAATAACAAAATCCTTATAAGCCAATATGAAATTATATATAAAAATACAAGATGACTTTCACATTTGGCTGTTTGAGTAGAATAGAAGCCAAAAATGAAATTTTGAATAAAGCTTATCAATTGGTTTATTAAAAAAAAAAAAAAAAAAGGAGAAGAATACTCTAGTACTTCTCAAGGTCTTAAAGTTATTTTTGCTCGTTCCAAATAAGCTCAGTACTCTTTTTTGAGACAAAATTATAAATTTTATGCCAAGGAAAGAAAGAATACAAAGCCAAAAGAATGGCCACAACAAAATAGAGCAGGAAAAATAGCAATAGGTATATTTAGTAATAGAGAGCAACATTTACTAGCAAGTAGCAACAAATGCGGACAACAATATTAGCTTACAACATAGAGCAATATAATAACAAAAAAGAGCAATATCAGATCAGACCAGATCAAGAAAAATATATTGAAGCTTGGGAATTGAAAAAGTAAAACTTCTAACTAAGCCAATGGTCTGATATGTGAAGGAGTTTTAATAGTAAAGATTAATAATAAATGAGGGAAAATATTAAAAGATGAAAAACAAGTTTGGAATGAACACTAAACGTGGACAAATGGGGAGGCCAAATAATTTTTCATGTGAGGGCCATTTCTTAGAAATATGGTTGAAGTATGCAATTTTATCTGCTCTAAATTTAAAAAAAAAAAAAAAACTTTTGGGAGGCCCATGGCCCCCCAGTCACCAACTTAGCTCCGCCCCTGGTCAACGACACCATCCACTATTTCTGACAGAAATGGGGTGTCCATGTTATGGCCTATCTTTGGACTTTCCAAACACTTCTCAAAAAGCAACCACCAACCACCTGTTTCTGATTACAGTATGTGTTTTGATATATATCTCTAAAAATAAATTATACCCAAAAAAAAAAGGCAATCAAACAATGGATTATATTTCGTACATTATTTTATTTTATTTTGCTTTTTCTCTTTTCGTGTTTTTCTTCCTTTTCAATTCAATTTAACATAGAGTCATAGACCATTCACATCAGCTTTAATTCAATTTTAGTTACATTTGCCTATTGTTAAAAAATCTCACTCTTGTTATTTTAATCAAGTCATTTATAAATACTTTTGCATCAAACAATCCTCTATATCTAATTTCATTTAAATTCTCTCTCTCTCTCTCTCTCTCTCTCTCTCTCTCTCTCTCTCTCTCCACCATACCCAAACACTAAATTAGCTTGAAATTCACCCAAAAAAAAAAAAAATCTGTGGTGGAACATCCTCCATCCATACTAAAAAGTTTAGAATATTAATAACATATTTAACTAAACTATGAGTAACAGAGTTACTTTCTCTCTTTATATGAGAGTAAAATAATTGATCAAAACATTGAGAGTGTATCTTCGCATCTTCAACCAACAAACCATAGGAAGCCAAGGAACCATCTTCATCTAGCAAGACTTTGATAACGACCAACGAATCACCTTCGAGCACTTCGTAATTCCCAATTCTTTTGCAAAGGAGAGTGCCATTGCCCATGCAAGTGCTTCGACTTCATTGCTGCTATAGGCTTTGGACAATATTTCAGAGCATGAGGCTAAAACTAAATCGGAACTGTCCCTGATGATCACCCCAAACCAGCCTTGTTCTCATTGAAAAATACAGCCCCATCAAAATTTATTTTCACATAACCTATTGGTGGAGGAAGCCAACGACAACTTGTGCGGGGTTGACAAACAACAGGCAGAATTTGACAAGCCAGGAATTCTGCATACCTTTCTTTTGAGAGTTGGCAATTTGGTGGAGGGCCAAAGCATTTTGTCGAAGTCTTACCTGGTTCCTTTGTGTCCATATCGACCAAACCATCATAGAAAATAATTCTGTATTTTTTTGTTGCATAAGTATCCATGACAGCAGCTCCTTGAAGTCCAGAAATTGAACTGTTCTTCGGAAATACCATAGTTCAAGATCGGACCACACCACAATGAATTCCTGGGAGGACCACAAGGCGTCTAGTCAGGGGCGGAGCCACATAGTGGCTTGGGGGGCCCCGGCCCCTGCAAAAAAAAAAAAAAAAAAAAAAAATCCATTAGAGTAGGTAGAAAAAAAAATTGGGCTCCCCCAATATTGGATAGCCGGCCCCCTCATGCCCAATTTTCAACTATTCTCCCAAACCCAGCTTTAGTTTCCGGCCTTATCACCTTATGTACTCCAAATAAAACAAGCTGACCCGCTCAAGTCCAAACACTAAAAATAAAACTTCACTTTCTCTTCATCTCAAAAAATTCACCCACTGACCCACAGAATCCCTTGTTTCTATACTATTATTTAAGGGGCTTTCCCTATTTGAATTCCTCATTTTTTTAGTTCAAAAAAGCCCTTACACCCCTATGTTTAAATAGAGACAAAACTAAAGGACAATCCGGTAAAAATGCAACTCTAACTCCCACTAAAATATTATCTAAAAAATAGGATTACTCTCCTATTAATTTTCAAATTAATTTATTTACTTATAAATTAGATTTTCAAAATAAAAATTATATATATAAAATAAAAAGACATAGTTTTTTTCTACAAAATAGGACCACTTAAAAAAAAAAAAAAAAAGCCTCATCGCACGCGCGAAGCGCGTGTGATGAGGCTAGTTACTTCTTATTCTTTTGTTTTGTCTTCTTTAATACACTTTCATTTGCACTAGTACCGTTGCCTACCTACCAGCCCCCAAATCTCCAGTCCTCTATACTCACAGTTCGGAAAAAAAAATTCTGACCAATTTTTTCTTTCTTCATCAGTTTTAGTTTTGAAACTTGGTGACTACTTGGTGACTGATAAGTTTTCTTCTCTTTCTTAAGCATTAGACATTCATATCTTTTTAGTGTCTTTTTTTGATTTTCTTAACTATCGACACCTAAATATTCACATGCTCTTTATATTTTCATAGATTTTTAGAGAAATACATGATTGAAGGCACGGGGAGATTGTTTGTGATGAGTCTTAAAGGGAAGATCTAAAGTTGGAGGCAGTAGGTATTGTCACACAGGTGACCCATCTTTGCAATTTGTGAAGACAAAGTTTCTAAGGTAAAATTGTTTTGATTTATTACTTATTTTTGATTAGTTAGATATCATGTGGCTGTGGATGTGGCTGGGTGTGGCTGCGGGTGTTGTTAAATTGTTTGGTTTATGTTGTGTACCAATACTTGTGTGTTTAATTTTTGTTTTTATTTGAGGGATTATTATTAATTAAAGTCGTATTAAAAATGAGTTGTATGTTTAAATTATAGTGGAAATTTTGTTTTTTCTTGAGTATGAACAACAATGCAACATCCATATAATTAAGTAAAAATTTCTAATTAAAATTTTATTTTTTAAACTTCTTTTCAGGTTAATTTTTGAGTCATATTCTTAAAGCTTAAAGAATTATAAGCAAACGAAAAACAATTGATGCATTCTTTAAGAAAAAAGATGTTAGCAATTCAGAAATTAGGACACCTGTGGCTGTAGAAACAAATGTTGATACTTCAATGCTTGATGAACACCCTGACCCCTCCAAATGTTCAAGAATTCAACCTGAAGAGATAGATCGTAATCCAGGATCATGTAAACAAATATGTGAATTCTCTATCAACAAACAAGATGAAATCCGACGAGCTTATCTCAAAAAAGGTTCATATCAACCTAAAAATATAGACTATCCATACAATGATGATACTCATTGTTGTTGATTTCAACCTTCATGGTTCGAATCGGCCCCCCCATGTAAAAATTCCTGGCTACGCCCCTGCGTCTAGTGGAGTTTCCTGGACTGTATGGCAGTGATCACACAGTGGATCATTGATGATGGTACGACGGACTAAGCTTGCCTTTGTTGGCATGGCATTACAACAAGCACGCCACACAAGGTTCTTGACCTTATTCGGCACCCTTAGAGCCCAAATGCCCTTCCATAGCTGCGTATCAAGATTGGTAGAGTTCGGTGGAGTACTCAACTCTGCTTTCTCCTTTAAAAACCAATAGCCAGATTTGCAATTGTACTTACCATCTTGTGAGAGAGGCCAAAATAATACATCCCCAAAAGCTGTTCGGGACAAAGGAAATTTTTTAATAATTTCAGCCTTTGTAGACACCTCATTTTGTATCCAGTTAATAAACTTTAGTCCCCAGTCCCAATGATGAGCTTGACATTTTTACAAAAAGTAATTGAAGTTATTTTAATAGTTTGGAAGTAATCATAACTCAAAAGTGCTCAAATCACTTTGAAAACGAAGCTGAAAAATGACATTTGCTCACTATTTTGACCATACCTTTTGATCCAAAAAGAATTTTTGAGTGAGATTTATTTCATTGGAAAGTAGACATCCTGGGCTTCAATTTGAACACAAATTTTGCCTAATTTGGACTTATATCGAGTAAGTTATAACCATTTGAAGTTGGGTTAACTGAACAATCCGATTTTCTGGGTTTTAAAATTTCATTTTAAGGCTCAAAACATCATGCTTTGATGTGGGCCGGCCCATAGACTCTTGGGGTACGTCCAAAGACCATTAAAAGGCTCCGAAAATCCTAATTTTAACTTATAAATACTCATCTTATGTCCCTAATTCTCTTTTCTAAAACTCTAGGGCAGCACCTTTGCACGTTTTTTACAAATTAAAAACCTCTCTTTAGTTACTTCTAAGGTAGAAACCATTTTCTCAAATCGTTTTCTAAAACCTTTTCAAATATAAGTTTGTTTTTTAGTTGTGATTATCCTAAAAACTATTGTTTTCTTCAATTATTCTTGTTCTTTCAATTGAATCTTGTTGTGTAGGCACAAAGGGGTTGGTTAAATATCAACCAAGTTGCGTTCCATAAGTAAGGTGAGTCTCTCTTCATGGCTCTTCCTTAATTTGGATATTTTATAACTTGTGTTCTTATTGTTCTTAATTAATTTATATGTTATGCATGTTTAGAAATATGTTTTGATTTATTTGGTTTTGCTTTATTGTGTCTTACCATGTTTTGAATGAAGAGTTGGACATGTTAGGTTTTGTTTGATTGTCATTTAGTTGCTCTATACATGTGTATGCATACTCGAAGTATGCGTACGCATACAGTTGGGATGCACACGTATACTCTTGCTTTTTTATTTTCTTTATTTATTTTTAATCACATGTTTAGGTCTTGTTGAGTCTAGTTTTCACATGTTTAGCATTAGGGTTAGTAGAATAACATGTTTCACATGCTTGGATTGATAAATTAATAATTAGGATTTATGTCTTGGTTGAACCACATGAACATTCATGAGAACTTGAACATACATCGATGCATAGATGCTGAGATGTTATGGTGTAGCGAGGTAAGTGAAGGTAAGTCATGCATATGAATATGAACATGCATCTTTGAATATGATGATTGGTCTCCTTGATTGATGAATATCATGATGCTAGGTTTGGATGATTGAATATGCTTGATTAAATGCCTTGTTGATGCTACTGCCTTGGATGTGCTTACTGCCCTTGGATATGTATTTTGCTAGATGAATGGTAGGGTTTTTATGCAATGGATAAGCGTGGGACGTTTGCCATGTTTTGCCCGTTAGTGTGTGTGAGTTTAAAATAACATGTTAGAGGACCCTTTGATGGGATTAGGATTTGGAACACAATAAGTAGAGGCCGACCTATGAGTTGGGTGGGGTTGGGTGCCTAATATCTTCCCATCCCCATACCTAAACTCCAAACACGTGCTCTAGTAAAGATCAATCATTCTACAAGGGCGCCACATTTATGGTTCCTAGACCTAATCTAAGTGGCGACTCCATTTTTCTCCGTCACTGTCCACTCGGTCGAGGCGTACTTCCCTGTTGCGCCCACAACCTCGCTTGGTGCAAATAAACCATTGACTAGCTCTTCATTCCAACACCTTGTAGTGGAATCAATCAAGGTAGCCACAGTAGTATTTTCCAAAGACTTAAGTGGATAGGATGTCACCTGCGGTGGGTGTTTCCTTGGCAGCCAATGGTGCTGCCAAATTTTAATTTTTTCTCCATTCCCAACCCGCCATCTAGCTCCTCTTTGTAATACATCTCTTCCTATAAGAATGCTCCACTAAGCACATGAACCCGATCCAGAATCTATGACCTCCATAATAGAACAATTAGGGAAAAACCGGGCTTTGAACACCTTATGAAAAAGAGATGATTTGTTGTGTAGAAGACGCCAAGCTTGTTTTGCAAGAAGTGTATCATTAAAAAGTGCCAAATCTCTAAAGGTGAGGAATTATGAAGGGAAGAAAAGAGTCAAAAATGGGAGAGGTATGGTTGGAAGAAGAGTTGAGAATTAAAGGCATTAATTGGAAACAAGTGCTTGACATGGGACAACAAAAGATTGGCAAAGTTAATTGCCAATGCTCTAATATTATAGAAAATGATGATTATGCAAATTATTTACAAACATATTTAGAGAAAAGGATAAAATATTGCAAATAGATATACATGGCTCACCTCTCTACACAAGCCTCACATCACATATGCTGCGACCATGTATAATGATTATACTGCAACAATATGAGCGCACACTCACTCGTGTATTAGCCCTACCTTATTTGCTTACTACTTGCTACAAATTGAAGTCAACGTGATATGACTGTACCTATGTTGTACTTTTCCTATTATAAATGTAAAATTTTGCAAAATATACATAAGGAGCCAATGCTGCTGCACTGAGTCCGGCAAGTAGCCAATAGAAGTAATCAAGATGTGCCCGATTAAGATTATCAGCAAACCAACTATTTTTGCCATCCCTACCAAACACTTCTTCAATGACAGAGACGAGAAAGCTACTTAAAAAACTCCCGACCCCAAAAATACTGATATAGAGGGCAAGACCCACACTTCTTAATTCAATTGGGACTTGATCATAGAAGAATTCTTGTAGGCCAACCACAGTGAAAACATCAGCAATTCCTGACAGAACATATTGAGGAAGAAGCCACCATGCACTCATAGGAATAGTCACATCTGGCATATCAACTAGCCCATATTCTTTAGCAGTTTTGAGCCTTTTCATTTCAACTAGAGCTGCAACTACAATGCCAATGGCAGAGAAAAGCATCCCAATTCCAATTCTCTGTAACATCGTGATGCCAGAGGGCTTTCTAGTAAAAGCCCTTGCTATAGGAACAAAGATGCGATCATATATGGGAATGACAAGAATAATGGACAGGCCGACAAAGGACTGTAGTGAAGCAGCTGGTATCTCAAAGGCAGGAAAAATTGTTCTGTCCATGGTAGCACCTTGCTTGGTAAAGAAAGTTGTGATCTGAGAATGCACAACAGCATATGCCAAGCTCGTAACCCATATTGGAACAAGCCTAAGAACTGTCTTTGCTTCTTCAATGTCACTAACAGAACAAACATTGCCTTCTTCTTTTGAACCATCTGGGAACTGCAAGGCTTTGTTGAGAAACCTGCAACATCACAGGATTCAAAATGCCCTATAAGAGGACTTGTTATCTAAATTAAATAACCAATTCAAAGTTGTTTTAGTGAGTCAACTTCTATTACAAGACGAGGAAGACTTGTCCAGTACCTGAGAATCACATTATGGCCTTCTTAATATAAGAGAAGTTCATCGTACTATTTTCAAATTTGTTTCCCTTTCTTTATGTAAGCAGAAGTCCCTTGTGTCATGCTAAAAGGTTTCATCCTACAAAGATGTAAGAGCCCTCTAATCTCTAAGGTGGGACCACTGTCAGGTGGTATATGTAGTTTTAGTTTAGTGAATAGCCACATAACATGGATGCATAGTTGTCAACTTCCAGAGTAACTACCTTACCTTGAATTTTGTGGGGTTTGTGAGGGTGATTGGTAGACAACCCTACCTTCAATTTTTAGAGAGGTTAATTCCTGACTTGCAACCTATCGCTTTTGTTGGAAGGCACTTGCCATTACACGAAGATCCGATCTCAATCTTAAAAGGCTTGCAATTAATGCACCAATGACTAATAAGCAGCCTTTGCACCCCCCCCCCCCCCCCCCCAAAACCACCTTTTTTCTTTTGCATTGTGGGTCCTTATTCTTAAGGAGTGTCAAGGACAATGACTAGCCCTCAATGAAATCAAAATGGAAGCACAAAAGAGAGTCCGTTTGGAAGCCTCTTGAAAACTTGATAAATTAATTTTACTACTACCAATTCCAAAACTCGATAATTTAATTTTACTATTTCCAAGTTCTTTTGAAATTGTCAAAGATATTGTGAGTATACTGAAATAAAAGCTTATCTAAGACTTCAAATGTACCATAATTTGTTACTGGACCTATATTGCTACATTTCTATTTCCCTTTTCCTCTTAATTTATCAGCATATGATGAAATGCATTTATCTTACTTGAATTGTTCAGAGTTATGGTGTGGCAGGGTTGCATGAGCTTCCTCTTCAATAATTATTGCCAAAGGGGTAGCCAAAGGGGTAGTCCGCCAATTTTTAACTGCAGCAACAAACACTCGACCAATCCTCACAAAAGGGCTTTTCTCATCCCCTTTAACACTATATCGATAAGTCCTGGTACCAAGTAAGAAAACACCCAATCCAACAACCATCAGTATACAAGGAATTCCAAATCCCAGACCCCAACTAAGGTTTTCTTGTACATAGCATATGACCAACTTTGTTACAGCAGCACTTCCACATATACCAAAATACCACCAGTTGAAGAATGAGCTTTTGGCTTTGCACTCCTCAGGATCTAGTCCATCAAACTGATCAGCTCCAAAAGCCTGAACACAAGGTTTGTGTCCACCTTGCCCAACAGCGACTAGGTATAGAGATAAGAAGAATAAGATTACTTGGAGCTGAAGAGTAGAACGTAACATAATTTTGTTGGGGTCAATGAAATCAGCAGTGCTTAGAGAAGGAAGCAGAGCCGACAGAGTCAACAAGCCTAGTCCCTGTGATTCATCCCAATCCAAGTCAAAGATTATTTAACAGAAAAATATGACAGAAAGAAGCTTAAAACACAATGCTTAATAAGGAATTTCTCTCAAAGTCAAGATAACGTATAAATTAAGGTTCAGCATGTGTCTTTTATTTATAGGGCTAGCACAGTAAATAGCTTGACTACCAGAGATAGGCTAGCCGGTTGGGATAATAAAGGGGATTTGATGTGTGTTTCTTTAAAAGGATGCTTTGAGGTGGTGTTTATTTCTGACTCCCCGTGATAGCCTAGTCCCCATGACCATTTATTTTTGAGTGCTTTCTCCAAGAGGTTATGGAAGGATGCTTTGAGGTGGTGTTTATTTGATAGGCAGTTGGTCCTTGGGAAGATAAGCTTGCTTGGGCTTTGAGGAAATTGAAGGGGAGTAACTTGCAGAATTGCTGGGTTGTTGTCATTTATCACATTCGGCTGGATTAGAATTGATGCTGGACAAATTTGCAAAGGAACACTTTTAGGAAATAAACAATAAAAATAGAACAAACCCTAAGCTTCACCACCTAGAGTAGTCTAAAACCTAGGATTCAGCGCGTAGGTTTGCTTGGAATCAGCAACATCAAGCACCAGAAGGAAAATCGGATATCCCCATCCAAAATTTTTGGTAATCTCTATTAAGCCTTCTACAATAGTTGATTATGGGACCTTTAAATAGGATTCCCAAATCACACCTTTGAAGGAAATAAATAAACTCATAATGGGAATATATATATATATATATATATATATATATCTATAAACAACAAAACACACCCAAAAAAAAAAAAAAAAGAATCAAATCCTTCTAATACATCAATCAACATCAAGCTGTAAGGCAGGATGTTTGGGTGTAGGTTGTACTTGTGCAAGAATGTAAAGAATAAAGATTACTATACAGAATCTAATTTTGTGCAGTTTCAGGAGAGTTTCTGTTTCTGTTTTTGATACAGGTTAGTTCTGTTAGTTTAGGTGTTAGTTTGCTCTGTTTTTTCTTTTAGCAAATAGCATATCAAGCAGGAACAGAATAGGATTGAAAAAAAAAATTTTGCACCTTTGGCCTTTCCCCAGACTTATGTACAATGTTGACTTTCTTAAGAGCATTCATAGAAGGTATGAATGCTTGTATGAATGCTCATTAGACCGTCAACATTGCATATAAGATGCCATGTATGGGAATTTCTTCCAAGGAAAGATATTAGAAAAATGTTAAGTATTAGTAAAAGTTCAATTGGTCGCTCAACCATTAATTTCAAAACCAGTACAATGTCATCCTTGTGTCCCCCACCTGTATATCTTTTAATGGAACTAATAGTTGAAATTGACTTAATTTTTAAATATTTTACATTTTCTATAATAATCGTTTTGCATGCGCTCAATTTGCCACATTAGCTAGTTTTGTATAAACTTAAAAGGGTGAGAAAAACTAAGGATCAATTGACATTGGAAGTTAAGGGACTAAATTAACATAATTAATGATTGAGAGACCAAATTGAACTACTAAGAACTTGAAATTTGACACGTTTTATCAACTTCTACAAATTTATCATTCAAGGTAAATAGGCTATAGATAAGAAAAAATCTCAATCAACCAATTTGGAGCAACATTTGAATTCAAAATAGGTTTAGCCTATCCAAACCCATTACAAATGTATCCTCACAAAACTAGTCCCTAGATTTATTCAACTTTAATTCATAGCCTTGAAATGGACACTCTCCATTTCACTTGAAATGGAGAGGATCCAAATCCATAATGAAGATGTTAACATGTTTAAATGCATTTAGGCATTAGATTTGGGGGTGAGGAGTTTCACAAACTAAAGCATAATCTATAGCTACAGGGTTGGGCTGTCATTCATAATTTCTTATCCCACATGTGTTCTTAGTTCTTACATACACCGTTTTACACGCATGGATTTTACATAAGAGTGGTCTCATGAAGTGACCACACAAATGAACTCAATACTACTACTTCTTTTTTATGCAAAAAAAAAAAAAAAACTATTACTTGAATAAATAAAGTCCTGAGTCTCCTGATCACAAAAGAATAAATTGGCGACGCACAAAGAAGTTTTAGCACAAGCAGTTATTTAATTGAGCAATGCTACAAACACAAACCATTTTACAACAATTTTACAAATTCTTATTAATTCTCATGTGGGCTCATCACTAATATCACATTTTTATTACCAATATCCAAGAGAAATTGTGAAGCAAGCAAAGAAGAGAAGACAAATACCAAGACGTAGATAAGAGAAGCAATGAGAATGGTGCGGTAGCGACCCAGAAAAGAATCAGCCAGGAATGCTCCCAAAAGAGGAAGCAACAACGCCGTTCCGGACCAAACGTTAACGTTCTCCGCAGCAGTGGCTGTGGACTGACCCAGCGGACCCGTCAAGTACGTTATCAGGTTCACGCTTATCCCATAGTAAGCGAACCTCTCCGCCACTTCCATACCTATAATCATCACAAAACGCAATTTAATTTTACCACTACAAAAAAAAAAAAAAAAAAAAAGAATCGTGGGTACCGTACTGACTATAGTGTTAAAGTGTTACCTATGATAAAATATGCAGACTTCCAGCCACCTTTGTTTGATCGGAGAACTTGGCGGCCTTTGTAGTCTACTACAGCGTCCACAATATTGTCTGACAGAAGTGGCTTATCCATGATATTTCTTAGATATCTTCTTTCTTTGTTTCTTTCATTCCTTCCTTCCTTCCTTCCTTGGAAACATGTGTTGTGTTGTGTTTAGTACATCATCATTACGTTCCTTTCCAACTGCTCCATTTTTTATTTTATTTTTTTGTCTTTTTCTTTTTCTTAACAGTAACATCAACCACACCCTCAAAAAAAAAAAAAAAACAGTAACATCAACCACCTCCTCAAAAAAAACAAAAAAAAACAGTAACATCAACCAATCAAGGAATATACTTCGTACATTTTTTATTTTATTTTGTTTTTCTTCTCTCTCTTTTTCGTATTTTTCTTTCTTTTCAATTTAATTTAATATTTTAATTTAATATAAAAGCATTCACATCAAATTAAATACAATTTTAGTTAGAGTTATACAGGTGCCACAAGTTGTGTAGTGTAACTCTTCTAGTTATTTTTGGTATAAAAATATCTTTTTTGTTATTTTAATCAAGTGATTTAGAAATATACTTGCATCAAACTCAATAATCTATATCTAATTTCATTTAAATTCTTATTCTATTGATTATTTATTTTTGTTTTCTGTCTCTTCGCATCCCTCTATTCACATCTCTCATACTCATACCTAGCCGCAATACCCAAACACTTATCTCATCCTCTCAACACAATTGTGAAAACTAAAGCCAGCATAGCCTTTTTCTTTCCCCAGACCACCAAACAGCCACCCTTTGATCTACTTTGATTTGTGGCTGGTAATGGTGAAATTGTTCCTTTGTTCTAATCTTGGTTGCAGTGAGAGAGAGAACAAAGAAGTTAGAGAGAGAGAGTGTGTGTGTATCAGAATTCAGAAAGAACAAATAAGAAAATAATTTTTTTAGCATTGCTAATAAACTGTATCTCAATAATAGTATTAAGGATACTGTTAATTGTTAAAAAATTTCGAAAGTTTATTGACACTGATGTGGGGTGATTTTTGGTTGGTTAGATAACATTTTTGCTAAAACTAGCATTTGTTGAGCTGCTAATTATGCTCTAAATGCATTTGGATTGACTGCTAGGTACAACTTTTAAAATGCTATTCTAGATACATTTTTCTACTTTTGACTAGCCTCTAAGTATGTGTGTTGCGCGTGCTCAAAGGCTCTTTTATTTATTTATTTATTTTTTGTAAAAATTAATAATTTACATCTATTATAATTTGAAAATATATTTTTTTTATTTTTCAAATTAATAAAAATGATAAACTTTAGAGATAAAGAAAAATAAGATGAACGTGAGGGGATAGAAGGCTAAATTTTAGGAGTTCTCTTAGTTTTTTATTTTTTAAATTGGAGGTGTTTTACTTTTATTCGGATGAAAAATGAATAAAAAAAATGTTAAATTTTAGGGAATAAAAAGATAAACGTGAGAAAAGAAAATTCCTAAATTTTAAGAGCTCTTTTTTTTTTTTTTAATTCAAAATGAAATTTGTTATTTAACATTTATGACCCTATTTCTAAAAGAAGTTACCCTTAATTAATGAAGGTATTTTTGAACCATATAAAAGTCCAATTCAAATAGAGGAATCTTCTTATATATAATATAGATAGATAAATAAATGCATCAACAATAGCTAATTATTCAAAATAAAAAGATACTTTAAGAAGAAAAAAAAAAACTTAATTTATTAGTTATATCTAATGTTGCACAATTGAAATACTAAAATACACTGGTTTATAGTTGGCATAAAGCCATGTGTTAGTTTTGGTAGCCACACATAACGTGTCTTTGGGCAAATTATATTACGTGGAATGCCACGTGTCAAGTAGTTGGAAGACTTGAAGTCTTGAAGACACTTATCCAGTAGATAGAATACTTAAGGGTGAGTTTTTTCAGCTTTTTGAAACTGGGTTTTTTTAAGAAGTGGGAGTATTAAAAAGTGCGGTATAAAATTAAAATTTTTTAAAAAACTAAGTGTTTAGTAAAAACTGTTAAAAAGTACTTTTTAAAAAAACTGAGTGTTTGACTAGTCTTTCTCTCTAACTCTGTTTCACATCCTCTAAACTATTACTTCATTAAAGGGGAGAGAGTGAGAACTAAGAAAGATCAAAATGAAAAATAGAGAGATCTCGGCAAACCCAAAGAAAATGCCGCTAGGTGAAAGGTCAAGGGACAAGGAATCCCGCTTCTGCGGCGTAGAGACGGAGTTCAACGATGACATGCCTCTACTCTTGTCTCACAATCTCTCTTCCGCTGGCTTCGACTTCGTCGTCGCTACTCTGGTTCGTATAATCGCCCATAGAGATGGAGTTCAAACTATTACTGCAAGGGATTGATTTTTTTTTTTTTTTTTTTCCTTAGCTGATTTGGGAATTTGTTATAGATTTTTTTGTATTTGGATTTGGAAATTTGTTATTGAATTAAACCTAGGTTAGACGTTATTTTTTTGTGGTCTTTGTAGCAATTAATTTATCAAAGGGTTTTGGGGCTGCAAATAACGATCTGCCTTGATTTATCAAAGGGTAAAATTGAGTTTTCAATAAAATGTGAAGAGAAATTTGGTAACTGAACACAGAGTCCAACGACAATATTTATGAACACGCATGGTCTTTTGGAAAAGGTTCTGAAGAGTTACTTTCTGAGAACGCGCATTCCCCTTCACATTTCAAAAGTTGCGTTTTGAAACTTCACCAAACGCTTATATTATTTTTTTGGTTTCAAAAAACACTTTTTGCCTCTAGAAAGTGCAAACAAACAGGCACTAACACTTGTAAGGTAGTAATGGCATGAAAATAACTTATATCTTTGCCTGTAGTTTTTTAGGTAACTTTTATGATAAATGTATAACAAAAAACTAAAAACTAGTTTATTTCAAAAAAGCTAAAAGCTAGATTATTTGCAACCAAAAAAAGAAAAAAGAAAAGTTGAGACAAAAAGAAAAAACCCAAAACTTTTTTTTAACAATTCCCAAATGCACACTAATCTTCAACTTCAAAACAACATGTCCTCCACTATTCCACGCTCCAAATTCTAGGGCACTATTGATGATGTCCCTAGAGAGAGATGACCCATTTGAGAGAGCCTTAGAAAAACTTTATGTATCGTTTTTGTCACCTATAATCTGACTGTTATAGGAGTTTTTGTCACCTATAATCTGACTATTATATGAGTATTTAAATACAAACAAGAATAAACCCACTATTAGGATAAGCAGTTCCTAAAAACACTAAACCACTCATCTTATATCACTCTACTAGTAATCTTGACAACTCATATCATGATCCGTTTAAATTTAAACTCACTTATCAAATAACTCTTATCCATGGGCCATGGGTTATGGGTCGAGTCAAATTCAGCCCAATTACTAACAAATAAAAACAATCATAATGATATTTAAATATGTAATAAAAAATTATTCATCATATAATTAAAATACTAGATTCTTTTCTATATGCATCTATTGCTTCTATAATTTTAGAGACAATAATTTTTACAATTGTTTATACAAAATAAATTTTTAAAAATAAAATTTATAAAATCATACGTAAGATTAATTATAGAAGAAGAAGATTAAGTTGATTACTCATGTTATCAATCTAAAACAATATAAACAAAAAAATTAATAAATTTAAATTTCAAAATTAAGAAGAACGAATTTTATATATATAAATATTTATAATATAAAAATAAATAAATAAATATTTTCAATTGATATTTAATATAATCACTTAAAGTTTTGCCATATGGTATTTCAATTTTCAAGTTGTATTGGATTTGGATTGTCCATCTTCGTAGATTCTCTCCTTTCTCTTTGTTTTTATATATATAAGGATCGATTTGACAAAACACGTGATCCCAGGGAAGAGAGGAAGAGAAAACAGCCTTCAAGCTTTAAGAGGAAAAAAACAAAATGGGAATGAGGAAGAGAAGAAGAGAAACATTCAATGATGATAAAGATAAAAAGAAGAATGGTTTTAAATATACCTGCAGAATCTGGGTCCATAAATGGAGGTATTAAGGAAGGAAGCTTAAGCTGTTCACCAAGAAAGAAAGTCCACCACATTTTTCCCATTTGTGAATCTCCCAGAAGTCCCATTAGGTAAATCTACTCCATATGGCAAATAGTCAGCCTTAGCCTTTGTATCCAAGAAGTTGGTGTTCCCATTGTCCCCAGAGAGCTTCCAAACACAAACATCCCTTTGATCTCACCACCCTTAAGATTCTCTGGGAACTCACAAAGAGTAAAACAAGCAAGGATATGGAGATATAAAATCCCAATTTTCAAAGGTGTTTTTCCAGTCATGGTTGTAAATATGGCTTTGTTTTTTCTCTGTGGTTGGAATGGGATGGATTATTTTGGTTGGGGAATGGGATGGCTGATTTATATAGAAGAAAGATGTTTTTCCTTTTTTAGAATAATGTTATATTTTTAAAGGAAAATGTTTTTTTTTTAAGTAAAAAAGAAAATGTTAAAATACTACAAACTTTAGTGCAAAAAGTTATAAATTATGATTGGCATCACATTAAGATGCTATTAATCAACTGAACCTAAATGTCTCCAACCATTTGCCCCAACATGCA